>CM056049.1:454120322-454372822 GCA_029574335.1 Rana kukunoris | reverse complement strand
CTGTGTTATTTAAACCTGTTCTTAACCTATATCATTGACACTTGCAGGGCCCTGTAAGAAGTCAACTGTTGTTGTTTAACTCTGTTTTGTTCTTCCTTCTACCAAGTAAACACTCCTTGGTTAAACTGCATTTTGTGTGGAGCCTTATCTATTGCCATTTGAACAGGTGGTCAGCACAAGGTAATAACATTCAATTTCCTTTTTTTTCACTGTTTGATATCACTGTGGTTCCCAACTGCCAGTGGGTTCCACAATTATTGTGTAGTCCAGTTGTGCCAAGAGAGGGTTCGAGCCAAACTTTTGGGGTTAAGAGGCAGATTGTAGACCCAAAATCTAAACCAGCAGCTCCTACGGGGGTAGTGCTACACAGAGAGTGGACCAGAAACATATACTGCACTGTGCATGGGCCACATGCAGTGTACACAAAAAACAAGAAAGAAGAAAGTTTTCTTTAGCAGAAGAGACATGCAACTTATCTTCTGCCTCAAACACTCTACTTCCTAGCAATTTTGTAAATGGTTTAGTTCTATTTTTAAAGAATAAATGTATGATAACCATGGTCAGACAACTGTCGAAATTAGAGAAAACGGCAATAATCAGTAAAGTGAATTAGAAAATGTGTGTTGTCAATCCTAAAACACATTGGGCCAGATTCACGAACACTTGCGCTGGAGTATTTGGATATGCGCCGCGTAACTGTGATGATGCGCCGTCGTTTCTATGTGCCCGTACCCACCAAACTAGATGCGCCCAATAACGACTCATTTGCGACCGGCGGAACGTTCCGACGCCAGAGTATCGTCAGCGCTTATTTTCGCTGGGCGCATCAGTCGCGCCCATTGATTTCCCCTGCAAATATGCAAATGAGGGATTTTTCACAATTCACGAACGGATTAGCACCATACGCTGGCTACATGCGCCGCGCGTATCTGGTCCGTCCGGCGCAAAGTTATTTCTACAAAAGGCTGCTTTATCTTTACTCCAGACGGTCACAGGTCAGCAGGAGAGCAGCTACAGCAGCGTTACCGACGATAAGAGCTAGCTGAGCACCCCCACTTGCAAGGACAACACCTCTGTGTGCCAACATGCCAGGGGCAATTGTGGTCCTAGAACTACTGATGGGTCCCCTGGAACCAAGAAGGCGGGCACGTGAGAGGATATACCGCATACGTATGAACCTCTTTGGCATGGGGGATGAGGAGGTGTATCGCCTATTCAGATTCAGCCCAGATGCAATACTTGAACTAACCACAACCCTGCAGGATGACATCACCAGCCCAACACACCGATCACAAGCAGTGCAGCCACTGGTGAAGGTCCTGGCAACACTTCATTTCCTAGCAAGTGGATCATTCCAGCGTACAAGTGGAGTGGTGGCTGGGATGTCACAGTCCTCCATAAGCAGATGTGTGCACCAGGTTGTCCCTGCAATCCTCAGACGCATGTCCAACCAGTTCATCAGACCAACCACTGAGGAGCTACGGCAGAAGGCAATGACAGATTTCTACAACATTGCCAGATTCCCACGCACTGTGGGGGCCATTGATTGCACACATGTGGCCCTACAGCCCCCCAGTGCCACAGAGCACATATACCGCAATCGGAAGCATTGGCACTCCATCAACGTACAGGTGATAGCCGATGCCCAACGCCTCATATGGCACGTCCATGCCAAACACCCCGGGTCCAGCCATGACAGTTTCATATACCGTCAGAGCCCCATCCCAGCAGAATTTAACCAGAACATGTATGGGGACAGCTGGCTGGTTGGTGAGTGACAAGGGAGTCAGGCATGACTATCCCCTCCCGTGATGCACAACAGAAATCGCACATGCATGACTAACATTCTCCTGTCTTTTACCTTACAGGTGACTCTGCATATGCATTGGGACCCCATCTAATGACTCCTTTCCGGAACCCCCAAACCAGAGGAGAGAGAAAATACAATGAAGCACACATCAAAACCCGTGCAGTGGTTGAGCAAACATTTGGGCTCCTGAAGTCCCGTTTCCGATGCTTGGATAAGTCTGGGGGGGCCCTCTTGTATTCCCCTACCTTTGTGTGCCAGATCATCGGTGCATGTTGCATACTACATAACTTTGCTATGAAAAAAGGCCTGCATATTGACATACGTGATGACCTGACCCCCGACCCACACAGTCCCCACCTGCCAGAGGAGAACCAGTCTGCTGATGGAAGAGCAGTCAGGAGGGTCCTCGCCGTAGGCATCTTTGGACACTAAACCAAAACATTAATAACACAGACAGTGCACGCGTGTACACCACTGATGTCCCTAGATCACACACACCACATGCACATCGCATTGGATTAGCCCAAGTCCAGCATGTAGGAGTTGGGAGCAGTAACGCCAGCGTCAAGGCCCCAATGATGTCACTGTCCATTCACACACCTTTCACACATCATTCATTCAGCCGTGGGGTTCACTTCACCACCACGGCCGAGGGTGACACCCCTTACTTTCAGGAGTGCCACCCTCTCACATTCACACCATTCACACTGTCCCCTGCACTCCTGACCGTGTGCAGTACAAAAAGAAATTAGAAATATCATATCCTGATCATTAAAAGAAAAATAATCTCATAACCTGAGAAAAATAAAAAATAAACTCATGACCTGAGTATGTCAAAAACAATAATATAAAACCAGAAAAAATAAAAGGCCTCATCGGGGATGCCGGGGGGCTTCTTCTGGGGGCCCCTCTCTGGCTCCGCAGCTGCCTGGATGGAGTGGGTGGGGGGGGGGGGGGCATCTGGAGGTGGCTGATCCCCAGGTGGGCCACTCCTGGCAGGTGTGGCCTGCGTGCCCTCCAAGGCCCTGGCTATCCGTCCAAGGTATGTGTTCGTCTGGGCCTGCATCCGGAGCTGACGGGTCACCTGGTAATGCTGGGCCCGCCGACTCAGCCTCCCCTGCTCCCGGATGGCAGCACTGTTCCCATGGATGGCAGCAGTGTTGGCCTGGACGGCTGCAGTAAGGTGCTGGATATCCCCCTGCACCTCCCCCAAAGTGGTGACCACTGCAGCGCAATTAGAGCTGACATCCTGCACTGCGTTGCTGAGGTTGGCAACGGAGCCCAGGCTGTCAGCCACTTTCTCCAAGTGCACCGCTATGGCCCCCATCTGTTCCGTCTGCCTGGCGTGATCCCTCGCCAACTGGTCCTGGACACCATCAGACACCCCCCTGGTCTTCTGGGTCGCCTTCCTGGGGCCAGAAGATGGATGTCCTCGGGTGGAAGGAGTCGCCCTTGAGGGGCTTCCAAGGATGGGGGAGGGGACGACAGACGGGCCAGGAGAAGGGGAGGAGACAGACAAAACCAAAGAAAAAGTCCTGCTCTGCCACAGCAGGATCCTCCACAACCACCTCGGCAGGTGTGGTGTGGCCACTCTCCTCCTCCACAACCTCTTCACCACCCAGTGGCTCGGGCACATGATGGCGTGGGGGGGATGGGGTGGAATGCAGGCTGACAGATGATGGCCCAGCTCCGTCATCTGTGGATGACACAAAGCAGACACATGTTGGTGGTCCCACACACTTGGCACATGTCCCCCCCCCCCCAAATGCAAAACAACAAATAGGGGATTATAAAACACTTACCTGTCCTTGTGCCTTCCTCCACGGAGTCATAGCCTGCGACCCGCCCCCCTCCACCTGCTCCCTCTCCAGGCAGCGAGCAACCACCTCCTCCTCTGCGGTCAGGGTGACAGGACATGGGGGACCACCACCTGTGCCCCTCTCATACCTCCTGATGGAGGCCACCTTGTCCCTCACCTTGCGCCGCAGGTCATTTATTTTCTTTTGTATGTCCCCAGCAGTTCGGGTGGAGTAGCCCAGGACATTGACCCTGGCAGCAATGGACTCCAGGATGCCCTGCTTCCTCTCCCGGCTGGTCTTCCGGCTTTTTTTGCCATGGAGAAATTCATTCTCCGTCTCCATAGCCGAGATAATCACTGAGACCTCCTGGGTATTAAAGTTGAGGTTCCTCCTCTCTCTGGGGGTAGCGGGAGCAGCCATCACAGCACAAAAGTATCTTCCCTGGGGTGGGGGGAAACGGAACTACTTTTGCGCCGGAATGGCGTTTCCGCCAGCGCTTTTTAAGCGCCCAGCGGAACGCATTGCGCTGACGTTTCCCAGGAAGTGGTGCCGACGGAAGTTGTGAGCATGCGCACAAGGGGGCGAGTGGAGCCGCACTCACTGCGCATGCTCCGTGGATGATGCGCTGAACGTAAGCCTCTGCGCCGGGCTACGCCCATCATTTACATATGATCACACCCACTTCCACTTGCGTCGGGTTACGCCAGCGCATTATCGTTACTCTGGCGCAAGTTTACGCGCAACTGCTATGTGAATTACAGGACTTGCGCTGAAAGGGTCTTCAGAGTAACGTAAATGAGAAGCGTTACTCCAGAGGAAAGATACTCTCATCTACCTGAATCTGGCCCATTATACTTAAATAGAATTGACTTATTCAAAAGCACATTTATCCTCACATGCTGTATTGAAATCAATTGCTCCATTGAAGCTAATGGTTCTATTTTTGCTTCACTAGGTCTGTTCTAAGCAAGCAAAACCTCCATAAAAAAAAAAAAACATTCAGAAAGCATCATTAACAGTGAACCGTGTTTAAAGTATTTCAGTACAATGTGGAGGAAGAATTTGCTTTGATCTTTTTTGTAAAGTTTTTAACAAGTTTATAATTAATAAATGGGTGAGACTAAGGAATCATCTTTTTTTTAAACTCAGAACTTGCATTTTAATAATGAATAAAAAAAAGCTCCCATTTCTAGTCTGTAGAGCACAATCGCAAATCAGCTGACTCGAAGCTGCATTAAAGGATGAATGTAGTCTGCTTACTGTAAATCATGTTATCAGTGGGTGTTGTTGTTTTTTTCTAATTTCATTATTACAGTTTTTAATTAATCTTTACCCATTACATACAAATGAAGTGCATCACACACTTTAGTCTCTCCTTATATTGTAAGTGAGCCTAGGAAAAGCCTCACCCTAGAGCCTTCTATCTTCTGTGTAAAACTGTGTTCTCATACCATAAGGTGCAAGTATTTATAGTATACTAGTATGCAGGGCCGGCGCTACCACTAGGCGAAGTAGGCAGCCGCCTAGGGCGCACTACCACCTAGAGCGCAACCACAGCCCCTGTCCTGTGTGAGCTCGGCTCTCCTCTCCTGATCGCACATTGTGTGCCGTGGCCGCCACCAATCCCCCCATGTGTCCCATTGAGCGGCCCGCTGCACTGTTGTTGCATCACATAGCGCTGCTCCGGGACTCCTTTGCTCCAGCCTGTCCCTCTTGTACAGCGCTGTGTGTCTGTGTGCAGCGGAGGGGCGGGGATCAACGAAGATGGGAGCATTGAGAGGCACAGCTGACCTCCCGCTGTGGTGGAAATTTGAAGATGTATTTATTATGTATTGTCATAATTGGCACCCAGTCTTGACACTTCCCCAGCCAGCTCTAAATAGAGCTGACTGTGGCAGTCCTGAGGCTGGTTGACTCTCGTCTTGAGGTTGGAGTGTGATGGTTGCGGCATGGGCATATGCCCACCAGCGAGGGGCCCCTCTGTGCATTTAGCACAGACGATCGTTGAGGGGGGTGCGTTCATTCCGCAAACACGCTAGTGGCTATGGACAGATGTACGCTGTTATCTGGGTCATGTCTGATCAGCAGGATTTGGGATTCATAGGGTACATCTGTAAATAGCCTCAATAAGGGTATAATCTTTATATGCATTATTCTATGGAATGGCGCAGATTAAAGGTTCTATCAGGGTATATTTTGAGGGCTTGTGAGCATTTCTGGGGTCAGGGGGGGGCACATGCACACCCTGACCGGACACACCCATAAGACATTGTTTGTATTTCTATTCATTGTATACATTGTATTATAGTCTATTCATCTATTCAATTTGACTTCCTGTCAGAAGGAATGTTCTGTGTATAGGAGACATCTGGTAATGTCGCCTCCCATGTGGGGAGGCGACTTACTGGTGATGGCTTCCTGTTTTGTGTAAATAAAAGCGCCATGCTGAGCCCTGTGAGGGGAGATGATTTGCAAGGATGGTAACATGAGGACAGCTGTTGTAATGTCTCTTGATTGGTATGGATGAATGGCAGGGAATATATATGGTGAGTAAATCTGTTAGCTTAAACATGGCATCATTTCATTTAAGATGGCGAATGTGCTTTACAGCACATGGCAAGATGGCAGTGTGCTTTGCACACCCCATATTGCCATTACAGATGGCGACCATTGAAAGGGACTATTCAGGTTTTTTCCTATGGCATCAGATGGGGGAGATGGGGATACATTCTGATGCATCGGGAAAAACATGCTTTAAAAGAAAAAATTTGACATCTTTTTGAAATAATGCTTGAGTTTGATTGAGTAAGATTGTGTGTGTGTGTGTGTGTGCACATGTGGAATCCTGATTGTATGTCTGCTGTGTGATAGATGTATGATTGTGTGTGTGATCCTGATTGTATGACTGTTGTGTGATAGAGTTGTGTATGACTGTGTGTTTGTGTGTGACCGTGTGTGTGATTGCGTGCATTTGTGAAAAGCGATTGGATGCATGTGTGTGATTGCCTGAGTTTGTGAAATCGAGTGGATTTTGATCGTGTGTATGCCTGAATGCTGTTTGAGAGTAACAATGGAGGTAAGCTGGCTCCTCTGGCCATGCGGCTTGGGGGGGGGAAGGGCGATTTGTTTGTTTGTTTGTAACAGTTTGTAAGGAAGTGACTTGATTAACCAGATTTAAACTGCTATAGAAGACAGCCTTTTGTGTAACATCGCTCCTCTAGCCATGCGGCTTGGGGGGGGGAAGGGTGAACAGTGTTTTGATTTCTGTGTCAACTGACTTTGCAACTTTCAGAACATAGTTAGATATAACATTTTTATGATGTATATGGAAACTGTATATTGTAGATGTTTCCCCAGTATAGGTGGGGTTATTCAGCCTGTGATATGGGCGGCTGAAGCCTTTTTGAATTTTGTGCATTAATGTGGTAGAGCTGATTGAATTGTTTGGCTGATGAAACATGTGCTTTGGTGTACAATTTTAGAGCAAAGTCATGTGTAATATGTTCATGATCTTTATGAGGAATAGAAATTGATAAATTATGCATTTTTAAGTGGCCAGACAATAGCAGCTGCTGTTAGCATGAAAAAAAAAAGTTTTTATTTCGGAAGGTTTTAAATGTAAGCTCACTGTATGTATTTTTTTAAATGGATTGTTACAGGAGCTTTGAGAAAAGTGTTTTTGTTTTATGTTGCTTCATATAACCAACATTTTATTTGAATGTGCTGTTTTTGGCAAAAGGTCAGCTTTGAAGCAGCCTAAAATGCGCTCATTATGAGGGGTTCCCACCATAAAAAGGTCCGATTTGAAGCAGCCTAAAGTGTGTGCCTTTTAGGTTGGTTGTTTTTAGAAAATGTTTTTTTATTGTTTGTTTTTGATGATCAATGTTTTGTCTTTGTGGAAGAAAGGTTCTAGGCAAGTTTTTAAAAAAACTGCATATGGCGGCCATTTTAGTCATCAGTGGCCATTTTGGGGGCGTAGTCTGTTTGCACTATGGGTCACCCCAGGGGGGAGGTGCAGCCACCTCTCCTTTTTGTGTGGTATTTCTCTGGCTATTTTGCTGGTGGATTTTAGCAGCCTTTGGGGCAGATTTTGATGTTTAGTGCGAATTGGATTAGCGCGCTCTTTTCTGTGTTAGGATCGGGTGGAGAACATTTTTGTTTTCCTTCATGTGTGTGTAGTATGGTATGTCCTGTGGTAAACAGGTGATTTGGAAGCGCAGTTAAATTGTTTTACTACAAGTATAAATGGCGCCATTGTTGCTTGGTTTGTTGTCGGCCATTTTGTGACTCAGTGTAAAGTGCTATCTTTTGAGTAGCGTTTGCGGACGCTAGGGCCAGTATATACAGGATCTGACTAACCTGTTGGCTGACGTTGCAGTGTAAAAGTGGAAACTTTTTGTGTAACATTTTGTTTTTGAATATGTTACTGGCGCTGACTGCGTTTTTGTGCACAGCGATGTGCGTTGTTGTTTGAATGTTTGGGAGTTGTTCATTGTTTTTGAATAATGGTTGGGTCAGGGGGGGATCAACTCCCATTCTGCAGATGGGAGGAGATGGTTTTATTTTCCCTGAACCAAAGGTGTTTTGTTTTTAAGAGAAAAAAATGCAGGAGATTTGAGTTTTGGCTTTGTTTACTACTTTATAATACTTCCAGGGGATATATGTGGTCCATGGAGTTTTTTGATGTGTTGAGACGAGGCAGTGAAGACAGACTTCCCCTCTCTCTCCATCTTTCTGTCATTATGTAAATAAATCAGATTTGGGTTTTAAAGAGCTGAGCATACAACAGGAAGTCCTTTCTCAGCATTTATATATAAGCAGGAAGTCAGTGGGAGGAGTTTTGAAGTCTTCTGAAAGATGAGCAATGAGATTTGTGTCCTGAAAGGACAACAGAAATATTTTGGCATTTGAAAGAGTGTTTTAAAGTTTAATTTCAGTTGTTTTTGTGAAGTTTTATACTGTAAATACAGTTTTGGGTATGAGAGGAAACAGAGGGGCGTCACCATTATTGTTGTATCATGTAGACGCAGGTAGAAAGAAGCCATAATATTGTTTTGAAAAGTGGAGGATTTCATGGTGCTTTGTATGTTGTCTGACGAACACATTTTAGGAGGCTTTATATCGTGATACAGGTCAGGCTGTGTATAATATTCGGAAATCTTGTGAGCGATTATATTAGCATAAATGTGTAGGAGTAGTACGCTAGTGGTCCTGCTCAGGCTGTGTAGAATAATCAGAATGCAGGCATCGGTTTTGATGATAAAGGCGCAAGTCAGAACCGCTCCGAAAACAAAGCGCGGTGTGTTCTGGACGCAGAGCTCACTTAAAAAAAGCGATTCGAATCGGCATGGGATGTGCCGCCCATGCAGTACATCAGTCAGACAGCTGCACCGCACATGAGGTCCGGATTAGGGGCTCTGGACATGAGACCCCTAAAGAATGTCGTAGGTGGTCAGAGGGTACAGTAAGGTGTACTCCTTTGGAAGGTACTCTGACTGGAGGTATGAGACCTCAGAATAAAGTTACCTTGGATGTAGATCTGATGTGGTTTCAGAAATCTGTAATGATGTGTGGATGGAGGTGTGGTACGCGCCTCAGGAGAACTTTGTATAGCTGGTCTATGCAAGTTTCTCGCGCTGTTCTCGTATTTTTCCATTGTATTTTCTTGTATTGCGGAAAGAGTGAAGGCAGATTTCCGGCTGGTTTTTGTTTTTTCATTTTTGTTTTGAAAGCTATGAATATCTCCCACATTTGTATTTGAATGTTTGTATGTAGTAACGTGAATGTTTTTTTATTCAAACTTACCGCGGCGATCTTCTGACGCGTCGCGGCTTTTGTATTTTTGTAGGAACAGGAAAAGTAAGGGTTAAGGGTTACAGAGGTTTTTGTTTGACTCGGTTTTGGGAAGAATGTCACTGACAATGTACAGGAATGTCATTTTTGTTTGCCATTCTCTGCAGGATAAATATGAAGGATGGAGTAATGATTTCTGCTTATAAGTATTTTTCAGGTCCAAAGAGTTTCCGGAAGTGTTTGTACATAGAGAGTAGGTGTATGTAGACAGCTGTACACATGGATAATTACAGGTCTAAGGAGGTGAAAGTATCATAGGCTATTTCATTGTTTCTTTTTTTCCTTCACCACACATTTCTTCCTCCAGTTTGTGATGAGGAAGAAAAGGGGGGAGGATGGTAAAATATAAATGTGACAGTTCTCCGAACTAATAACACTAATCTTTCTAATTTTAATCAAGTTTTGTGCCAAGATTGTCTTTCTTTGATAGAATTTGAATCGGCAAGCAGCAGTCTGGTGAAGTAGGTTCCCATTTTAGTTGCTAAGAAACTGTCAATGGTTCCGGGTATTACAGGCGCTGGTAAGCGATTACAGGCGACGGTGAGCCACGCACAGGTTAAGCAGCGACCACAGTTACGAGGTCTGGGTTGTTGTCATTGAAGGCCAACCAAAACCAGGGTCGTACTCCCTCAACTGTCACTCTCATTCTTGAGTGATGGGGTGGGTACGATCACTGTAATGTGAACTTCACAGGGTTCAGGAGTCTCTCCTGGACCCCGACACGGTAATTGGTTTTCATTTTTTCCCCAACCAGGTGACTGGTTCATTTGTAAAGAAGCTTGATGGACGAGACCACGCCAGCCACTGCAAGAAGCGGCTCAACCACATCAAAGAAATGAGGAGTATCTTTGTTTATTTTGTATTTGTTTGTTTAGTAAATTTTAGCACGGGTAACGATGGAAAGCATCCCAAGTTATTATTTAAAGTGTATTCCATGACTAATTAAGAAGACGAACGGGACCGATTGCTGGGTCTGTTCTGAGTCTCCGTTGAGCTTTAGTCCCCAGCGATGACAGTGGTACATGCTAATTATGAGGATTATTGACAAACTAGTGAAGACTCCAAACAGACACCTGTCAATGGAATTTATTATGTTTTTAGAGGGTAAAATTGATTATTGTTTTTATGGCTCCGCCTCTTGTCGGTTGGGTATCAGGACTGGGTAGTCCACAAGTGTGTAACTTTAGTTTGGTGTTTATGCAGATCTACAGCTTATAAGGTAATTCCCCCAATGCAAGAGGTTCATGAGTGGTGGTGAAGCTGTCCCTGTCCTATGTCGCGGCCAATTGCGAGGATCTGATGGCGCGAGAGAAATTGGGAATGGCGGGGACAGCTAGAAGGGAATTGTTCACCAACCCGGACTAGGTCTGGGCACGGTCTCCTGCATGAACAAGGTGGGGGGGCTTGAGCTTATGATACGTTTGAACAATTCACACCTATTGAGGATGGAATGTTTCATGTAACTGTTGAAGCTACAAGGAAGTTCTGACAGCCCAAGGGGGGGTTTCTGGGAATTTACAAGTAAATATTGTTATATCCGGTTCGGGGGATACTGGGAATTGGAGTTCGGGCCCATATGGATAAGGTTTGGGTCCCTACAAGGCAAAGCCAGAGCTGTAACTGAGTGAAGGTTGGGAGTCCTTTGAAGGGTCTGGGAATCTGAGGGGATTTAATTCTTATTTTTCAGCGGATCGTGGTTGATTGAAATGGGAATATATATACTCATGTCGTTTTTATTTCTATTCTTTCTATGTCGTGATGAGCGCTCCTGTTGCCTGATTGGACGCGTGACCAGAGCCGGAGCAGATGACCACGTACCAGATGAGACGCCCCCGGAGCCGGACTAACGGACAAGACACAGACGATCACTACCCAATCTGCGAATACTACAGCTCACCAAGTTGTGTCCTCCTTATGTCATGTCTCCTGAAGAACAGAGTCTACATGTCAAGCCGTGTTTTCCTTTTTATGGACTGTAAGGACTGATTCGTTCCTAGGTGTAAGAAGACTATCAAGATTTGAAGGACAAGTGGGAGCAATATGACAAAAAGGGAGGACTGTGGTGGAAATTTGAAGATGTATTTATTATGTATTGTCATAATTGGCACCCAGTCTTGACACTTCCCCAGCCAGCTCTAAATAGAGCTGACTGTGGCAGTCCTGAGGCTGGTTGACTCTCGTCTTGAGGTTGGAGTGTGATGGTTGCGGCATGGGCATATGCCCACCAGCGAGGGGCCCCTCTGTGCATTTAGCACAGACGATCGTTGAGGGGGGTGCGTTCATTCCGCAAACACGCTAGTGGCTATGGACAGATGTACGCTGTTATCTGGGTCATGTCTGATCAGCAGGATTTGGGATTCATAGGGTACATCTGTAAATAGCCTCAATAAGGGTATAATCTTTATATGCATTATTCTATGGAATGGCGCAGATTAAAGGTTCTATCAGGGTATATTTTGAGGGCTTGTGAGCATTTCTGGGGTCAGGGGGGGGCACATGCACACCCTGACCGGACACACCCATAAGACATTGTTTGTATTTCTATTCATTGTATACATTGTATTATAGTCTATTCATCTATTCAATTTGACTTCCTGTCAGAAGGAATGTTCTGTGTATAGGAGACATCTGGTAATGTCGCCTCCCATGTGGGGAGGCGACTTACTGGTGATGGCTTCCTGTTTTGTGTAAATAAAAGCGCCATGCTGAGCCCTGTGAGGGGAGATGATTTGCAAGGATGGTAACATGAGGACAGCTGTTGTAATGTCTCTTGATTGGTATGGATGAATGGCAGGGAATATATATGGTGAGTAAATCTGTTAGCTTAAACATGGCATCATTTCATTTAAGATGGCGAATGTGCTTTACAGCACATGGCAAGATGGCAGTGTGCTTTGCACACCCCATATTGCCATTACACCGCCCAGCAAGGACTCCGTGGAGGGGGTGGATGGATGGCGCTGGCCTGGCCGGGACACGTGGAGGTGGAGCCGCGGGTGGATGGATGGCGCTGGCCTGGCCGGGACACGTGGAGGCGGAGCCGCGGGTGGATGGATGGCGCTGGCCTGGCCGGGACACGTGGAGGCAGAGCCGCGGGTGGATGGATGGCGCTGGCCTGGCCGGGACACGTGGAGCCGCGGGTGGATGGACGGCGCTGGCCTGGCCCGGGCGGGGACACCGTGGAGCGGATAGATGGCGCTGGCTTGGTCTCGGTGGAGGACGGATCCTCCCGGAGGTAAAGGAGGAGGACGGATCCTCCCCGAACTAGATTAAGCTGTATGTGGAGTGGGGGTGGTGTATGTGTCATGTGGGGGGGGTCAGTATATGTGTCAGGTGGGGGGTCAGTGTATGTGTCAGGTGGGGGGGGGGTCAGTGTATGTGTCAGGTAGGGGGGGGGTCAGTGTGTGTCAGGTAAGGGGGGTCAGTGCATGTGTCAGGTGAGGGGGGTCATTGTATGTCAGGTAAGGGGGGTCAGTGCATGTGTCAGGTAAGGGGGGTCAGTGCATGTGTCAGGTAAGGGGGGTCAGTGTATGTGTCAGGTAAGGGGGGTCAGTGTATGTGTCAGGTAAGGGGGGGTCAGTGTGTCAGGTAAGGAGGGGTCAGTGTATGTGTCAGGTAAGGGGGGTCAGTGTATGTGTCAGGTAAGGGGGGTCAGTGTGTCAGGTAAGGAGGGGTCAGTGTATGTGTCAGGTAAGGGGGGGGTCAGTGTATGTGTCAGGTAAGGGGGGGGGTCAGTGTATGTGTCAGGTAAGGGGGAGTCAGGTAAGGGGGGGGGGGTCAGTGTATGTGTCAGGTAAGGGGGGGTCAGTGTATGTGTCAGGTAAGGGGGGTCAGTGTATGTGTCAGGTGAGGGGGGTCAGTGTATTTGTCAGGTAAGGGGGGTAAGTGTATGTGTCAGGTCAGTGTAGGGGTCAGGTGGGTCAGTGTATGTGTCAGTGTAGGGGTCAGATAGGTCACATGTGTTGCAAGGGCAGAGTAAAGTGAAGTCAGGGGTGCAGCGGGGGGGCGGGGGCGGCAAAATTAGGATTCGCCTAGGGTGTCAAAGATCCTTGCACCAGCCCTGCTAGTATATTATGAAACACCTACATCTTTAGTGCGCCCTCCCCCAGTGGTGACAGATCCAGCCTCTAGTCATGCAAGGAGGAGTGGGAAGAGCCGCCATCTATTGCAATTAGTCTAAAAACAATTGAAGCCAAAGATAAATAAAAGGTGGCACTCATATTTGGTGAAATTGTAAAAACATGTATCCTAGGGAAAACCATGCAGACCTCAGGAGGGTTAATGGCTGGGTCAATCTGGTTGGTTTGATAAAGGGGCAGTCCTTGTTGCCCCTACACCCAGATAGCCAATTGCTACAGACTGCTGCCACCATCATTATTCCCTCAACTGATCTCCAAAGTCACCTGCTGTCTCCATCTTGCGGGTGACCTGCTGCCATCCGCAGCACCTTCCCATCCAAACGGATATCCTCTCCCAGCGCCTCCTACTGACTGATCGTAGAGACCCAGCTGCGACCCCGTCAAGCCCTTCATAGTTTCCACCAGGATACAAGTTTTTACAATTTAACTAAATGTAAATGACACCTTTTATTTAATTCTGGCTTCAATTGTTTTAAGACTAATTGCGCTTAGATGGTGGCACTTCTCACTCCTCCTTGCATACACAGATCCTAAGGTTTCCAAGGTTTCTTGGGACAGCTGTGTTGAAAAAGCAACACCATCTAATGTAAAGTACTGTGAGCTATATACTATGGGCCAGATTCACGAACACTTGCGCTGGAGTATTTGGATATGCGCCGCGTAACTGTGATGATGCGCCGTCGTTTCTATGTGCCCGTACCCACCAAACTAGATGCGCCCAATAACGGGTCATTTGCGACCAGCGGAACGTTCCGACGCCAGAGTATCGTCAGCGCTTATTTTCGCTGGGCGCATCAGTCGCGCCCATTGATTTCCCCTGCAAACATGCAAATGAGGGAGATTTCCCAATTCGCGAACGGATTAGCACCATACGCTGGCTACATGCGCCGCGCGTATCTGGTCCGTCCGGCGCAAAGTTATTTCTACAAAAGGCTGCTTTATCTTTACTCCAGACGGTCACAGGTCAGCAGGAGAGCAGCTACAGCAGCGTTACCGACGATAGGAGCTTGCTGAACAACAACACTTGCAAGGACAACACCTCTGTGTGCCAACATGCCAGGGGCAATTGTGGTCCTAGAACTACTGATGGGTCCCCTGGAACCAAGAAGGCGGCCACGTGAGAGGATATACCGCACTCGTATGAACCTCTTTGGCATGGGGGATGAGGAGGTGTATCGCCTCTTCAGATTCAGCCCAGATGCAATACTTGAACTAACCACAACCCTGCAGGATGACATCACCAGCCCAACACACAGCTCACAAGCAGTGTAGCCACTGGTGAAGGTCCTGGCAACACTCCATTTCCTTGCAAGTGGATCATTCCAGCGTACAAGTGGAGTGGTGTCTGGGATGTCACAGTCCTCCATAAGCAGATGTGTGCACCAGGTTGTCCCGGCAATCCTCAGACGCATGTCCAACCAGTTCATCAGACCAACCACTGAGGAGCTGCGGCAGAAGGCAATGACAGATTTCTACAACATTGCCAGATTCCCTCGCACTGTGGGGGCCATTGATTGCACACATGTGGCCCTACAGCCCCCCAGTGCCACAGAGCACATATACCGCAATCGGAAGCATTGGCATTCCATCAACGTACAGGTGATAGCTGATGCCCAACGCCTCATATGGCACGTCCGTGCCAAACACCCGGGTCCAGCCATGACAGCTTCATATACAATCAGAGCCCCATCCCAGCAGAATTTAACCAGAACATGTATGGGGACAGCTGGCTGGTTGGTGAGTGACATGGGAGTCAGGCATGACTATCCCCTCCCGTGATGCACAACAGAAGTCGCACATGCATGACTAACATTCTCCTGTCTTTTCCCTTCCAGGTGACTCTGCATATGCACTGGGACCCCATCTAATGACTCCTTTCCGGAACCCCCAAACCAGAGGAGAGAGAAAATACAATGAAGCACACATCAAAACCCGTGCAGTGGTGGAGCAAACATTCGGGCTCCTGAAGTCCCGTTTCCGATGCCTGGATAAGTCTGGGGGGGCCCTATTGTATTCACCTACCTTTGTGTGTCAGATCATCGGTGCATGTTGCATACTACATAACTTTGCTATGAAAAAAGGCCTGCAGATTGACATACGTGATGACCTGACCCCAGACCCACACAGTCCCCATCTGCCAGAGGAGAACCAGTCTGCTGATGGAAGAGCAGTCAGGAGGGTCCTCGCCGTAGGCATCTTTGGACACTAAACCAAAACATTAATAACACAGACAATGCATGCATGTACACCACTGATGTCCCTAGATCACACACACCACATGCACATCACATTGGATTAGCCCAAGTCCAGCATGTAGGAGTTGGGAGCAGTAACGCCGCGTCAAGGCCCCAATGATGTCACTGTCCATTCACACACCTTTCACACGTCATTCATACAGCCGTGGGGTTAACTTCACCACCACGGCCGAGGGTGACACCCCTTACTTTCAGGAGTGCCACCCCCTCACATTCACACACCATTCACACTGTCCCCTGCACTCCTGACCGTGTACAAAAAGAAATTAAAAATATCATATCCTGATAAATAAAATAAACAAAATCTCATAACCTGAGAAAAAGAAAAAAAAAACTCATGACCTGAGTATGTCCAAACCAAAAATATAAAACAAGAAAAAAAAAAAAAGGCCTCATCGGGGATGCCGGGGGCTTCTTCTGGGGGCCCCTCTCTGGCTCCTCAGCTGCCTGGATGGAGTGGGTGGGGGTGGGGGGGCATCTGGAGGTGGCTGATCCCCAGGTCGGCCACTCCTGGCAGGTGTGGCCTGCATGCCCTCCAAGGCCCTGGCTATCCGTCCAAGGTAGGAGTTCGTCTGGGCCTGCATCCGGAGCTGACGGGTGACCTGATAATGCTGGGCCAGCCGACTCAGCCTCCCCTGGTCCCGGATGGCAGCACTGTTGGCCTGGACGGCTGCAGTAAGGTGCCGAATATCCCCCTGCACCTCCCCCAAAGTGGTGACCACTGCAGCGCAGTTGCAGCTTACATCCTGCACTGCGTTGCTGAGGTTGGCAACGGAGCCCAGGCTGTCAGACACTTTCTGTAAGTGCCCAACTATGGCCCCCATCTGTTCCGTCTGCCTGGCGTGATCCCTCGCCAACTGGTCCTGGACACCATCAGACACCCCACTGGTCTTCTGGGTCGCCTTCCTGGGGCCAGAAGATGGTTGTCCTCGGGGGGAGGGAGTCGTCCTTGAGGGGCTTCCAAGGATGGGGGAGGGGACGACAGACGGCCCAGGAGAAGGGGAGGAGACAAACAAAACTAAGGTAAAGTCCTGCTCTGCCACAGCAGGATCCTCTACAACCACCTCGGCAGGTGTGGTGTGGCCACTCTCCTCCACAACCTCTTCACCACCCAGTGGCTCGGGCACACGATGGCGTGGGGGGGATGGGGTGGAATGCACGCTGACAGATGATGGCCCAGCTCCGTCATCTGTGGATGACACAAAGCAGACACATGTTGGTGGTCCCACACACTTGGCACATGTACCCTCCCCCCCCTAAATGCAAAACAACAAATAGGGGATTATAAAACACTTACCTGTCCTTGTGCCTTCCTCCACGGAGTCATAGCCTGCGACCCCCTCCACCTGCTCCCTCTCCAGGCAGCGTGCGACCACCTCCTCCACTGCGGTCAGGGTGACAGGACATGGGGGACCACCACCTGTGCCCCTCTCATACCTCCTGATGGAGGCCACCTTGTCCCTCACCTTGCGCCGCAGATCATTAATTTTTTTTTGTATGTCCCCAGCAGTCCGGGTGGAGTAGCCCAAGACATTGACCCTGGCAGCAATGGACTCCAGGATGCCCTGCTTCCTCTCCCGGCTGGTCTTCCGGCTTTTTTTGCCATGGAGAAAAGCATTATCCGTCTCCATTGCCGAAATGATGAGCGAGACCTCCTGGGCATTCAGGTTCCTCCTCTCTCTGGGGGTAGCGGGAGCAGCCATCACCAAACAAAAGTATCTTCCCTGGGGTGGGGGGAAGCGGAAATACTTTTGCGCCGGAATGGCGTTTCCGCCAGCGCTTTTAAGCGCCCAGCGGAACGCATTGCGCTGACGTTTCCCAGGAAGTGGTGCCGACGGAAGTTGTGAGCATGCGCACAAGGGGGCGAGTGGAGCCGCACTCACTGCGCATGCTCCGTGGATGATGCGCTGAACGTAAGCCTCTGCGCTGGGCTCCGCCCATCATTTACATATGATCACACCCACTTCCACTTGCGTCGGGTTACGCCAGCGCATTATCGTTACTCTGGCGCAAGTTTACGCGCAACTGCTATGTGAATTACAGGACTTGCGCTGAAAGGGTCTTCAGAGTAACGTAAATGAGAAGCGTTACTCCAGAGGAAAGATACTCTCATCTACCTGAATCTGGCCCTATGGATATGCATTATACCTATCTATACCAGTAGATGGCTCTGCAGTATTATAGTGTGTTATCTATGGTAAGGTATTCAGAGAAAGTACTATCCCTATTGTGTTATATGCACTTGTGTTCTCTTCTTGTTCAATGATAAAAGGCTTTTAATGTATTTTTCCATGAAAATAAAGCTGAACTGCTGTATACAAGAAGCTTCAAGCGCATAATTCAATACTGTGCTAATAGGTTATGGGCCCAGGCACAGCCAGCAAACCCAGCAGCACCCAGGCACAGGAAAAAGAGAATTCTAAAAGTGAGTCTGTGGATACTGTATGCAAGCAGCTGAAAGCGCATATCTCCCAACATTTTAAAATTTCCCTGCAGGACATTTTTGTTGTTGAGAGGGGGGGTCCGTGGATCAGGGGGGGAATCGCGGGACTCCAGCAGCGATCGCGAAATGCGTGGGGGGGGGTGCCGCGTAATCGCGGGACTCCAGCCCTGATCGCGGGACCGCGGAATTTAACACGAATCGCGGGACAGTGCGTGAAATCCGGGACGGTTGGGAGGTATAGGAAAGCGGTTCAGACTTGAAGTTTGCAATAACAAAGCTGAACATATATATATATCAATTACCAGCTGTGGAAGTTCAAGCTGGAAAAGCTTTTTAGCATGGATGACTTGTGGCAACACTGGCAAGTGCTAAATACAGACAGACCCACAGACAGAGAGAGATGGAGGACTGGTATAGGAAGGATAGACAAGCAAAAGCGATTATACGTTTGCTAGTGGAAGTGGAAGATTATCCACATAAGAACAGAGAAAATGGCTAAAGGTATGTGGACTTCATTACAAAAACTGCATGAGCGTTCAAGCCTCAACACTAAGCTGTTTTTGCTAAGAAAGCTTAACAAGATGAGACTAGAAGAGGGCCAGCATATGTGTAACCACGTGAAAGCTATGCTAGAGATCACTACGTGTCATTGGAGAGGACATCAAAGATAACCATATTGTTGCCCTGCTCCTCTGCAGCCTTCCAGAAACATACGCTGCTCTTATTAATGCTTTACAAACCAGACCCGAGCAGACCCGAGTAGGAGCTGACACTGAAATATGTCAAAGGGAATTAATTGATAAATATGAGAGAAGGAAAGAAAACATGCATCATGATGACAAAGCTCTTAAGATGTACAAAGGCACAAAGCACAACAAAGAAAGCAGAGCCTGTTTTCGCTGTAAAAGGACCAGTCACTAAAAAAGGACTATTCTATCTGGAAAGCTAAGCAGCGAAAGCTAGAGCTATCCACAAAAGAAAGAGTCAAAGCTACCACAAAGGAAACTGCAGACACATCATAGACTGGCACCAAGCCACGTTGCTGGTGCATAGACTCAGGTGCAACAAGCCACATGACTAGCAATGAGACCTTCTTCACAAACATTGATTACAGTGCAAAAGACAAAGGCCCAGATTCACGTACATCTGCGGATTATTGGACCGGCATAGCACACCACCTTTACGTTAGACTTGTGCAATTTTGCCGCGTAATCACCCTATTCTCGTAGCTTTTGCGCAGAAAATTGCGCATGCGTAACGTTATTTCAGAGGCGTAAGGCGGAGTAATACAAATTGGGAAGGACGTGGGCGTGTTACATTGAAATGAGCCGTGACCCCATGCAAATGAAGGGCCGGCCGGCTCGCGCATGCGCGCTTGAAGGAGACCATGGTCAGCTCCGCTGTGCGCATGCTCACAACTCGGGAGCGGCGCAATCAGTAAAATTGGAAATGGACTAGGGCAACTTTGTGAACTACGCAAACAGCATAAATAGACAGACACAAACGCACTTACATTGCAAAAGTACATCCCTTTGTGTCCCTTCCCATTTAACCAAGTGCTTTTGTCCTGTTGTTCATTGCGTTGTGTTTTGTAGTTGTCAGATTAGTGTTCTGTGTGATCAAGTGTTTGTTAGTAGATCTTTGAAAGTGTTTTTTGATAAGTGTTTGAGAGACTGTTTGTTTGATATATTTCTGTTCGTTTGTTTTCTTGCTGATTTTTTGCTGTTTGTTTTTGTGACTGTTTCTTGCTGAGTGCTTGTGTGATTTTTTGGGTGTTAGTTTTCTCTTTGTGTGTGTTCTTGCTTGATTGGTTGTGCTTGTTTTTGTGAGTGATTTTTGTTGACTGGGAGTGAGTTTTTTTGGAAGTATGACACATAGAAAGCGAAAGCTCAATTTTACGGTGGGGGAAAAAATAATTCTTGCCCGGGCCATTAGCGATTATGGGCGTTTCCTCCACGACCCAAACAGTGCCAACACCACCCCGGCCAGGAGGAGGGAGAATTTGGACCTCATCACTGAGCAGGTCAATTCAGCGGGGGAGGGGGAGACACGGACCCGGTCTGGGATTGACAAAAAAATTAATGACCTCCGGCGTCTGGTCAAACAGAAGCTGTCCAAAATGCATGCCCATGCCAGGGGCACAGAAGGGGGCCCACCATGCCGTATTAGGCTGACAGTGGAGGAGCGTGCGGTGGCCCTGACCTTTCATCGGCATGAAGTTGAGGGCCTGCCCGGCTTTGACTCAAGTCCAAGTTTAATATCAGGTGTGTAGCATGTGTGGGGGAGGGGGTGAAAGGGAATATGTGGCAAGTGTGTGGATCCTCCAACCTGTGAATGTTTTGTGTCATCCACAGATGTGCAGGAGGGTGCAGGGCCATCTGGCCTGACCACACCATCCCCAGGACAGCAGCCTAATGAGCAGGGCCGATCCCAGGCGGGGTGCAACGGGTGCACTGCACCCAGGCACCAGAGGGGGGGGAGGCGCCAAAGTGTAAGGAGCACCGTTGGTTCCCTCCATCTAGTGTGCAGTGTCATCCTTACACTGCATCGCCGGCGCCGATGTCCCTGGCTGCAGTGTGAAGACCCACTTCAAGGGTCTCACTAGGGGCCCCTGCTTCCCTGCACAAACTGGTTGCTAGCCACGAGCCGCTTTGTGTCTAGCAACCAGTGACGTCAGGAGAGGAGAGAGCGGCTCCACAATGCACTGCAGAGGAGGATTTAACTTTCTACTCCTCCCTAGCTCCACCCACTTCCTCCCTGTAATGTTAGGAGTGATGAGCGTCCGAGGAACGAGATTCAGATTCAGAAACTGTGCTGCCTGCCTCCTCTCCCTCGAGGTGCCTCAGATTCAGAAGAGGTTAGATCCTTTCAATACCTTTGTAGGCAGTAGCAGAACAGCCTGAGATCGGAGCAGCTGTGTGTGTGTGTGTGTGTGTAAAGAGAGAAGCTGCAGGCTGTCCCCCCCCTCTCCTCCTCATGCTGCTGTTCCCAGAACAGCCGCCCATTATGTTTCTTCCTCCTTTTCCTCCTATTGGCCAGGGAAAAAACAAAAAAGAGAAGAGGATTCTGGGAGATGTAGTCCCAATAGCTGTCTGGCTGGCCCTTTGCAATTCTGGGGGGGGGGCTAGGGGGGAACTGCCTGAAGGGGAGGGAGAGAGAGCCAGGCTATGAGTGACAGGCTGTATCTGGTGACACTCATTGGTGACAAGTGACAGGCTGTATCTGGTAACAGGCGATATCTGGTGACAAGTGACAGGCTGTATCTGGTGACACTCATTGGTGACAAGTGACAGGCGGTATCTGGCGACAGGCATGGTGACAGGCTGTATCTGGTTACACTTATTGGTGACAAGTGACAGGCGGTATCTGGCAACAGGCATGGTGACAAGTGACAGGCTGTATCTGGTGACACTCATTGGTGACAAGTGACAGGCGGTATCTGGCAACAGGCATGGTGACAAGTGACAGGCTGTATCTGGTGACACTCATTGGTGACAAGTGACAGGCTGTATCTGGTGACACTCATTGGTGACAAGTGACAGGCTGTGTCTGACAACAGGCATGGTGACAAGTGACAGGCTGTATCTGGTGACACTCATTGGTGACAAGTGACAGGCGGTATCTGGCAACAGGCATGGTGACAAGTGACAGGCTGTATCTGGTGACACTCATTGGTGACAAGTGACAGGCTGTATCTGGTGACACTCATTGGTGACAAGTGACAGGCTGTGTCTGACAACAGGCATGGTGACAAGTGACAGGCTGTATCTGGTGACACTCATTGGTGACAAGTGACAGGCTGTGTCTGACAACAGGCATGGTGACAAGTGACAGGATGTATCTGGTGACACTCATTGGTGAAAAGTTACAGGCTGCATCTGGTGACACTCATTGGTGACAAGTGACAGGCTGTATCTGGCAACAGGCATGGTGACAAGTGACAGGCTGTATCTGGTGACACTCATTGGTGACAAGTGACAGGCGGTATCTGGCGACAGGCATTGTGACAAGTGACAGGCTGTATCTGGTGACACTCATTGGTGACAAGTGACAGGCTGTGTCTGGCAACAGGCATGGTGACAAGTGACAGGCTGTATCTGGTGACACTCATTGGTGACAAGTGACAGGCTGTATCTGGCAACAAGCATGGTGACAAGTGACAGGCTGTATCTGGTGACAAGTGACAGGCTGTATCTGGTGACACTCATTGGTGACAAGTGACAGTCGGTATCTGGCGACAGGCATGGTGACAAGTGACAGGTTGTATCTGGTGACAAGTGACAGGCTGTATCTGGTGACACTCATTGGTGACAAGTGACAGGCTGTATCTGGTGACACTCATTGGTGACAAGTGACAGGCTGTATCTGGTGACAAGTGACAGGCTGTATCTGGCGACAGGCATGGTGACAAGTGACAGGCTGTATCTGGTGACACTCATTGGTGACAAGTGACAGGCTGTATCTGGTGACACTCATTGGTGACAAGTGACAGGCTGTATCTGGTGACACTCATTGGTGACAAGTGACAGGCTGTATCTGGCAACAGGCATGATGACAAGTGACAGGCTGTATCTGGTGACACTCATTGGTGACAAGTGACAGGCTGTATCTGGCGACAGGCATGGTGACAAGTGACAGGCTGTATCTGGTGACACTCATTGGTGACAAGTGATAGGCTGTATCTGGCAACAGGCATGGTGACAAGTGACAGGCTGTATCTGGTGACAAGTGACAGGCTGCATCTGGCGACAGGCATGGTGACAAGTGACAGGCTGCATCTGGTGACACTCATTGGTGATAAGTGACAGGCTGTATCTGGCAACAGGCATGGTGACAAGTGACAGGCTGCATCAGGTGACACTCATTGGTGACAAGTGACAGGCTTTATCTGGCGACAGGCATGGTGACAAGTGACAGGCTGTATCTGGGAACAAGTGAGAGGCTGTATCTGGTGACACTCATTGGTGACAAGTGACAGGCTGCATCTGGTGACACTCATTGGTGACAAGTGACAGGCTGTATCTTGCGACAGGCATGGTGACAAGTGACAGGCTGTATCTGGTGACGAGTGACAAGCTGCATCTGGCGACAGGCATGGTGACAAGTGACAGGCTGTATCTGGTGACAAGTGACAGGCTGTATCTGGCGACAGGCATGGTGACAAGTGACAGGCTGCATCTGGTGACACTCATTGGTGACAAGTGACAGGCTGCATCTGGCAACAGGCATGGTGACAAGTGACAGGCTGCATCTGCTGACAGGCATGGTGACATTCTGCATCTGGCAACAGGCATGGTGACAAGTGACAGGCTGCATCTGGTGACACTCATTGGTGACAAGTGACAGGCTGTATCTGGTGACAGGCATGGTGACAAGTGACAGGCTGTATCTGGTGACACTCATTGGTGACAATGACAGGCTGTATCTGGTGACACTCATTGGTGACAAGTGACAGGCTGCATCTGGCAACAGGCATGGTGACAAGTGACAGGCTGTATCTGGTGACACTCATTGGTGACAATGACAGGCTGTATCTGGTGACACTCATTGGTGACAAGTGACAGGCTGCATCTGCTGACAGGCATGGTGACATTCTGCATCTGGCAACAGGCATGGTGACAAGTGACAGGCTGCATCTGGTGACACTCATTGGTGACAAGTGACAGGCTGTATCTGGCGACAGGCATGGTGACAAGTGACAGGCTGCATCTGGCGACAGGCATGGTGACAAGTGACAGGCTGTATCTGGTGACACTCATTGGTGACAAGTGACAGGCTGCATCTGGCAACAGGCATGGTGACAAGTGACAGGCTGCATCTGCTGACAGGCATGGTGACATGCTGCATCTGGCAGCAAGGCATGGTGACAAGTGCCCCTCTCTGTTCACTACCCTCTCTCTCAGCCCCCTCTCTGAGCCCCTCTCTCACTCAGCCCCCCTCTCACTCAGCCCCCCTTTCTGAGCCCCTCTCTCAGCCCCACCTCTCTCTCTCAGCCCCACCTCTCTGAGCCCCCCTCTCTGTCAGCCCATCTCTCTGCCCACTACCCTCTCGCTGAGCCCCTCTCTCTCAGCCCCTCTCTCTGAGCCCCTCTCAGCCCCGCCTCTCTCTCTCAGCCCCGCCTCTCTCTCTCAGCCCCACCTCTCTCTCTCAGCCCCATCTCTCTCTCAGCCCCCTCTCTGAGCCCCCCTCTCTCTCATCCCCTCTCTCTGTCCGCTACTCTCTCTCTCAGCCCCTCTCTGTCTCTCTCAACCCCTCTCTGAGCCCCTCCCTGTCCACTATGCTCTCTCTGAGCCCCTCTCTCTCTCAGCCCCCTCTCTGAGCCCCTCTCTCTCTCTCAGCCCTCTCTCAGCCCCACCTCTCTCAGCCCCTCTCTCTGTCCACTACCCTCTCGCCGAGCCCCTCTCTCTCACTCAGCCCCTCTCTCTCTCAGCCCCTCTCTCAGCCCCTCTCTCTGTCCACTACCCTTTCGCTGAGCCCCTCTCTCTCACTCAGCCCCTGAGCCTCTGAGCCTCCCTCTCTCTCAGCCCCTCTCTGTCCACTACCCTTTCTCTCAGCCCCCTCTCTCTGTCCACTATCCTCTCTCTGAGTCCCTCTCTCTCTCTCAGCCCCACCTTTCTCTCTCTCTCTCTCTCTCTCAGCCCCACCTCTTTCTCTGAGCCCCTCTTTCTCTGAGCCCCTCTTTCTCTGAGCCCCTCTCTCTATCTGAGCCCCTCTCTCTCTGAGCCCCCCTCTCTCTCACCCTTAACCCCCTCTCTCTTTCAGTCTCACCTCTCTCTCTCTTTCTCAGCCTCACCTCTCTCTCTCTCTCTGTGGTGGGCACTAATAGGCTGCATTTGGTGGACACTAATAAGGCTGCATTTGGTGGGCACTGATAAGGCTGCATTTGATGGGCACGGATAAGGCTGCATTTGATGGGCACGGATAAGGCTGCATTTGATGGGCACTGATAAGGCTGCATTTGATGGGCACTGGTGAGGCTGCATTGATCTTTTGCACCATGTCTGCAGTCTCTGACCATCTCTTGTATCATGTTAGAAGTCTCTGACCATCTCCTGTATTATGTCTGGGGGCTCTTTCTAAACAGATTCCCTAACAGAGGCCCTCTCTGTGTCCACTAGAGAGACCCCCCTCCAGCTCTTCCTGTATTTTGTTTATTGTTAAGAGATCATGGGAGGATCCCAGGGTTACGATGACTCCTTAGGGGAGCATCTCTGTGTTTGAATCGTTGCCTTAGAAACATGTGTAAAGGGGGAGGAGTTAGTAAGGTGACCACGCCCTTGTAGGGGCGCCATAAATATTTCTGCACCCAGGCGCCTGTGACCCTAGGATCGGCCCTGCTAATGAGGCCCCCCCCAACAAGGCCGGAGTCCGCGGAGGAGGTTCAAGAGGAGGAGGAGAATCATGAGGAGGAGGAGTCCATGTCAGGCACTGGACTTTTGTTTTTTGAGGACTCTTCCCCTCTGGCTGGCAGCAGGCAGCCCTCCCTAAGGGGGAGCCCCCCCTCCTCCCCCAACATGGCTCCCCTCCCAAGGGCCTCCCCTTCTCCCCGGCCACAAGCATCAGCTGGAGGCAGGATTTCGTCCCAGAACACCAGGGGGTTGGCCGATCTCCTGCCCGCCACTCTGAGAAGGGACCAGGCCCTTCAGACCCGCCATCTGGGACAGGTCAGCCAGACATTGGTGCGGATGGAGGAGAGCCTGTCCTCCATTAAGGATACGCTGGGGAACCTGGACTCCCACTCCCGGGCTTTCACAACCTGCCTAAACGACCTGCAGACTACATCAGCAGGCGTTGGGCAGGATGTGAGGGCCCTTACCCAGGCTATCCAGGCCAACACGGCAACACTTGGTGCTGCCCTGGACAGAATAGCCATGACCTTGGAGGGCAGGCCGCCAGGTGGGCAGAGATCAGGGCCTGCTCCTCCTTCCCCGGTTTTGCCCCTTCCCCATGAGTCTCCCCTGAGGGGCCGTGGCCGGGGGCGCCCCAGGCGTGGCTCACGTAAAGGGCAATAATTTATTTTTTCCCCTTTTTTGATTTTTTTTTTGCTGGAAAATTTTTCATTTTGCTGGTCATTTTTTTTTTTGGGTTGTGAATGCTGTTTGAATGTGGGGGTGACATTCCTGCCGGAAAAGGGGTGTCACCCTCAATTTTGGTGGAGAAGGGTTCCCCAGGACCAGGGAGAAGTGATCCCCAGGTCCGTGTGAATAATGTATGAATGTACAGTGACATAATTGGCGTGGCGTTGCTGCTCACAAGTCCTGCATGGTGGACTGGTGCCAATCCAATTTGATGTGGATGTGGGGTGTGTGTGCTAGGGACCACAGTGGTGTGCATGCATGCATTCTCATTGTGCCATGATTAATGTGTGTGTTTAACGTGCAAAGATGCCCAATGTGAGCTGTCTCCTGGCTGCTCTTCCCTCAGAAGACGGGGGACCCTCGGTTAGGGGGGGATTGTTTGGTTCAGGGGTCAGGTCATCACGTAGGTCAATCTGCAGGCCCTTTCTTTCTGCGAAGTTGTGCAGCATGCAACATGCACCGATGATCTGGCACACGAAGTTTGGGGAATACAAGAGGGTACCCCCAGACTTATCCAGGCATCGGAAACGTGACTTCAGGAGGCCAAAGGTGCGCTCCACCACTGCTCGTGTTTGGGCATGTGCTTGATTGTATCTTTCCTCTCCTGGGGTTTGGGGGTTCCGGATAGGAGTCATAAGATGGGGTCCCAGTGGATATGCAGAGTCACCTGTAAGGGAAAAGACAGGAGGATGTTAGTCATGCATGTGTCCCTTGTGATGTGTGCATCATGGGAGGGGATAGTCATGCCTGCCACCCATGTCACTCACCAACCAGCCAGGTGTCCCCATACACGTTCTGATCGAATTCCATTCGGATGTGGCATTGATTGTATATGTAGCTGTCATGGCTGGACCCTGGGTGTTTGGCACGGACGTGCCATATGAGGCCTTGGGCATCGACTATCACCTGTACGTTGATGGAATGCCAATGCTTCCGATTGCGGTACATGTGCTCTGTCTCATGGGGGGGCTGGAGTGCCACATGTGTGCAATCAATGGCCCCCACAGTGCATGGGAATCTGGCAATTCTGTAGAAATCTGTCATTGCCTTCAGCCGCAGGTCCTCAGTGGTGGGTTTGATGATTTGGTTGGCCATGCATCTGAGGATTGCAGGGACAACCTGGTGCACACATCTGCTCATGGAGGATTGTGACATCCCAGCCACCACTCCACTTGTACGCTGAAAAGAGCCACTGGCAAGGAAATGGAGTGTTGCCATGACCTTGACCAGTGGCTGCACTGCATGTGAGCGTTGTGTTCGGCTGGTGATGTCCTCCTGCAGGGTTGTGGTTAATTCCAGGATGACATGAGGGGTGAATCTGAAGATGCGATACACCTCAGAATCACTCATGCCAAACAGGTCTATGCGGGTGCGGTATATCCTCTCCCGTGCCATCCTCCGTGCCATCCTCCGTGCCCTCATCCTTCTTTGTTCATCTAAAGTCAGTAGTATAGCTATGTGCGACAAAGCCCCTGGCATGTTGGCATACAGATTGTTGTGCAACACGTGTTACTGCTGAGCTCCTCACTAACAGTGTTGCTTTATCTAACAAGTAGACTTTTTTTCTCTTTTTAGACCAGCTTTTATATGCTCTAATTTTAGACAGGACATTTTGCTGTTGCGCACACTGCGTAGCCTGCGCTGCCCCAACGTTCTTTTGTGGATCCCCGTAAGTCCCTCGTTAGCATATTTGACTAGCAAATCAATGGTCTGTCTAGCGCAGTTTTGCGCGGACGGATGCGCCTGTCTAACGAAATTACGCCGGACCAAAAAAAGTAGATTTCTTGCGTGTCTCGTTTTGGGGATGCCGTGCATCGAAACGCATGCGCACATTTCGACTTACGCACGCGCATCTCCTGTTGCGCAGGCGTAATCGCTCTGTGAATCTGGGCCAAAGTTTCCCTAGCAAACTGGAAAAGCATCACTTCAAAAGGTAAAGGCTTCCTGAACTGCATTACACCACATGGTCTAACGGTTACGTTTCAGGGTGATTAATGCACAATTCACAATAATAAGCAATTCCTTTCAAAAGGAAAACTGGAAAACCACCTATACAATCTTATCACCACAGTCCAGCAAGCCAATATAGTCTCTAATGACATACACAGCAAATGTATTCACTTATGGCACAGGCAGCTGGGGCACAGAAGTCCAGAAGCTATACAGGACATTATAAAGAGAGGCTTATCAAAAGATTTGACAATAGTGCCTTGCAAAGTCCTCATGAAATGCAAGTGCTGCATTGAAGCAAAAGCCACACATGCTCCCCTTCCACAGGCTTCTCAAAGAAAAAACACCCACCCCCTGCAGCTCATACACAGTGATGTATGTGGTCCAATGTAAACTCCCACATCAGGTGGGAACAGATACCTACTGACTTTCATTGATAAATATTCTAGGTACACAACTACTTATCTGACGAAAAACAAGAATGAAACATCAGAGAAACTTCAAGAGATTGTTGCCATGTCTAGCAATAAATTCCAAAGCAAACCAGGAATAATATGCACCGACAATGGGGGAGCATATATTGGCAAAGAAGTGGCCTCATACCTGAAGAGACAAGGAATATTTCACCAACCACACCATACACTTCTGAACAAAACGGTTTTGCAAAAAGGAAAAATCACACTCTTATAGAAATGACCAGATGCGTGTTGTTGGATGCCAACCTATCTCACAAGTACTGGGGAAAAGCAATCATGACTGCAACCTACCTACAGAACAGACTACCCTCGAGAGCTATTAAAAGTACTACATTTGAAATGTGGCATGGATCAAAGCCTACCATAGGGCACATCTTAGGCCTCGTTCACACGAGGGGATATGTCCGCTGAAAACGGTCCGATGGACCGTTTCAGCAGACATCTCCGCTCGTGTGTATGGGCTAGCGGACAGATTTCTCCACCCGACAGATTTCAAAGCATGCTTTGAAATCTATCCGGTGGGAATCTGTCCGCCCGACATGTCTGCTGGTTAGTACACTTACCAGCAGACATGTGGTCCCCCACCGCCGCCGCGCCGCCGCCGAATGGATTCGGCGCATGCGCGGAAGTGTTTAACTTCCTGGTGCGGTGCCGTGGCGGTGACGTGGCGGCGTCAACGTCACCGCCGCGTCACCGCCACGTCACCGTGCCGTCCGCGGACCGTTTTCATCGGATATGTCCGATCGTGTGTACGAGGCCTAAGGCCGCGTACACACGATCGAACATGTCCGCTGAAACTGGTCCGCAGACCAGTTTCAGCGGACAAGTTCGATCGTGTGTACAGCCTATCGGACCGTTTTCCAGCGGACAAAAAAACATGCTTGAAAACAGGTTCGATGGTTAGTACACAAACCATCGGACCCAAATCCCCCGCATACGCAGAATCAAGTCGACGCATGTTTGGAAGTATTGATTTTCGTTTTTTCATCACGTCGTTGTGTTCTACATCACCGCGTTCTGGTCCGAGGGGATTTTGGTCCGATGGTGTGTACGCACATCAGACCAACAGACAATTCAGCCTTGTCCGATGAAAACGGTCCGTCGGACATGTTTCCTCGGACATGTCTGATCGTGTGTACAGGGCCTAAGTGTTTTAATGGAAAGCATATGCCTATATTCCAAGTGAAAAGCGATCCAAGCTGGAGAACAGAACCATAGAGGGCATTCAAGTAGACTACAGCGAGCAAATTAAGGGTTACAGAATCCTACACCGAAAGACTGACAAAGTAACAATAAGCCATAGTGTTTGTTTTGATGAGAGCCCATCATCAGAAGCACCGATTCCTGAAAGCTGTGAAGTGAATATGCCAAGCAAACCAAAAGAAAAGGTCCACCAAAATGAACCTGTGCAGGAGTCAGAACAAGAGGTGGGACTCACATTGCCTATTTCAAGTTCCCCACCAGATCCTGCTGAACTACCTGAAATCCGAAAATTTACATGAACTACAAAGGGGATTCCACCCCGCAAGCTGTCATACACTGTCAAAATATACAACGCACTTGAACCAACATGGTGGGAAGACATAGAAGAACTGACAAAAACTGAACCCAATGAATGGAGGAAGGCAGCAGAAGAAGAATTAAAGTCAGTTCAAGAAAATAAAACCTTGACTCTCACAGAGCACCCCCCTTACAGCAAAACGATAGGAAGTAAGTGGATTGTCAAAGAAAAGTCAGACACAGATGGGAATATCCACAAATACAAAGCCAGACTAGTTGCCAAAGTTTACTCCCAGAAATTCAGTGAAAATTATGATAAAACATCCAGTCGTAAAACACTCCACCATCAGATCGCTTCTTAGTTTTGCAGTCGGAAAGGGCATGCAAGTGAAACACTGTGACGTTAAAACTGCTTTCTATATGGAGACATTAAGGGAGATCTCTATATGGAGCAACCACCAGGGTTTGAGCAAGGAGACAACCTTGTGTGTAAACAAGCATCTACAGTCTTAAGCAATCTGCAAGGATGTGGAATGAGAAAGCGAACAAAGTACTTACCGGAGAGGGATTCTCAAGAAGTAAAGCAGACCCCTGTCTCTTCTCCAAGAATCAAAAAGACAGATGGATATAAATCCTTATCTAGGTTAATGACATTATAACCTGTTTTGAACAAGAAGGGGGATAGTTCACAAGCTGAAAAAAAACTTTGCAATCAAAGAGCTAGGGAACATTATTTACTATCCGGGAATCCAAAGACAGAGAGAAGAAGATGGAAGTTATCTTCTCAAGCTCAGAAATCTTGGAACAATTCCATATGCAAGATGGAACCAGGCTAAAGAGCAACAAAGCAGAAAACTTGCTACCCAACAATGATATGTATCGCAGAGCAATTGGTAAGCTGCTATATGTCGCCACTGTGACAAGACAAGACAACAGCAGTGGGCAAACTATGCAGGAAAGTCTCAACTCCCTGTCAACAGAACGCAGTAAAAAGAGTGATACAATACCCATAACAGGGATCGCTCGGTACATTGATCTCTTGTAGGACCCTGATATGTAGAGCCGCGTACACACGAGGAGACATGTCAGATGAAAACGGTCTGTGGACCGTTTTCATCGGACATGTCTCCTGGGATAATTTGGTCTGATGTGTGTATACACCATCAGACCAAAATCCCCGTGGACAGAGAACGCGGTGACATGGCGGTGACGTTGACGCCGCAACGTGCGAAAACAAGGAAGTAAAATGCTTCCACGCATGCGTCGAATCCATTCGATGCATGTGGGGGATTTCGGTCCGCTGGTTAGGCATACTAACCAGCGGACATGTCCGACGGACAGGTTTCCAGCGGACAAGTTTCTAAGCATGCTAAGAAACTTTTGTCTACTGGAAACCTGTCCGCTAGGTCGTACACACGATCGGACATGTCCACGGAAACTGGTCTGCGGACCAGTTTCAGCGGACATGTTCGATCGTGTGTAGGCGGCCTAAGACCTTCTGCATATACCAGTCACAGAGTCCACAATATCCATAGGCATATCTAGAGGTTTTCTAAAGTGTTTGCATAGGTTTCACCTAGGTGGGAAAATACCACACATTTATGAAATCATTGATATGTTCCTGATTTTAACATGTTTTACTACTATGTTTAAATACATTTGATTTTTTTATTCAATTGAGTGCTCTCTCCTTCATTTTGGGTGTTCTGGTGGCTACCAATTTAAAGTCCACGTTCATCCTTGGTTTCTCTCAAGAGCATGGTGTTATTGAGATTCAATACTGCCCGTCAGAGGCGATGACTGCTGATGCACTCACCCAGCCTTTGTTTAACCCCCCTGGCGGTATTCCTGAGTCTGACTCGGGGTTACATTTCTGTGCTGCGATCGGTAACCCCGAGTCAGACTCAGGCTCGCCTCGCAGGATCCACAGGCAGGGTTTACTTACCTTGTCCCTGGATCCAGGGATGCATCCCCGCTGTGTGAGCGAGCGGCGTCCTCGCTCGATTCACACAGTGCCTGTGTGCCGCCGATCTCCATTCCCTGCGACGTTACGACGAACGGGGGCTGAGATCGGCACCAAATTCAAAAAAGTAAACAAACACAGTACATACAGTTTACTGTAATCTTATAGATTACAGTACTGTATGTAAAAAATACACACACCCCTTGTCCCTAGTGGTCTGCCCAGTGTCCTACATGTTCTTTTATATAATAAAAACTGTTCTTTCTGCCTGGAAACTGTAGATTGTCCATAGCAACTAAAAGAGTCCCTTTATGTCAAAAATGGTTTCAGAGCAGCTAGAAAACAGCGATAATAAATTATAATCACTTGCAGAATTGAGCGATAGCGATTTGTGGGGAAATTCGGCATCAAAAAAATGACAGCGACAATTTTGCAACTGAGCAAATTTCAGTGATTTTGAGTTGATTAGATTATTGAATGATTTTTATTATAATTATATTATTATTTGTTATAATTATTTATAATTATTTATTATATTATAATTTATATATATATTTTTTTAAATGTCATACCCGTGATGCCTACTAGACTCTTGTTTGGTCAGATTTAATTGAGTTATTCCTAAGGCCGTGTACACACGACCGAGGTTCTCGCTGGAAACCAGCGAGAACCTCGCTGGAAGCTGCATTCCAGCGAGGACCTCGGCCGTGTGTACGCTCTCGGCGAGCTTCCCGTCGGGAAGCCCGTCGAGCAGAAATAGAGAGCACGCTCTCTATTTGCTCGACGGCCCGCCTGGAAGAATGGCTGGTTGCCATTCCCGACGGGTGGGTCGCCGATTTCGACGGCCGGCAGGGAACCTCGACGGGCGGAACGATGTGTTCTGCCCGTCGAGGTTCCCTGCCGTGTGTACACGGCCTAAGAATTACAGGCCTACAGTATAAAACGCCAAATTTCCTTGCAAATAATGGTACCGCTTTCAGCACCTAAAACCAGAAAGAATCATACTGCCAGCGAGGTTAAAGAACATCATAATTATTTCTAGATGAAGCTTAATATAATTTGACAAAGTACATGCTTTTGAGAAGGGGAGTTGGAAGAGCAACAGCATGTAATGTAAAGTACTGCAAACTATATACTATGCATTATACCTATCTATAAAAGTAGGTGGCGCTGCAGTATTATAGTGTGCACCGGAAGGAGATCTGTATTTGACTTAGGGCTCATTTAACCTCCTCGCTTAACAATTGTTGAGATCATAAAACCAACCACACAGGAAAGTAGCCCAAAGTACATGTAAGTAAGTAAGGAACAGTAATGCAGAAACTTATGTGTAGCACAACAAAGCAGAAAGCAGAGGCTGAATGTGCTACGAGCAAATATGGCTGCTAATTATTCATGATACATAAAAATAAGGCTTCTAAAACATTAAGACTTATCAATAGCAATTTTTATAACGAGATAAACTCTTTTACACATAAAGTATATTAGAAATAATTTGAAAAGACTACTGTATTTATCGGCATATAACACGCACAGGCGTGTAACACGCACCTTAACTTTAAGAGGGACGTTTTAGGAAAAAAACTTTCCACCGCCCCCTGCGTATAACACGCAGTCACAGGGTAAACAAGTGAGTGTTATATGCCAATAAATACAGTATATATCACCGTTAAAAGTATTTTTTTCTGTACAGTAAGACAGAATTTTATTATCTGCTGTTACATCCACTTATATTTACAGATTCAGTAAAAAAGAACATAAAATAAAAACAGACGTTTGCAAATGACTGAAGCTTTATCTTCTATGTCAATTCTCTCCTTAATACACTTTATCTAAATGCTGTTGGAAAAAATTCTTCTAAAAATATGTTTTATTGTAAGCATGGTGCAACAAAATCTTAAAATCGGCTTCAGAACTTGTTTCTATATATTCATCCTTCTAGATCTGACTCCTGTGGCTTTTTCACATGTCTACCCATTGTACTGAATCTATTTTTAGTGGGCTTGAAGCATGAATCGAATGTATGACTAAGGAATGGTGCACTGGAAATAAATGATTGTTGTTTTCTGTATACAAGCTCTCAGGATATGGTGTGTGCATGTGCTATGTGGGCACCACTTTTGTACAAAATCTTGTCAGCGCAAATTCATTTGTTTTTCATTTATAAATGGCCTTAAAGTGAACCTGTGACCAGATTATGGACATTTAAGTATTAACATATTCTTAACATACAATAAATGAGCCTTATGACTAATCTCCCACTGTCACCTGTAGCTGTGAGTCCATCTTCAAAGTACACAGAAGAAGATCCGATGTAGAAACATTGGACTGAAAGCATCTGTTTTTGCTATAGCCACTAGTCCATGCGTTACACCTATATTAATTACCTATAAAGTACCTTCTATAGACTATGATAACCAAAATAGTGCAGCGCCACCCCCTATCCAGTATTGGAATGGTGGATAGTCGTGGTGCTAACCTATTTTGGTTATTTTTTTTGTAAGTGGAGTGAAAACAAGTTTTGTAGTGCCAGCTTGCCTATTAGGGTATCACTTTTGGTTTACGCAGATTTTATTGGGTTTATTATTACATTCTATAGATGAACCTCAAATATTGAAGGGTAAGCTACCACACAACCAAAGTTTGTTTTTGGGTTTACATACACTTTAATAACTCTGTTGTAATCTTTCATGACGCCTCCAATTTGCTCCAGCAGGGGGAAAAAATTCCTTCCTTATCCCCCAAGAGGCAATTAAATATTCTCTGGATAAACTTTACCTATAAATATTTGTACCCAGTTATATTATGTGTATCTAGAAAATAATCCAGGCCTTTCTTAAATCTACTGAACTAGCCAGAATTTATTTTCCTCTAGACGTAAAGAGTGTCCTCTTAACCACTAGCCTACTGTGCACCTACACCCCCTTCCTGCCCAGACAACATTTTAGCTTCCGGCACTGCGTCGCTTTAACTGACAATTGCGCGGTCGTGCGATGTGGCTCCCAAACAAAATTGACTTCCATTTTAGAGCTGTCTTTTGGGGGTATTTGATCGCCCGAGCGTTTTTTTTTTTTTGCGCTATAAACAAAAAAAGAGCGACAATTTTGAAAAAAGACACAATATTTTTTGCTTTTTGCTATAATAAATATCCCATTTAAAAAAAAAAAAAAAAAACATTTTTTATCTCAGTTTAGGCAGGTACGTATTCTTCTACATATTTTTGGTAAAAAAAATCGCAATAACCGTATAGTGACTGGTTTGCGCAAAAGTTATATTGCCTACAAAATAGGGGACATAATTATGATTTATTTTTTATTTATTTTTTACTAGGAATGGCGGCGATCTGTGATTTTTTTTTCAGGACTGGGACATTATAGCGGACACATCGGACACATTTTTGGGACCATTTACATTTATACAGTGAACAATGCTATAAATATGCATTGATAACTGTATAAATGTAACTGGCAGGGAAGTGGTTAACCACTAGGGGCGGGGAAGGGGTTAAATGTATATCCTATGTGTGTTCTAACTGTAGGGGGAGGGGGGGTGACTGGGGGAGGTGACCGATTGTGTCCCTATGTACAAGGGACACAATTGGTCTCCAATCTCCCTAACAGGGATGTGGAGCTCTGTGTTTACACACAGAGCTCCACAACCCAGCTCAATTGTCGGCAATCGGGTGTGCCCGGCTGCCATCGCGGCCGCCGGGCACACGCACGGGCTTCTCAGTGACGCGACGGGCGGCGTGCGCCCCTAGCCGATTTAAATGACATGACGTCATATGACGTGCAGTCAGGAACAGAGAGTTACCCGCCCGCCATCAAATGAGCAAGTGGTTAAAGTGAATAACTCAACACCACGTTCACTATATGGGCCACTTATGTATTTATACATGTTGATCATATCCCCCCTTAATCTCCTCTTCTCAAGAGAGAATAAATTAATTTTAGCTAATCTCTCCTCATAGCTGAGCTCCTCCATGCCTCTTATCAGTTTGGTTGCCCTTCTCTATACTTACTCCAGTTCCCCGATATCCTTTTTGTGAACTGGTGCCCAAAACTGAACTGCATATTGCGGATGAGGTCTTACTAACGATTTGTACAGGGGCAAAATTATCTCTTTCTCTGGAGTCCATACCTCTCTTAATACAAGAACAGATTTTGCTTGCTTTGGAAACTGCCGCTTGGCATTGCATGCTATTACTAAGCTTATGATATACCAGAACACCCAGATCCTTCTCCACCATTGACTCCCCCAGCTGTTCTTCCTCTAGAATGTATGATGCATGCATGTTTCTAGCCCCAAAGTTTCTTCAAGGACAATATCAAAATGTGGGAACATACCACAATATTCAGCCTAGTGTGACTATTACTAATGTGAGAGAAAGTGTGGTATAATTATTGCAGGTGATGCAAAAAGTTGAAGCCTTGGTTGTAATTACTGAGCCATTTAACCTACGGTCACACTGGCAGTTAAATCTCTTTGCCGATCATTTTATTGGCAGCATGTTGATTCCAGTGAGAAAACAATGACGTGACCGTTAATTATTTTTTTACAGTAAATGCTCATGAAATACCATTGTATAGGTCAGCAGGGAGTAAGTATAATGTGCTAGGTGCATTTACTGTACCTTTGTCCTTTCTGAGATACAGCTCCCTGAATACTGTACAAGTAGCAGTACTTTTATTTTTAAGGTTGTGCAGCATGGAGGAAAGTGTATTTAACACATTGCATTTACCTCCTAGTATCCTTTCCAGTCCCAAGATATTTTATGGAGGTCTCCCTTAAATCTCCCGAGTAAAAGATTAAAATCCCTTGTTTGGCCCATGCCTTATGATCAGCCTAAATGTGCCCAGAGAAAAATACTATGGGTTATGCTAACCTTGAGCTTACAATGTGCAAACTATTGTGTGAGGATAGTGTCTTTTTCAATATCTGGATGCATAATCGTTCAAATGACATCAGCTGTCAAAAATATTACATGCAGTTACTGAAGCTGCCACTTGATGTCTCTGTAAACTGTTAAGTCTCCATGAAAAGCATATACTGTACATATACTTACACGGTATACATCTTGTAATACTATGTACTTCCAATCTTTTCACAAAATAAAGACTTTTTCCCAGTATACATTGGTATGATAGAGAAAGTATAACAAGATTTAACTCACCAGATAATTGTTTTAATGGAAATAATACAATAGAATACGAGTCAATTCACTCACGTTTATGCATGCAATATTTGTGTTTTACATAAAATATCACATGTGACATTTGAAATGTCAATTCACTACACTTAAAGTGCTTTGTAAAACCACTTGTTAATTTTCAGGCAGTCCACTGTCTTCCATAATGCTATGTCTCCACTGTAACAGTGAGGCACTGTTGTAAACGGCGTTCAAACCACACATGTGAGGTATCGCAGAAAATGTTAGAGCAAGAGCAATAATTCTAGCACTAGACCTCCTCTGTAACTATAAACAAGTAACCTGTTAAAAAATTTAAAGCGGTGCCTATGGAGATTTTTAAGTTCTGAAGTGTGGCGCCATTCCACAAGTGTGCGCAATTTTAATGTGTCACATGTTAGGTATCTATTTACATTTATTTAAATCGGGCTAACTTTACAGTTTAAAAAACAGTGTTTGAAAAAATTGCTACGCAAATAGCGTGTGACATAAAAAGCTGCAACAACCACCATTTCATCCCTAGTATTATTCCCTAGTATTGTATATATAGTGTTTGGGGGTTTCTGAGCCATTTTCTAGCAAAAAAATTGGATTTTTACATGAAGGAGAGAAGCGTCAGAATTGGCCCGGGTGGCAAGTGATTAATTACCATAAGTAAGTAATATAAAAATAATTATTGTATATTTTTTTTAAGGTAATTTACTTTATTTTCAAAAACTGTACTCAAGCAGGTGGCGTAACAGACAAATTACTGAAGTAAGGGCTAGGCAGGAAGTGAACATTTGTCTTTTAGACATATTCCCTCTTCTATGACAATGCAGTGAGAGGAGAGCCTCCACTGCATCATTTTTTCTGGACAGCTTGCTAAGCTTAGATTAATAGTGCTTTACCATTGGTCCAAGACTCCAAGCTGTCCATTGAGGTCAGTGCTTCTGACAAGAAGTCAGAGGCCTTGTGAGCTCATCCTCTCAGTCTGCTGCAAACAGAGTGTGCCAGCTTGTATTTAAACTGGCCACGCTGTTGGCCATCCTGATTTGTGTAGACACTGGTATTCGAGGCCTCAAGATAGGGAACATGGAAGAAAAGATTGGTATGTACGCTGACGACACGCTCCTGTACTTGGCGGACTCAGGTCCCTCTCTAGTTGCTGCTCTCCAAGCCATAGAACGTATGGGTGGCTACTCGGGTCTAAGTAATAATTGATCTAAATCCCAGATCCTTCCGATCGACCATCCCCCCCCTCGTTTATGTCCCCCCCTCTGGCCCTCCCAAGGGTCTCCTTGATCAAGTACCTTGGAGTGCAGGTCACCAGATCCCTCACAGACTATACACTTTTAAACATTGAACCCCTATACACCCTGATTAAGACACAGACATGGGCCAGACTACCCCTGGGCGTAATAGGACGTGTCAACTTAGTCAAAATGATACTCCTCTTGAAGATACTCTATTTAGTATGGCATGCTCCCCTGTATATACCTCAAAAATTCTTCAGGATAATTGAATCTATTCTTAACTTGTTCATATGGGGCCATAACAGACACAAATTATCTTGGAGAGTTCTGAAGAACCCTGTGACATTGGGAGGAGGAGTTATCCCAGATTTTTAGGATTACTACCTTGCTTCCCGATTGTCCCATTTTTACCATTTTAATAAAACGGAGCGTTTGAGGTACCAGCTATTGCTCTGTGAGTACCCTGACGATCCTGCCCACTCTCCACTTCAGTCTGTCCTCAGAGCCCCTTTGACAGGACGTCCCCTTCAACACAAAGCAGGCATGCTGACGCACCATCAGAGGGTATGGCAGACAGCACTATGGAAACTTGGGACCCCACAGGTCCACTCCCTGGTTCAACACACGCCTCCCAGAATTATTGACTGTTCTGGACCCTTCGGTGTGGATACGACATGGGATCCTGAATGTACACCATATCATGACCACTACGGGGCTTAAAACATTCCAAACGCTGAAGGATGAATTTTCCCTCCCCAATTGCCTTCTTTTTAGGTACTTACAACTCCGACATGATATACAAACCCAGTTCGTTAGCTCCAACCTGTCTCTAGTGGTTCCCTCCATATTAGACATAGTCACAGATACTGCACCAGCCAAACTGATCTCCACCTTATACTCCGCCATCCGTCTCCCTAGTACAACAGCTTTGGCCTACACTGCCAAGACTAGGTGGGAGGTGGACGTTGGACTGGTTGAGGATGAGGATTGGGATGACATTTTGGAGGGCGTGAAAAAAGTCTCCCCTAAACTGTCAGACCATCTCACACAGTTGTACATTATACCCAAGAAATACCTGACCCCTCAGAGTATAGTGCGTTTCAAACCCATGTACAATCCAGGGTGCCGCCTCTGCGACCACACCCCAGCCTCCTTCTATCATCCTGCCCAGTTATCCAAGCATATTGGATGCAAGTGATACGGTTCCTGCGCGACGAGATGGGCTCTCCTGCTACTCTAGACCCAAAGATGTGCCTGCTCGGTTTGCTGCCGTAATTGGATGCTGACAAACACCTGCGTACCTTTCTACATGAGACGCTCTTTTTGGCAAGAAAGGTGGTGGCCCGTGTTTGGATGCAGGCCCTACCCCCCACAATTCAGTGCTGGAAAAAAGAGGTCAATGACACCCTTCCATATAAAAAATGTATTTATGTCCATAAAGGGTGTCCGCTTAAATATGAGAAGGTCTGGGGCAGATTGTTGACGGATGGTGAAACATGTGCGTGATGTGTTTTTCCCCTCCGCTCCTCATTTTCCCTCTCTGTTCCCTTTTTTTAGTGTGTGCTGGCTCCACCCCCGTTGGGATTGTACTTTTTGTGTCACTCAGATAGTCCATGTGTTTATGTATTACCTTTCTTTTGGTCATAATGGTTTGTATCGATTCATGTACCATGCATATATTCTTCAATAAAATAGTTTTTTCCAATAAAAAAGAAAAAACTGGCCACGCTATATGTAGCTTCTTACGGGCTGCGCAAGGAGCCCTGTATCTCTAGAGCCATAGGTGCCATTACACCCAAAATAAGATCTGAAATTTAAGACGTAGCTCGGTGTAGTAAGATGTCCGCATGGGTGTTCTATCAGATTACCGTTACCTGTCAGATCATGAATTGTTTGGAATGCATAGCACCATGGAACTCATGTTGAAACGCGAATGCGCAGTAAGTATTCGGTCGGAACGTCGCCCCCGTTACACAATCTGATGGGTAGCGGTAGTCTGATAGAACACCAGTTCAAACCGGAACGCAGTGTGGAAAATGCATGTTTCATACACATTTTCCACAGCACAGGTGAACCCTTGTAATCTGCATGGAGGTGTCAGTGCATTGCACAACATTGCAGGACACAAGTAAGCATTCGCTTGCTTCTTTGCTGCCATTTTCTATCAGCAAGTTTAGTTGAATAACAGGGTCTTTTCAATAACAAGCATCTAATATTTTTAAAGGATCACTAAAGGAAATTTTTTTTTTAGCTAAATAGCTTCCTTTACCTTACTGCAGTACTGGTTTCATGTCCTTATTGTTCGTTTTTGCTTTGAAGTTGCTGTAATCCTGCTCTGTTCTCCACACTTCCTGCTTGTCTGTTTCCTTATAACCACAGTGCTGGGAGCTTTCTCACGGAGGTCTGAGCTGTTATTACTGTGTGTCTAAAACTTCCCAGAACCAATCAGATTAATTTTAAAAACAAAACACTGCCCTGGATTTGTTTGTTTTTGTTCTGTGTTTCTATTTCTACTTCACAGAAACATGAAGCCAGTTCAAAAGTGAAACTAACCTGCAGGCACATTATATGATTGATTTTTATCTATTTTTAATCATTTTGAAAAGGAATCAGTTAACTTTTATGTCTCTATACCCTGTAAACAGTCATTTCAGCAAAAAATTTTTTTCCTTTAGTGACCCTTTAAGTTTTGAATGAAAAACAGGAAGGGGTTGTAAATGGTAAAGTATCACAATGTAGCAATTGTAATAATTGTTTTAATGGATCCTCAAATTCCAATTATCAAGAATTTTTTTAATACTTTAGAATACGTCTAGCACATATTTTATGCATTAGGTTCTTTGTGATTTAAAAAGCTATTTATTTTCCACCAGCTGATCAAAAAAACTTGGAGAAAGAAAGTGCAGCGCTATACTAATTAGTTTTGTGAAAATGCTGCCAAATTCACATGACATAACAATGTGAAATCAAACAAAAATTGTATGTAAAAGCATAGTAAAAGACAATTGTACTCAACATGTGTGGAATACTGATATAGTCCATACATATGTTGGCAAACTGATGAGTGAAAAAAACAACCAAACAAAATAAACAAAAATGAATAGTTCATAGGTGTGTCCCAAATGGATGAATGAAATCTTCACATATGATGCCAGTTCAAGGAAATTGAAACAACAATGATGGCTTGTCTGTAGCAACCTTCAGACTATCAAAATCAATGGAAATGGATACTCTTACCAGCTGTGGTGGACTCACATGTTAGTACTAACAGCAAGTCAGATCAGGCATGGTGGTCACAGCGGACCCTGGGCTCTGTGCGTGAAGGGTTTTGCAGCGATGGTTACTCCAGCTGAGATGATGGATTTAATCTTGGTCGGATACCTCACTTCAGGGACAGGAACCCGGATAACAAAAGGCCAATGGAGGGATGGCCAGGCTCATGTATCAACACAACATGTGTGGCATGGGAAAAAGAAAAAAGAAATGCTCCCAATGGTGCAGATCAAAAAACCAATGAAGGCTTTATTTAAAATAAATGAATAAAATCACGTGAAAAATATATCTAAAAGCAGTATGGGGTACTATGGATGTTACCCGACTAGTTTCGGCTCAAAGCCATCAACAGGGGCATCTGTCTGTACCCCCACACTGCTGAGTTTAAATAAGACAAGTAATCCGGAACTCCACCCCTGAAAGGGAGGAGACAGGAAGTGAACAATCTTGACAGGATATAGTACATCAAAACAAATGTTCTAATATACAAATATAAAGCAGGATCTGTCATACCAATGTTTGACATGATTGAAAAATCAAAAAGGTAAACGTATAAAGCATATACAGTATATATAATGACATATAAATAGTAATAAGCATCTAATTCAAACTTTACCGAAACATATATCCCAATGGACAGCAAAGCAGCATACAATAAAACATAAAAAAAAAAAAAAAAAAAAAAAAAAAAAAACATGCATGCCCTATGAGTAGTGACCAGTAAGGGGCCTTGATCAACTGCCATAAGCAACACTGAGCCACTCTAATGGACCAAGGCACTACCCCATACAAAAAGGTCCGCCCAAAACCTAAGTTAATGCAGTGCATGACAATAAAGAAACAGGAACCACATAGAAATCCGTCTGTTGGGGACACACAGAATAACCAATGAGAGCAAGGAAAGACTGAGGGGCGGGTCCGGTGATGTAGGAAGGAACAACATCCAACCCGCATAGCTCGTAGCTAACCGCACCCCCATGCCTGCCCAATGTCATATGGAGAGCTAGACAATGGACAGCACAAAGATCTGTAGCCAATCCAAAGTAGGTGGGTGCGGCGCCGATAACGTCATCGACACCGCCGCCCACAACCAATCCAAGGGGAACCGCATTCGTGACTGACAGGCTTCAGCAGCCAGACATGCAATCCAATGGGCGGGCGAGACGTCAAAAAACGTCATCTAACGTACCCATTGCATCCGCCCATCGGGAGGCACAAGCGCATCGCCAATCGGGAAGCGGGTAAAACTACCCACACTACCCGAACGTACATAGATGCGTCATTACGTCACCCTCATGGACTGAAGAAAGGGGGGGGGAGAGAGGGGTGGAAGTCCATGTCTCCAGAGAAGGAACGCTCCACCCTGGGCTGTGAATTCCAACCCCAGGGGACACCCTCCCATAAAGGCCATAAGCAAGCTAATAATGACACCAGGATGTATTTATGGAAGAACAGTAATGTTAATGTATAAAACAACATAACAACGAGTTGTGCAAAAGCAAAACTTTAGTAACCTAGAAAAATAAGGGCAACCAGTGTAACACCTAGATGGGACATGAACGTCGCAACTGCCCAATAGATGGACGCATATCCACAAAAAGGGAAGAAAAAAAAAAAAAAAAAAACCAGAAATGAGTAAGTAATTATATAATTCTTCCTTCTCTCCAAAGTTTGGACACATGAGCACAGGACCTCACGCCCGGTTAATGAAGCAATTGACATCCCAATCCACATTCATACCGTGGGGCGTGTAGCTCCTGAGCTCATGTATCCAAAAAGTCTCCAAACGGGAGACACCCCTAGTACAAGAGTCGCCCCTCCAGTGGGGGACAAACTTATCAATGACTTGGAAGGAAGTACCCCTGGGGTCACTGGCGTGGTGTTCCAAATAATGTCTGGAGACAGTGTGTTTAGGGCATCCCTTTTTGATCTTACCCAAATGTTCGTTAACTCGAATGGCAAAGTTCCGAATGGTTCGGCCCACATATTGCATTTTACAGGGACATGTGATGAGGTACACTATGTAACTAGTAAAACATGTGGTGAACTGTTTCATCTTATAACTGCGGTTAGTCACAGTAGAAATGAATGTGTCTGTTCTTCGTCTGCCTAAAACATTGACAATGCATGTGTTACACTTCCGACACGGATGATATCCTTTCGTTTCTGGAAAGAATGTGGCCTTTATAGGGGGGTCTATGACATTGGGTGCAATATCACTCTGTATAGATTTGGCTCCCCTAAAAATTAGACCTGCTTTCTCAGGTAGGCAAGGTCCCAAAATTTTGTCGCTACGGAGCACCTTCCAGTGCCTATTAAGTATTTTCTTAATGTCGTTATGCTGTACAGAAAAGTCGGTGAAAAAAGACCATTTGAACCTATCATCGTAGTTTTTCTTAGGTTTGTCAACCAATAGAGAAGACCTTTCTATATTGGATACAGTGTTGATGGCATCATCCAATTCACGAACTCTGTATCCTTTGTCTAAAAATCTATCCCTTAAGGTCTGACACTGGGACTCGAAGTCCTCCCTTCTGGTACAATTCCTCTTCATCCGAAGGAACTGGCCCTGAGGGACAGATCGCAGCCATTGGTGGTGATGGCAACTATCGACCGGAATGTAACCATTCCGGTCGGTAGGCTTGAAAAAGGTCTTAAATTCAAAATGACCACCAATGGCTGAGATCTCAAGATCCAAAAAATGGATGGAGGTTGAACTGACTTCGTATGACAACACAATCCCACAATTGTTGTCATTAAGGAAAGACATGAAAGAGTCAAGAGACTCTCTCGTGCCTTTCCAAAGGAGGAGGATGTCGAGTTAACGAACATTTGGGTAAGATCAAAAAGGGATGCCCTAAACACACTGTCTCCAGACATTATTTGGAACACCACGCCAGTGACCCCAGGGGTACTTCCTTCCAAGTCATTGATAAGTTTGTCCCCCACTGGAGGGGCGACTCTTGTACTAGGGGTGTCTCCCGTTTGGAGACTTTTTGGATACATGAGCTCAGGAGCTACACGCCCCACGGTATAAATGTGGATTGGGATGTCAATTGCTTCATTAACCGGGCTTGAGGTCCTGTGCTCATGTGTCCAAACTTTGGAGAGAAGGAAGAATTATATAATTACTTACTCATTTCAGTTTTTTTTTTTTTCTTCCCTTTTTGTGGATATGCGTCCATCTATTGGGCAGTTGCGACGTTCATGTCCCATCTAGGTGTTACACTGGTTGCCCTTATTTTTCTAGGTTACTAAAGTTTTGCTTTTGCACAACTCGTTGTTATGTTGTTTTATACATTAACATTACTGTTCTTCCATAAATACATCCTGGTGTCATTATTAGCTTGCTTATGGCCTTTATGGGAGGGTGTCCCCTGGGGTTGGAATTCACAGCCCAGGGTGGAGCGTTCCTTCTCTGGAGACATGGACTTCCACCCCTCTCTCCCCCCCCCTTTCTTCAGTCCATGAGGGTGACGTAATGACGCATCTATGTACGTTCGGGTAGTGTGGGTAGTTTTACCCGCTTCCCGATTGGCGATGCGCCTGTGCCTCCCGATGGGCGGATGCAATGGGTACGTTAGATGACGTTTTTTGACGTCTCGCCCGCCCATTGGATTGCATGTCTGGCTGCTGAAGCCTGTCAGTCACGAATGCGGTTCCCCTTGGATTGGTTGTGGGCGGCGGTGTCGATGACGTTATCGGCGCCGCACCCACCTACTTTGGATTGGCTACAGATCTTTGTGCTGTCCATTGTCTAGCTCTCCATATGACATTGGGCAGGCATGGGGGTGCGGTTAGCTACGAGCTATGCGGGTTGGATGTTGTTCCTTCCTACATCACCGGACCCGCCCCTCAGTCTTTCCTTGCTCTCATTGGTTATTCTGTGTGTCCCCAACAGACGGATTTCTATGTGGTTCCTGTTTCTTTATTGTCATGCACTGCATTAACTTAGGTTTTGGGCGGACCTTTTTGTATGGGGTAGTGCCTTGGTCCATTAGAGTGGCTCAGTGTTGCTTATGGCAGTTGATCAAGGCCCCTTACTGGTCACTACTCATAGGGCATGCATGTTTTTTTTTTCTTTTTTTTTTTTTTTTTTTTTATGTTTTATTGTATGCTGCTTTGCTGTCCATTGGGATATATGTTTCGGTAAAGTTTGAATTAGATGCTTATTACTATTTATATGTCATTATATATACTGTATATGCTTTATACGTTTACCTTTTTGATTGTTCAATCATGTCAAACATTGGTATGACAGATCCTGCTTTATATTTGTATATTATAGCATTTGTTTTGATGTACTATATCCTGTCAAGATTGTTCACTTCCTGTCTCCTCCCTTTCAGGGGTGGAGTTCCGGATTACTTGTCTTATTTAAACTCAGCAGTGTGGGGGTACAGACAGATGCCCCTGTTGATGGCTTTGAGCCGAAACTAGTCGGGTAACATCCATAGTACCCCATACTGCTTTTAGATATATTTTTCACATGATTTTATTCATTTATTTTGAATAAAGCCTTCATTGGTTTTTTGATCTGCACCATTGGGAGCATTTCTTTTTTCTTTTTCCCATGCCACACATGTTGTGTTGATACATGAGCCTGGCCATCCCTCCATTGGCCTTTTGTTATCCGGGTTCCTGTCCCTGAAGTGAGGTATCCGACCAAGATTAAATCCATCATCTCAGCTGGAGTAACCATCGCTGCAAAACCTTTCACGCACAGAGCCCAGGGTCCGCTGTGACCACCATGCCTGATCTGACTTGCTGTTAGTACTAACATGTGAGTCCACCACAGCTGGTAAGAGTATCCATTTCCATTGATTTTGATAGTCTGAAGGTTGCTACAGACAAGCCATCATTGTTGTTTCAATTTCCTTGAACTGGCATCATATGTGAAGATTTCATTCATCCATTTGGGACACACCTATGAACTATTCATTTTTGTTTATTTTGTTTGGTTGTTTTTTTCACTCATCAGTTTGCCAACATATGTATGGACTATATCAGTATTCCACACATGTTGAGTACAATTGTCTTTTACTATGCTTTTACATACAATTTTTGTTTGATTTCACATTGTTATGTCATGTGAATTTGGCAGCATTTTCACAAAACTAATTAGTATAGCGCTGCACTTTCTTTCTCCACGTTCACTTTGACTTTGTTTGTCTGTGTGCTGGCTGCTACATTGTTTTTTGTTTTTCTTTGATAATTAGCGCAGTTGTTTTTCCCACTTTCCATACTTACTTGACACATTATCAATTGCTGCTCTCTACATTTTGTGTCTGTCATGGACGTATTTGAATATAGGATCTCTAGGTCCTTTAACACTCATGGTGTTTTCACAGTCCACAATCCCAACACTGAAATCAGTGGTGTGTTTGTCAGGTTAAAAAACGTCATGGTCTCTGAGGTTCACCTCCATTGGGATATTGCGTTTTTGGAACAGTATATAAAGGAATCTATGGTCCCCCGAGGTCTACGGTGGGATGTATCCCCCCAACAGGGAGAATTAGATCTAGATTCATGGTACAAATATTTTAACGAGGCAGGTCTGCAGCTCATTACCTTTTTGATGGAACGTAAAAAAGCTCGGCTGAATACAATAGACCAAGAGATTAAGGAAATCAGAGAGAAACTTACCTCTTCAGCCCACACCCCTGAATATGTCTCATTGTCTGCAGGTTTAAAAACTCTGCTCGAAAAAGAGGAGAAAGAGCAGAGAACCAAAAAACAAAAAATATATAATCGGGACATAACTGATTATAAAGCCAAAAGCGTCTTTAATTGGCAGAAGAAAATTTCCAGTAATCCTGAAAATATTCAATCCGATATGGAAATTTCTGCACCTCCTGATGCCATTTCAGCTAGGACGTTGGTTTATGAGGCTCCTCCTCAGCCCTCACCAAAACCTCCCCCCAAAAAAGTCAATATTAAAAATCCCCCTAGAAATCCACCTCCACACACAGAGGCTCGGGGTGGATACCCTTCTGCTTCTAATAGCAGGGGTTTTCAACATAGAGGGAGGGGCCAAAATCGGGGTAACAGGAGTTATACCCAACAAGGTTATAATTATACATACCCTGGAGATTACGATGGGGGCCCCCCTAGATGGGCACACGAGAGTGGTTCAATCAGAAGAGGATCTGCCCACCACACTCCAGTGCGATCCCCTTATTATAATACTCCATACATTGGAGAAACACATGGGACCCATTATGATTCCCGCCCTTATCCCCACTATTATGGGGATGGCGAGGACCATTTAAGAGCATCCCATGATGGGTGGTATGAGGAACCGGGTTTTCCCAGACCTCAGGGCTTTCATCCTCCCACGTACCACTTACCTCACAGCCAAAGACCAAACGAGGCACCAGAGGTGGCTGGCGTGCTCAGCAACAAAAAAAGAAAAATCTCAGAGGTCTAGGTCTATTCAACCTTAGCTCAGTAGTGCTTTCTCAAGAGGAACAGGTTATCCTTGATAAGGGTTTAAAATTTGTTCCCCCCAGGAAGCTCAATAGTTTTTCCACCTTCATTGACGTGCAAAAATTAATTCGCAAATTAAACATACAGAGACATTTTTTATCACTACCTACGTCCACCCCACAGGTTAGGTCTTTGGCTTTGCCAGCCAATCCCTCTCCCGGTACTTCAAATTCAACTACGAATGTAGCGACCATACACTCTGGCTTGTCCAATCCCTCTTTATTCAACCCAGCGGCTAACACAGCCCATTCTGTTAATGTGTTCCGCAGCTTAGTCTTGAGCGATTTGGACAAGCTACCTAAAAAGAGAGTCCATCAAGATCCGGCTATCCAAGCGGGCCTACAGACTCTTTGTGCTAATAAAAATATCATCATTCGCCCAGCCGACAAAGGCGGGGGACTGGTAATATTAGATAATGAAATGTATCTCCGGGAGATGAATAGATTATTGAGTGACAAGACCACTTATATCATTCTCCCCGGGGATCCTACCTTTAAATATAAAAAAGCCTTATCTGCTTTGATTAAAGAAGGTTCGGCCCTTAACATCTTGAACAAGAAGGAGGCGGATTATTTGATCCCTTTGGCCCCACGTATTCCGGTCATCTATTACCTGCCGAAGGTTCACAAGGACCCCGTCAATCCCCCTGGGCGACCGATCGTCAGCGGGATTGACTCCGTGACATCTCGCATCGGCAGGTATATAGATCACTACTTGCAGCCCTTGGTAAAATTGGTTCCCTCTTATCTGAGGGATACCAAGGATACCATTAAACGACTGGAGGCTGTTCATTATCAGGGAGAAATACTGATGGTAACGGCAGATGTTGCTGCCTTATACACATGCATCTCCCACCAATTGGGACTGGATGCAGTGGAATTGTTTCTTACACGCAATCCATCCCTTTCTGTTATCCAGAGGAACTTCATCATGGAGTTATTAGACTTTGCCACAAAGCATAATTACTTCTGGTTTCAGGGCCAGTTCTTTTCCCAAGTCAAAGGCGTGGCTATGGGGGCTAAATATGCCCCTAGCCTCGCCAACTTGTTTATGGCCCAGTGGGAGGAGGATGTCGTTGATGCCCCACAGAGACCCGAATTGGTCCTGTGGGCACGTTATATCGACGACATCCTCCTCCTTTGGAAAGGCACGAGAGAGTCTCTTGACTCTTTCATGTCTTTCCTTAATGACAACAATTGTGGGATTGTGTTGTCATACGAAGTCAGTTCAACCTCCATCCATTTTTTGGATCTTGAGATCTCAGCCATTGGTGGTCATTTTGAATTTAAGACCTTTTTCAAGCCTACCGACCGGAATGGTTACATTCCGGTCGATAGTTGCCATCACCACCAATGGCTGCGATCTGTCCCTCAGGGCCAGTTCCTTCGGATGAAGAGGAATTGTACCAGAAGGGAGGACTTCGAGTCCCAGTGTCAGACCTTAAGGGATAGATTTTTAGACAAAGGATACAGAGTTCGTGAATTGGATGATGCCATCAACACTGTATCCAATATAGAAAGGTCTTCTCTATTGGTTGACAAACCTAAGAAAAACTACGATGATAGGTTCAAATGGTCTTTTTTCACCGACTTTTCTGTACAGCATAACGACATTAAGAAAATACTTAATAGGCACTGGAAGGTGCTCCGTAGCGACAACATTTTGGGACCTTGCCTACCTGAGAAAGCAGGTTTAATTTTTAGGGGAGCCAAATCTATACAGAGTGATATTGCACCCAATGTCATAGACCCCCCTATAAAGGCCACATTCTTTCCAGAAACGAAAGGATATCATCCGTGTCGGAAGTGTAACACATGCATTGTCAATGTTTTAGGCAGACGAAGAACAGACACATTCATTTCTACTGTGACTAACCGCAGTTATAAGATGAAACAGTTCACCACATGTTTTACTAGTTACATAGTGTACCTCATCACATGTCCCTGTAAAATGCAATATGTGGGCAGAACCATTCGGAACTTTGCCATTCGAGTTAACGAACATTTGGGTAAGATCAAAAAGGGATGCCCTAAACACACTGTCTCCAGACATTATTTGGAACACCACGCCAGTGACCCCAGGGGTACTTCCTTCCAAGTCATTGATAAGTTTGTCCCCCACTGGAGGGGCGACTCTTGTACTAGGGGTGTCTCCCGTTTGGAGACTTTTTGGATACATGAGCTCAGAAGCTACACGCCCCACGGTATGAATGTGGATTGGGATGTCAATTGCTTCATTAACCCGGGCGTGAGGTCCTGTGCTCATGTGTCCAAACTTTGGAGAGAAGGAAGAATTATATAATTACTTACTCATTTCAGTTTTTTTTTTTTTTTTTTTCTTCCCTTTTTGTGGATATGCGTCCATCTATTGGGCAGTTGCGACGTTCATGTCCCATCTAGGTGTTACACTGGTTGCCCTTATTTTTCTAGGTTACTAAAGTTTTGCTTTTGCACAACTCGTTGTTATGTTGTTTTATACATTAACATTACTGTTCTTCCATAAATACATCCTGGTGTCATTATTAGCTTGCTTATGGCCTTTATGGGAGGGTGTCCCCTGGGGTTGGAATTCACAGCCCAGGGTGGAGCGTTCCTTCTCTGGAGACATGGACTTCCACCCCTCTCTCCCCCCCCCTTTCTTCAGTCCATGAGGGTGACGTAATGACGCATCTATGTACGTTCGGGTAGTGTGGGTAGTTTTACCCGCTTCCCGATTGGCGATGCGCCTGTGCCTCCCGATGGGCGGATGCAATGGGTACGTTAGATGACGTTTTTTGACGTCTCGCCCGCCCATTGGATTGCATGTCTGGCTGCTGAAGCCTGTCAGTCACGAATGCGGTTCCCCTTGGATTGGTTGTGGGCGGCGGTGTCGATGACGTTATCGGCGCCGCACCCACCTACTTTGGATTGGCTACAGATCTTTGTGCTGTCCATTGTCTAGCTCTCCATATGACATTGGGCAGGCATGGGGGTGCGGTTAGCTACGAGCTATGCGGGTTGGATGTTGTTCCTTCCTACATCACCGGACCCGCCCCTCAGTCTTTCCTTGCTCTCATTGGTTATTCTGTGTGTCCCCAACAGACGGATTTCTATGTGGTTCCTGTTTCTTTATTGTCATGCACTGCATTAACTTAGGTTTTGGGCGGACCTTTTTGTATGGGGTAGTGCCTTGGTCCATTAGAGTGGCTCAGTGTTGCTTATGGCAGTTGATCAAGGCCCCTTACTGGTCACTACTCATAGGGCATGCATGTTTTTTTTTTCTTTTTTTTTTTTTTTTTTTTTATGTTTTATTGTATGCTGCTTTGCTGTCCATTGGGATATATGTTTCGGTAAAGTTTGAATTAGATGCTTATTACTATTTATATGTCATTATATATACTGTATATGCTTTATACGTTTACCTTTTTGATTTTTCAATCATGTCAAACATTGGTATGACAGATCCTGCTTTATATTTGTATATTAGAACATTTGTTTTGATGTACTATATCCTGTCAAGATTGTTCACTTCCTGTCTCCTCCCTTTCAGGGGTGGAGTTCCGGATTACTTGTCTTATTTAAACTCAGCAGTGTGGGGGTACAGACAGATGCCCCTGTTGATGGCTTTGAGCCGAAACTAGTCGGGTAACATCCATAGTACCCCATACTGCTTTTAGATATATTTTTCACGTGATTTTATTCATTTATTTTAAATAAAGCCTTCATTGGTTTTTTGATCTGCACCATTGGGAGCATTTCTTTTTTTTTTTTCCCATGCCACACATGTTGTGTTGATACATGAGCCTGGCCATCCCTCCATTGGCCTTTTGTTATCCGGGTTCCTGTCCCTGAAGTGAGGTATCCGACCAAGATTAAATCCATCATCTCAGCTGGAGTAACCATCGCTGCAAAACCCTTCACGCACAGACCCCAGGGTCCGCTGTGACCACCATGCCTGATCTGACTTGCTGTTAGTACTAACATGTGAGTCCACCACAGCTGGTAAGAGTATCCATTTCCATTGATTTTGATAGTCTGAAGGTTGCTACAGACAAGCCATCATTGTTGTTTCAATTTCCTTGAACTGGCATCATATGTGAAGATTTCATTCATCCATTTGGGACACACCTATGAACTATTCATTTTTGTTTATTTTGTTTGGTTGTTTATTTCACTCATCAGTTTGCCAACATATGTATGGACTATATCAGTATTCCACACATGTTGAGTACAATTGTCTTTTACTATGCTTTTACATACAATTTTTGTTTGATTTCACATTGTTATGTCATGTGAATTTGGCAGCATTTTCACAAAACTAATTAGTATAGCGCTGCACTTTCTTTCTCCACGTTCACTTTGACTTTGTTTGTCTGTGTGCTGGCTGCTACATTGTTTTTTGTTTTTCTTTGATAATTAGCGCAGTTGTTTTTCCCACTTTCCTGATCAAAAAAACTGATGCATCTATGTCCAGCTTTAGGGCCCTTTCACATTGGTCTGTAGCAAAATTGTGCCACGATTTCCATTCATTTCAATGGAAGCTGCGTTTTTGGTGCGCTTTTCAAAACCACAACAATGATGCAGCATGCAGGACCTTTTCAAAGCACACAGTGGTGTGAAAAGTCCCATCAGATTTAAAGGAAACATTTATCTTGCAGGTTAAAAATGTAGGAAAAACATAACAGTGTGAAACAGACCTAAGTTGAATAAAGGGACACTAAAGTCAGGGATTTAACAAAAAAAAAAATAACAAACATGTTATACTTACCTCCACTGTGCAGTTCGTTTTGCACAGAGTGGCCCGGAAACCTGTCTTCTGGGGTCCCTCGGCGGCTGTCTGGGCTCCTCCTCGCAAAAGCTTTCCCTCTTCATGCGAGGGCGCTCGCATGGAGGAAAGCTTTTGCGAGCGCGCTCCCGTGATACAGCGGCGGCCATAGCCGCCGACTGTATCACTCGACTCCGCCCCCGGCACGCCGCGTCATCCTCCCTGATTGACAGCAGCGCTAGCCAATGGCTGCGCTGCTATCAATCCGCCCAGCCTAGCCAATTAACGGCCAGGCTGGGAACCGAAGAGGACGACGTGGACGCGCCCGGGAGATTCGAACGGTCAGGTAAGTACAACGGGGGCTCGGGGGGGGGCGGTGCTGCTAGATGTTTTTTTACCTTCATGCATAGGATGCATGAAGGTAAAAAAACTTGTACCTTTACAACCCCTTTAAGTCTTTGTTCTTGTTACCAAGCAAATATGAAGCGTGTGGGATATTTTGTGTTCATGTAATAAACTGAACATTGAAATTTAAAATTTGAAATTTGGGTTAGTTTACTAAAGGAAAATAGCCTCTTCACTTTGCAAGAGAATTTTTTAGCTTAGTAAATGAGGTGACTTGCATCATACGTATAATAACGTGCAAGCAAAAACACATCTTCTTTATTTTCCTTCAACATTATTGGTACTCTTTGAAAGGGAATTTGCACCACATTCACTAAGCAGAGTGCTACAGGCATACCCCACTTTTAAGTACACAATGGGGTTTATTTACCAAAGCTTGAAAGTGCAAAACCAGGCTCAATGAGCTTCCAGGTTTTTATTGCCAGGCTTAATTGAACAAGCTGAGGTTAGAAGCTCATTCGTTTCTATGAGCCTGATTTTGCACTTTGCAGCTTTAGTAAATAAACCCCATTGTGTACTTAAAAGTGGGGTATGCCTGTATATATTTCCATTGCAAAGGGAACAGTCTATTTGCTCCTATTAACCTCCCTGGCGGTCTTCCCGTGTGTGGCACGGGGTGAGATTTTTTAAGCTACGATCGGTAACCCCGTGCCACACACGGACTTGCCTCGCTGGATGCAGAAAAGAGTTTACTTACCTTTTCTCTGCGATCCAGCGATGAATCCCCGCAGTACACGGCGGCCGGATGTCCGCCTGATGCTGTGTGTACCACCGATTCCCTTCCCTGCGAGCGTCGCGACGTTGGGGGGGGAACGGCGCCAAATTCAAAAAAGTAAACAAACACTATACATACAGTACACTGTAATCTTATAGATTAGATATAGAAGAAGATAAATTTGCGCATACCCAGTAAATAACTAACAGGTGACAGCTGCGACTCAAAAATGTTATACAACATAAAACAATAATATAAAGAGAGTAGGGATCGCGCTAGTCATATATCTATGGCCAATAAAGGGCACAGTGTGTGATGTGGTTATTATATCACAAAAACACAAAAACCAACAAAAGTGAATTGATACCAATAACATGCAAGAATAAACCTGTACGTGGAATCCACCTAATAATCACTAGAGAACTTGCTGATGCTAGATATCTGCGATCAGTTAAAAAAACACACAAGCGTAAGTGAAATTCAGTGAATAATCCTGGACTAAAAATAGTCTCAAAAAATATAATATAATTGAAAAATTATATGTATCAAAGTGCAAAAATATAAGATGAATGAAAAGTCACCCTAATAGTCATGGGAAAGCTGACTATTAGTCTATTTAGGTGAGTCTGTGCAGTATGGTTCTTCAGGTCTGAGTAGATGTATCCTTTCCACACCATTGATATGTGTTTAAACAAAAAGGAAATCTGTAGCAGGTATAGGTATATCACGGGATCAAGTCTTACGAAGACGAAACGTTGGGAGGAGACGTTCCCACGTCACCGCATCCATCTGGAAGGACGCACGCGTACCTACAAGCCGGCCGGCACTCTTGTTTTTAAAGCTCCAAATACTTGCATCTGTTGTAAGTGCATTTTATCTTTTTTCCTTGAATAAATCCATTGGGTTTTACACTATGTGAGTTCTTATGTCATTACATGTTACCAACATAACATTGCCATCTGCTGATGTCCCCATGACTATTAGGGTGACTTTTCATTCATCTTATATTTTTGCACTTTGATACATATAATTTTTCAATTATATTATATTTTTTGAGACTATTTTTAGTCCAGGATTATTCACTGAATTTCACTTACGCTTGTGTGTTTTTTTAACTGATCGCAGATATCTAGCATCAGCAAGTTCTCTAGTGATTATTAGGTGGATTCCACGTACAGGTTTATTCTTGCATGTTATTGGTATCAATTCACTTTTGTTGGTTTTTGTGTTTTTGGGATATAATAACCACATCACACACTGTGCCCTTTATTGGCCATAGATATATGACTAGCGCGATCCCTACTCTCTTTATAATCTTATAGATTACAGTACTGTATGTAAAAAATACACACCCCCCATGTCCCTAGTGGTCTGCCCTGTACACTACATGTCCTTTTATATAATAAAAACTGTTCTTTCTCCCTGCAAACTGTAGATTGCCCATAGCAAAAAAAAGTGTCCCTTTATGGCAAAAATTGTTTTAGAGCAGCTAAAAAACAGCGATAATAAATCAGAATCACTTGCAGAATTTAGCGATAGCGATTTGTGGGGAAATTCGTCATAAAAAAAAAAAAATAATGACAGCAAAAATTCTGCAACTGAGCAAATTTCAGTGATTTTGATTTGATTACATTATTGAATAATTTTTACTATAATTATATTATTATTTGTTATAATTTTTTATAATTATTTATTATATTATAATTTTTAATAAAAAAAAAAAAAAATCATACCCGGGATGCCTATTAGACTCTAGTTTGGTCAGATTTCAGTGAGTTATTCCTCATGCCCCCTTACAAGCCTACAGTATAAAACGCCAAATTCCCTTGCAAATAATGGTACCGCTTTCAGCACCTAAAATCTGAAAGAATCATACCGCCAGGGAGGTTAAATCATCGTCATTGTATTTCCACTATGCCTGAATTGGGAAATGCATCAAGTGTTGACAAGATCTTGTACTTCTTCACTGCTCTGTTTTGTTGCAATGCCACACTCATATTAACATTATTTAATGTGAGTCAAATAAAAACCAATACAGTACTTACCCTTTCTGACACCGTAGGACAAGCAAGGATGGCCCCACAAAAGGGTAGAAGAAATATTGCAGGCGTAATTAATAAGGAAGTGAAAACCGCAATGACTGTATGCAAAGTGCAGTAAACCATGGCAATTATTCAGATTACAACAAACTAGAATTTGATGGTTTACTGCAATTTTCAAACAACTTTTTCACTAGTGTATTATATATGCATATTCGTGTAGGAATACCTAATAAACAACAGATTATGGCTGTACATTTGGAAGTAGGGACAATAAGGTACAGAAAATGGAATAGCATTAGTAAGCGGCTGTTTTGTTTTTTTCTTCTAAAGTGTCAGTAATGAACTAGTTCAACCAAGCAGAGTGAAACTAATTCAGACAGTGGGTAGTCATCCAAGACATTCAGGAGGCTGGTCTAAATTATCTTTAGAATTCATAAAGCAGTGTTACATCACCACAGTTTTGAGTCTCCTAAATAAAACAGTAGCAACATTATAAGAACACAATGCAAGCCATTCAATAAGGCATTCATCCATGACATATTTATGGCAGTGTGCATGTAGTTGAAAGTCTTGTGTCAATTCTTGAAAACCCTGCAACATTTTTATTGTTAGTACCAATGCAACAAATTCAAGTAGTTCATATTTGCGTAATTTTTTCTTTATGACTCTATTATTGCAACAAATTCAAAAAGAAATAAGAAAAGTGGAGGTAAAAAAGACCTCTTCCATGTTGAAGTAAATTGGTAATTGTGTTGCATGTATCATTATTGTGTCTCATCTCTGGAACTAATATTTATTAAGTTTCCATTACTCTCACAACTTCTCCAAAAAAGCTTCTCTCCTTGTGAAACATTATCACTTCTCATTTTTTTTTGTGGGGGGGTGCAAACAAACTGTAAAAAAACTTCAATTGTCGCCACTGTGCCCAATAAATGCAGCCCATCAAACTCTGCCAATTTGTCCCCTCAAATGCAGCCAGTTTGTACCCTCAAATGCAGCCAGTTTGTCTCCCAATTAGAGCCAGTTTGTCCCACCAATTGCAGCCAGTTTGTCTCCCCAATTGCAGCCAGTTTGTCTCCCCAATTGCAGCCAGTTTGTCCCCCCAATTGCAGCCAGTTTGTGCCCCCAAATGCAGCTACTTTGTGCCCCCAAATGCAGCTACTTTGTGCCCCCAATTGCTGCCAGTTTTTGTCCCTAATTGCAGCCAGTTTGTGTCCCTAATTGCCGTCAGTTTGTACATCAAAAGCAGCCAGTTTCCCCCCAGCCCAGCACTTACCTTCCTCGGGTCAGCAACGTCCTCGCCACGCTCCCTCAATGTCTTCTCCCGCCCTCGATATCGCTTCAGCCAATCAGGTGACCGGTAACCAGACCCGGCGCACCTGATTGGCTGAGAGGCGGGTCAGTATTAGGGAAGCGATTCCCTAAGGCCGCGTACACACGATCGGTCAAAACCGATGAAAACGGTCAGTTATCCTTCGGTCAAGAAAAAGAGAACTTGCTATAACATTTGACCGATGGACGCCTGACCGATGGGTCAAAACCGATCGTTAGTATGCAAAAGCATCGGTTAAAAGGCCGCGCATGCTCAGAATAAAGTTGACGCATGCTTGGAAGCATTGAACTTTGTTTTTTTCAGCACGTCGTCGTGTTAAAATACGTAAACGTCACCGAGTTCTAATACGATTGTTTTTTTTTAACCGATGGTGTGTAGGCACATCAGACCATCAGTCAGCTTCATCGGTTAACCGATGAAAACGGTCCTTAGGACCGTTCTCATCGGATGGACTGATCGTGTGTACGCGGCCTAACACAGCACTGTTAAACCAGGGAATGTACAGCCTTTGCACCCTCTGGTTAACCATTTGGAAACATATTAGAGCATCTTGCTCTAATCAGGCACTTCCAAAACACGCCCACCACTGTTTTTTCAGATGGCCGGTGCTCAACAGGGGGCTGGACATCTGAATAGTGGGCAGCAGCGGCAACAATACATAGATTCATGCAATGCATGAATCTATGTATTGTTGATTGATGGGTGCAGGAGAGAGGGGGCGGTGCTCCTGCACCCACTATGGATCAGATTCAGGTCTGGGCTCTGGCTGAGCCATTCCAAAACTTTAATCTTCTTCTGGTGAAGCCATTACTTTGTTTATTTGGATGTATGCTTTGGGTCGTTGTCATGCTGAAAGATGAAGTTCCTCTTCATGTACAGTACCTTGCAAAAGTATTCACCCGCCTTGGCTTTTTACCTATTTTGTTACATTACACCCTTCAGTTCAATGTTTTTTTAATCTGAATTATATGTGATGGATCAAAACACAATAGTCTAAGTTGGTGAAGTAAAATGAGAAAAATATACACAATTTTTTTTCAGAAATAAAAAACTGATAATTGCCATGTGTGTATGTATTCAACCCCTTTTTTATGAAGCCCATAAAAAGCTTAGTGAAATTCTGTCCACCTGTGTGCAATCTAAGTGTCACATGATCTGGCATTACATATACACACCACAAGGAACTCTCCAAACTAGTAAGGGGCAATGTTGTTGAGAAGTACAAGTTATGGTTAGGTTATAAAAAAAATATTCAAACCTTTGATGATCCCTAGGAGCACCATCAAATCTATCATAACCAAATGGAAAAAACATGGCACAAATGCAAACCTGCCAAGAGACGGCTTCACCCCAAAACTCACGGACCAAGCAAGGAGGGCATCAATCAGAGAGGCAGCACAGAGACCAGAGGTAACCCTGGAAGTTCCACAGCAGAGACTGAAACATCTGTACATAGGACGACAATAATCCTTACGCTCCAAAGAGTTGGGCTTTGTAGCCAGAAGAAAGCCATTACTTTCAGCAAACGACAAAATGGCACATTTTGAGTTTGCGAAAAGGCATATGGGAGACTTCCAAAATGTATAGAGGAAAGTGCTCTGGTCTGATGATACTAAAATGTTACTTTTTGGCCATCAAAGAAAATGCTATGTCTGGTGCAAAACCCAACACATCACATCACCCAAAGAACACCATATCCACAGGGAAATGCAACACTGTGGTTTAGGGGGAAAACATGTAATGTGTTGGAATGGCCTAGTCAAAGCCCAGACCTCAATCCAATAGAAAATCTGTGGTCAGACTCAAAGATTGCTGTTAACAAGCGCAAACCATCCAACTTGAAATAGCTGGAGCAGTTTTGCAAGGAGGAATGGGCAAAAATCCCAGTGGTAAGATGTGGCAAGCTCATAGAGACTTATCAAAAGCGACATGGAGCTGTGATAGCCACAAAAGGTGGCTCTACAAAGTATTGACTTTAGGGGGTGAATAGTTCTGCACATTTGGCCAAATTCATTAAGAGTTACGACGGCGTATCAGTATCTGAGATACGTTACGCCCGCATAAAATTACGCCGCTCTACGTGAATCTAGCCAATTGACTTTTTCTGTTATTTTGTCCTATTTGTTGTATGCTTCTCAATAAAAAAAAAAAAAACATCTTCAAAGTTGTGGGCATGTTCTGTAAATTAAATTATGTAAATTCTTAAACAATACATGTTAATTCCAGGATGTGAGGTAACAAAACAAAAAATGCAAAGGGGGTGAATATTTTTGCAAGGCATTGTACAGCTTTCTAGCAGAAGCCTAAAGGTTTTGTGCCAATATTGACTGGTATTTGGAACTGTTCATAATTCCCTCTACCTTGACTATGTCCCCTGTTCCAGTTGAAGAAAAACAGCCCCAAAGCATGGTGTTGCCGCCACCATGCTTCACTGTGGGTATGGTGTTCTTTTGGTGATAAACAGTGTTGTTTTTGCGCCAAACATATGCTTTGGAATAACCATAACCAGGGCTTTTTTTCTGGGGGAACTTGGTGGAACTCAGTTCCACCACCTTTGGCTCAGACCCTTTGGTGCCCGCTCACCACAATCACTTGTGAACACAGAAGTCTGGTTTCTGTGTTTACAAGTGACTGCTTTGTAACCCCCTGAACTCTGCACACTGTATGTAATGCAATCCTGGTATTTAATGCCCCTTTAAGACCCTTCTACTGTTTGTGAAATCTGAACGGGTCGTGGTTGAGTTCCTGCACCTATTTTCTGAGAAAAAAAGCTCTGACCATAACACATTTTCCCACAAGTTTTTTGGAAAATTCAGGTGTGTTTTTGCAAAATTTAGCTGGGCTTGGATGTTTTCTTTGTAAAAAAAGGCTCCCGACTTGCCACTCTACCCCATAACCCAGACATATGAAGAATATGGGAGATTGTTATAACATGTATGTGTGTTCGATGGTATATCTAATGCCTTGGAAATTCTTTTGTACCCTTCTCCTGACTGATACCTTTTAACAATGAGATTCCTCTGATGCTTTGAAAGCTCTCTGTGGATTATGGCTTTGCTGCAAGATACGACTAAGAAAATGTCAGGAAAGACCTACTAGAACAGCTGAACTTTATTTGGGGTTAATCAGAGGAGCTTTAAATGATGGCAGGTGTGTATTAACTCCTATTTAACATGAGTTTAAATGTGATTTCTTAATTATAAACACAGCTACTTCCCCAGTTATAAGAGGCTGTGCACACTTATGCAACCACATTATTTTAGTTTTACTCCCCCCCACCCTAAAAGATTTTAGTTTGTTTATCAATTGAGTCATGCAGTTTATAGGCCACATTAAAGATGGAAAAAGTTCTAGAATTATTTATCTTTGTTTCATTTTTTTACATCGCAGAAACCCGACATTTTAACAGGGGTGTGTAGACTTTTTATATCCACTGTAGATTTAAAAATGAAGTACACAACAAATTTGAATACAGGATATACTTTTTAAAAATCAATAACTAATAGACGTGCAATATTTACACAAAATAATACTGATTTATTGATTTTGTATTGATTGTCTTCACCTATTGGTTATTGATTGTTATGTATTGGTTATGTAGATAACATTCTATTCTGTTTTTAAACTGGAGCATATATTAACCACTTAAAGACCCCCGCACGCACATATACGGCCACAACATGGCTCGTACAGGCACAAGGGCGTAAATTTACGTCCCCGCCTGAGTGCGGTTCGGGGGTCCCATCGGGACCCCCTCCGCGGCGTGCGGGGGTCTCCCTACCTCTGGGAGCGATCCAGGATCTGCGGGCGGATGTCCGTGTTTTCCGCCCCCCCCGCGATCGCTCCCAGCCAATGGGAGCGCGCTCCCAGCCTGTCACTTCCTCCTCCTGTGTTTACACAGGAAGGAGGAAATGATGTATTCTCTCATCGCAGCGCTGTTTCCCAGCGCTGCTGATGAGAGAAGACATGACAAGTAAGTGTGCACCAACACAACACTGACACACACTCACATAGGCATATTAACCCCTTGTGATCGCCCCCCCCCACCCCCCTGTCACAGTGTTACTGAATGCAGTGATTTAATCACTGCATTTAGTGTCAGTGTGACAGGCACTGTAAAAAACAGTTAGTGTTAGGTTCAGGATAGCCCCCCCACCCCCCCTAATAAAGTTTTAACCCCCTGATCACCGCCCTAGTTAACCCTTTCACTCCCTATTGCCAGCGTCACTAAGCGATCATTTTTCTGATCGCTGTATTAGTGTCGCTGTTCCCGCTAGGTAGCTATTTTTTTTTATGTGGCTAAATACATTTTGGCCTAAATGTTTGACTAAAATTTAGTTTATTTGATTTTTTTTTAACAAAAAGTAAAAAATAGTGTTTTTTTTTCAAAAATGTCGCTCTATTTTTGTATATAGCGCAAAAAATAAAAATCGCAGAGGTGATCAAATACCACCAAAAGAAAGCTCTATTTGTGGGAAGAAAAGGACGCAAATTTTGTTTGGGAGCCACGTCGCACGACCGCGCAATTGTCTGTTAAAGCGACGCAGTGCCGAATCGCAAAAACACCTTGGGTCATTTACCAGCGTATTGGTCCGGGTCTTAAGTGGTTAAAGAAGACAGAAAATGATTCTTTCAATAGACTCTAATTTTACAGCAATTTATCCTGGCTATCTCTCCTGTTAGTATTTTCTTTGTTTTAGCTCATTACAGTGAATTAAAACACCAGCAAGCACAGATGTTGGGTAAAAGCTGATAAATATGCTATTGCTAATGTTCTCCCAGCGTATAGCCAATTGCTTCATTTACCATCTTTAATTAAATGTCTTTAATGCAAATATGGGTGTAAAAAAATGTCATGCAAACTGTGGTCTTGCTTTGCTATTCTATATAGAGGTATAATCCAAATATGCTGTGTGCTATTAAATATAATTGGAGGAGCTGGGAAATGGTTATTTCACAGCTTATAAAAATAATACATTTTTTGTTTGTTTTTTTGTGCTGCTCCAAAGTTTTATGTCATCACCAAATATGAGTATGAGTGATTTTTTTTATTGCTAATATATATTAGCAGTTGACACTTTTACTCTTAAATTTTAATTTTAATATCAGCCTTACCCTAAACTTGACCTAATTTTTTGTTTCCAATATTTTTATTAAAGCGGAGGTTCACCCTAAATATAGTCTTTCTCATGTGATCCGATTTAGGACTCGGGTATTCTTGGCGCAATGCGGCGCCTGCGCACAGACCTAGGAGCTGACTGCGCAGGCGCCGTATTTCTCCGAGTCCTATTCCGGCTTTTTTCGGTGGGCGTGACTCGCCATAGCCGCAGGACTCGGAGAAATACGGCGCCTGCGCAGTCAGCTCCTAGGTCTGTGCGCAGGCGCCGCATTTCGCCGAGATTACCCGAGTCCTAAATCGGGTATTTTCGTAAGATGTGACGCGCTATACTGGCGCTATTCCACCACGGGGGAAAGAAATTAAAATTGAAGATAATACAGTAAGTGGGGGATTTAAAAAAAAAAAAAACAGCCTACTGGCGCTGACGCCAGTATGCTGGATCACATGGGAGAGATTATATATATATATATATTTTTTTAATTCTTTATTTCTTCAAAAACAGAGGAACCAGTCCCAGAGGACCCATACAACATTGTACACCAATTACATCGAGATACATGTAAAAGCATAGGGCCAGATTCAGGTAGATGGGAGCATCTTTAATCTGGAGTAACGTTTCTCATTTACGTTACTCTGGCGAAATTTTAGGAGCAAGTGCTGTTATTCATGAAGCACTTGCTCCTAAAGTTGCGGCAGCGTATCGAAAATGAGCCGGCGGAATTCAAATTGGGCGGGTACGGGGCGTGTATTGTTTAAACTAGGCGCGATCCCGCGGCGAACGTACTGCGCATGCGTCGACTGTCAATGCATCCCAGTGCGCATGCTCACAACTTCCGTCGGCACCACTTCCTTGGAAACGACAGCGCAATGCGTTCCGTTGGGCGTTTAAATGCGCCCGTAGATGCGCCATTCCGGCACTAAAGTATATCCTGTTCCCCCTCCCCGCAGTGAAGTTACTTTTGTTCTGAGATGGCTGCTCCCGTTCCCCGCAAACATACAGGAGAAAGCTGAACTTTAAAGGCCAGGAGCTGTCAGCCGTCATCTCGGCTATGGAGACCTATGATGTCTTCCTCCATGGCTGTAAAAGTTGACAGACAAGCAGGGACAGAGGTGTTGTCCTGCAAGTGGGGGTGCTCAGCTAGCTCTTATCGTCGGTAACGCTGCTGTAGTGGCTCTCCTGCTGACCTGTGGCTGTCTGGAGTAAAGATAAAGCAGCTATTTGTAGAAATAACTTTGCGACGGACGGACGACATATGCGCGGCGCATGTAGCCAGCGTATGGTGCTAATCCGTTCGTGAATTGGGAAAAATCCCTCATTTGCATATTTGCAGGAGAAATCAATTGGCGCGACTGATGCGCCAAGCGAAACTATGCGCTGACGATACTCTGGCGTCGGAAAGTTAAGCCGGTCGGAAATGGCCCATTTTCTGGCGCATCTAGGTTGGTGGGTACGGCCGCGGAGATACAACGGCGCATCTTCACAGTTACGCGGCGCATATCGAAATACTCCAGCGCAAGTGTTGCTGAATCTGGCCCATAGAGTTTAACAGGTGATAATGTGGCAGCTCCAGACATCAGTCAATTGTGGATATCGTTTTGCCTGGGACCGCGGGGGGCACCCGACCAGGTGTGCGTCCAGGGTAGTGCCCTGCGCCCAATAAGGGAGGGATCTGTTTAAACCCCCCCCCTCGGATGCCCAACAGACAGATCTAAGGCCGGTAGGGCCAGTCCGCTCCGCAGTTTTATTTATCTTAGGTAGAGATCAGTTAGAAAGGATAAGGTTAAAGAAAGAGTGGGGGTGTGGGGGTTGGATTGGGCAGGGTCCCAACTAGAGTCCCCAAGCTGGTGGGTACTGGGGGTGGGGTAGGGGTCAAGGAAGGGGGAGGGGGTCTCCTCGCTCAACGGGATGTGTGTTATCTAAGGGAAGGGGAGCGGTTCCTCTCTGCTGCCTTCCCGTCTGTGGCTGGGGGGTCAGCACTAGGGTGGGTACTGTCAAGTTCTAGGGGTTCCCCCCTAAGTGACTTCCCTTTGTCCGAGTACCGGAACATGGTCCACGGTCGCCAGGTCTCAGTATACACCTCCTGTCTCTTCTGGCTAGTGAGGATCAGGTCCTCCATCCTCTCTACCTCGTCCACTTTCCTGAGCCATTGGGCGACCGTGGGCGGGTGTTGTGATTTCCAGCATAGTGGGATGCATGCTTTGGCCGCGTCTAGTAGGTGGTGTAGCACCGATTTCTTATATGTTCGCGTTGGTATGGACGTCGTGTGCAGTAAGAAGAGAGCCGGGTCATCTTCCAGCACCTGGTCCGTAAATTTCTGGGAAATACGACAGACTTCTCTCCAGAAGCCCTGTAGTTGGTTACAGGTCCAGAACACGTGTAGGAGTGTTCCCTCTTCCTCTAGGCATCGCCAGCACCGGTCTGACATTGACGGGAAGAGTTTGTAGAGTAGTGCAGGAGTTCTGTACCATCGGGTTAGGATCTTGTAATTAGTTTCCTGCACTCTCGAGCACAGAGAAGACTTGTGGGTAAAGGTGAGTATGTGGTGCTTCATACTACTGGTGAACTGGCGGTTCAGGTCTCTTTCCCACTTACTGAGAAAGGGGGGTGGGTCGGTCTCTGGTGGCGTGATTAGTATACTGTACGTGAGTGAAAGTGCGTACACAGGTCCTCAAACGTCGTAGGTGGTGGGCGCGGGCTGTCAGGAGGGGGTATACTTCCCAGGTAGTGGGCGAGCTGAAGTGCCCTCATATAGTCAAGGCCGAATGGTCCCGTGGGGTCCATGAGTTCCATGGCTCCCAGCCACCTGCCCCCGGCAACGAAGTGTGATGCTTGGAATAGCCCTGATTCCCGTAAGTCCAGGAACTTCCTGTCACTCAATCCAGGGGGAAACGGGGGTGACCAATGACCGGTCTCAAGTGGGAGCCACTGGTCGAGAGACGGGTCTCTCGCAGGAGCTGTGCGCAGATTTTAGTGGTCGCGCCTATCAGTGGGTGTCGCTGTAGGTCTGGGGTGAGGTCTACCTGGCACCAAGGGGCTCTATGGAGAGGGACCGGACTCTGGTCCTGTTCAATGCATGTCCAGAGCTTTGTGTCTGTGTGCCGACACCAGTCAATAAGTCTGTTGAGATGCGTCACGCCGTGGCATGTCCGTATCTCTGGGAAGGCTATGCCACCGCCCATTTTCGGTCGGCTGAGCAAGCCGCAATTTAAGCGCGGATGTTTCCCGGCCCACAGGAAGCAGGTGAAGGCGGTGTGCGTTTGTTTAAAAAAAGTCGTGGGTATGTGGATTGGGAGGGCCTGCATAAGGTATAAAAATTTGGGCAGTATGGTCATCTTCAGGATGTTGCACCTGCCCAGCCACCGCCCCATTGGAGCAACTGATCCTGCACTTTCTTCAAGAGAGGGGGGAAGTTAATTTGGAAGAGCTTTGAGAGGGACGACGGGATTAATGTCCCCAGGTATTTTAGGGCCGTGTCTGTCCATTTCAGGCTGTAGCCGTCTTTAAGTCGTGTCAGTAGTGCCTGTGTGACCCCTACTCCCATGGCCTCTGATTTTGAAAAGTTGATTTTTAAGTTGGAGAGTTGCCCGTACGTGTCGAATTCCCGTAATAGGTGTCGCAGGGAAGTGGAGGGGTTCTGACCGTGAACATCAAATCGTCGGCGTAAGCCGATATTTTATGTTGTTTCCCTCCCACCTGCACTCCAGAGATATCCGGGTTCAGGCGGACGTGACACAGGAATGGTTCCAGGGTCAGGGCGAAGAGTAAGGGCGACAGAGGGCATTCCTGTCGTGTCCCGTTGGTGATCGGAAATGGATCAGATAGCACACCGTTCGCCCTCACCCTGGCAGTTGGGCCCGAGTATGCCGCCCTCACCCAGTGCATCATCCGGGGGCCCAGGCCAATGTGCCTGAGGGTTGCAAATAGTAATCTCCAGCTCACACGGTCAAATGCCTTCTCGGCGTCTGTCCCCAGAAGGACGCATGGCGTCTTAGTTTTGGTCGCTACATGTATAAGGTTCAGGACTTTGGTGGTATTGTCCCTCGCCTCTCTGGAGGGGACAAAGCCCACCTGGTCTAAGTGCACTAGGCTGGGCAGGTACTGTTGTAGTCTGGTGGCTAGGATCTTTGTAAGTAATTTCAGGTCAGTGTTAAGCAGGGAGATGGGGCGGTAGCTGCCGCATTGGGAAGGGTCCTTGCCCTCCTTGGGGATGACCGCAATATGTGCCTGCAGAGTATCCTTGTGTGGCAGTTTCCCTGTTCCTAGGGCGTTATATAACCTAACCATATGAGGACCCAGGGTGGGCATGAGTGTCTTGTAATATTGGGCTGTCAGTCCATCGGGTCCCGGGGCCTTGCCTGGCTTTGTGGTCTTAAGGGCGAGCTGTAGCTCGTTAAGTGTAATGGGTACGTCTAGGGTTTGGCGGACTGCTTCCGGTAGGTCTGGCATTCGGGATTGTTCAAGGTAAGTCAGTGCTGGGTCTCCCGCCTGCGCCGTCTCCTTCAGGTTATACAGGGTATCGTAGAAGGACCTAAATTCCTGTGAGATTTGATGTGGTAGCGGGAGTTGTTGGCCCGATTTAGATACGATGTGGGGGATGTATGACGCCTGGCGTTGGGCCTGTAGGGATTGGGCCAGGAGCCTACTACACTTGTTCCCAAACTCGTAGCCCTTCTTTTTACATATTTGCATGGCCGCTTTGGCCTTAGCCCTTAGAATGTCTGTGATCTTAGATCTGGTCGTGTCCAGTTCAATCCCCAGCTGTCTGGTCGGACCCCTCTTATGTGAAAGTTCCAGTCTCTGCAAGTCAGCTAAGAGCATGTTTAAGCGTTCAGTCCTTTCCCGTTTAAGTCTGGAACCGTGCTTTATCAGCACGCCTCTGATCACGGCCTTGTGGGCTTCCCATACCACCCCTGGGTCGCTGTCTGCTGTCGTGTTGGTGGTAAAGTAGTGCCCAATTTCTGTGACCACGTCAGCCGTCACCTCGGGGTCCCAAAGGAGGCTGTCATTAAGTCTCCAGGTCTGTCTCCGTGTCATCTGTGTCTCTGTCAGGGAGTACGTCACTCCCACAGGGCGTGATCCGACCATGTGATTGACCCTATTGACGTGTCCTTAATCGCATGTAGCTGTCCATGGGGCACAAAGAGATAGTCCAGGCGTGAGTAAGTCTGGTGGGGTTTGGAATAAAATGAGTAGTCTCGCTCCCCTGGGTGAAAAAGGCGCCAGGTGTCAATTAGTTGCGCGGAGTGCAGGGCCTTGATACGCTTACGCGCATCCTGTGAAACCGTAGAGGTGCCCGAAGAGGTATCCTCCAAGGGGTTTAGGGGCACATTCAAGTCCCCCCCAGCACCAGTTGTCCCTCTGAGAACTGCATTAGTTTATCTATTTGTCTCTTGAGGAAGCTGTCCTGGTGCGAGTTGGGGGCGTAGAGATTGGCCAGCGTCACTTTCCTGTCGCCGATCAAACCCTTGAGGAACAAGAATCTACCCTCACTATCTGTCCGTATATCTAACAGGGTCCAAGGTATCCGGGCAGCAATAAGTATAGTAACCCCCCTGGACTTGGCTTCCACGTAAGCCGAATGGTACGCCGAGGGGAAGTGTCTGTTTTTAAGTAGTGGCATTTTCAGGTCTTTAAAGTGTGTCTCTTGGAGCATAACTATGTCCGCTTTTAAACCGCGCATGTCCTGCAATAACATTTTCCATTTCTCGGGTGTGTTTAGGCCCTTCGCGTTAAGCGAGAAGATGCTGAGCAGGTCCATGCTCCCGTTCCCGTATGGGTCTTTGGTTTGGGTCTTGGGGGGGGGGAGGGTGGGGGAGAGTAAGAAGAGTGAGAGAGGGGAAAGTAGGAAAAGGAAGGAGAAGCTAGCACTAGGGTGTGTAGCTAGGTAGAGATATTATCTAAGCCTATATGGCGGTGGTACTCTCCAGGGGCTCAAAGGGGTCCCTGGGGTAAGGAGCACCGTCCTAGTTGGGGTAGTGTGTGAACAGAGCCAAAGAGTGGGCTCCCAGTGCCCGCCCACTCCCCCGGCTTGTAGGTGTAGATGGAATGTGTACCGGTAACATTTAAAACTTTTAACAGGTAACCTCAATAGTAGCAGCTCAAGCATTGGTATGCACAGGGTTCTTGACTGCTAAAATCAACAAATACATAAAAATTACAAACCAATATTTAGCAGATGCATATTCAAGAGGGTCAACAAAACAAAACAGGTGCAGCGAACGCCCCCTGCTGCGATAAGTCTGATCGCCTCCCGCCGCCCAAAATGCCCCCTCCCAAGTAGCGGATCTGGGATCTCAATCCAGGCAACGTGTCAGTTTCTTCTGGGGGTCCGGATCAGCCGCAAACGGGGGCGGCGGGGCAAGGAGGGGGGACCATAACCGGCGAAAGCCAACGAGGCGCACCCTAACATAGGTCCCCCCTCCCCCACAAACCCCCCCCCGCCACCCCAAAGTCCCCCACGGGCCAGCCCCCCCCGCCCCCGTCCCCCCAGACAGAGATTCAACGGCATCTCGGTCTCCAAAAGGACGGAACAAACAGGGCTTTCATGTCTCCCTCAAGGGCGGTATGGTCTCTCCAGTAGTGTCCCTCAACATCAGCACCGCGGTTCCCCCGGAGCATATCTGTCATAGTTTCAGTGAAGTGGGGGACCGCCGGGACAGGGGGGAGGCAGGGGGGGCACCCCAGGGACCCCCCGTATCTATGTCCGCGGACCCATGAAAGCTGAACTGGTGCAGGGCCAGGCATCACCACGGGACACTGGGCAGGGAATGGAAAGCAGAACCTGGGGCACGGGAAGAAAACAGGATACTCAGCAGGGATGGGGGGCCCAGGGCCTACTCACGTGCCTCCTCGCGGGACGCAGAACGATTCCTCCGTCTCCCCCTTTGCTGCCGTGGCGGCCGCGGGCCCCGCTGTGCTGATCAGCCCGATCGGCCGGTGAATCGTGGGAGCAACTGGAGCCAATCTGGTACTGCAATCGGGTCTGCCTCAAGGAAGGTGAACAGCGCCGGGAGGTCTGCGGCGGTCTGCAAGGTGTAGGAGCCGGCGTCTTTGCGGAAGGAGACCGAGAGAGGATAGCCCCAGCGGTATGTGAAGCCTCTCTGCCTGGCCAGGTCAAGGAGTGGTCGCAGGAGTGCTCGTCACCGTAGTGTCGCTTTAGAAAGGTCCGGGAGTACCTTAACTTCCGCCTCGCCCACAAGTACCGCTCCATGGTCCCAGGCTCGTCGTAGGATGGCCTCCTTTTGCGCATACCGGTGGAACCTGCAAACGACATCACGCGGTCTCGCCGGATCTACAGGCAACGGGCCCAAGGCCCTGTGTGCTCTGTCCAGCACGATGTTCGCCTCCGGTTCTCCCAGGATGTCTCGGAATATGTCCCGCACAGCCTCCCCCAGGTCTTCCGAGCCGACACTCTCAGGTAACCCCCGGATCCGCAGATTCTGTCGGCGGGACCGGTCCTCGATGTCTTCCACGTGCAGCTAAAGCGATGCGGCCGTGTCCCTGTGTTGATCTCTCGAGGCCTCCAGCGCCGCCACGCGCGCTTCCAGGGAGGTCAACGCGGTTTCCCCGGTCGTGACTCTCTCCGCAATGCCGGACACCTCCCCCCTCACCTCCTGGATGTCCCTCCGGTGTGTCTCCTCTAAACGTAGGATGAGGACCTCGATGTCCGTGCGGGTTGGCAGCGCCTGCAGGAGGGACCTAATGTCGTGGTCCAGGGCCGGGGCCTCCGGGTGTCGGGGTTCCTCCATCTCCGCGTCACCAGGGGGCCCACTAGGGCCGGATGGTACTGGATGAGAAGCTGCAGTGGCAGGTGAGTGTTCCTCGTAGGCTAAGAGCTCCGGGTTCTGCGGTGCTCCACGTGTGAGGCCTCTCGGGGCCGTCGCCCTTGCTCCTGGGGATTTCCCTTGAAAGAGTCCGTAGAATCGTTGTGTTTCCCCCGGCGATTTCCCCGCAGGTGTCCCCCGTGTCAATGCTCTGGTTCTGTGTTTCTTGGCCGAGTTCATACCGGTAATTCGTGCTTTTTTAGCCGGAAAAGTAGGGCTTGGACCGGGAGCTCCAGAAAAGTGCTGCCTCACTCAGCCATGTCCAAGCCACGCCCCGGGGGAGATTATATTTAGGGTGAACCACCTCTTTAAGTTTAAAAGAAAAAGAATACAAAAAAACACAAACATCATTTTCCAGTGCTATGAAAACCAAAATATAAGTACAAGCCATTGGAGACACAATAATACAACCGGCATACATTTATCTCCTGCGTCAGTATTCTAGAACTGCCAGGTAATGAAATCTGAACCGAAGCTATCACAGGACCTCTCAACTGAGTGTCCAACTGACCCCAAGGACCTGTCGCACAACACAAGATTCAAGCAAAAAATAAAGAAGAGAGGAAAGAAAAAGAATAGCCAAGAAAAAGAAAGGAAAGGGAGAGAGAATGAAGGAAAGGGGGGAGCACTCCAATTTTAAAGGACAAATCTCCAATATCAACCTAGATTGTCACGTGATCATGAGATAGCTGATCCAAGGGTCCCAAATTTTATGAAACTCAGCAACCTTGTCCTCTAAAATAGCCGACAGCCTCTCATTCACCATTATCCAAGACAATTTATTCTTCAGTAAATAGAAAGGAACAGTAGGGGACTTCCAAGATTTCGCTATAGATATTCTTGCCGCTACAAATATAAAAGCTATCAACTTTTTTGTGCACTTCGGTGCACCCTCTACTGAACGTCCCAGCAGCGCATTCAGAGGCGATTTACGAAGATTAACATGGGTTAGTGAGTATATAAAATTGTATGTGCGTATCCAAAATCGTCTCACTCTCAGACATGACCACCAAATGTGATACATGGTACCATCCGCATTACAACCCCTAAAGTACCGCGGGGACACCCCCGGGAAAGTTGCTACCCGCGCTGGGAGCATATAACATCTCATCAATACCTTAAAGTTTGCCTCTATCAGAGAGGTGTTGATGTAAGACTTAGAAGCACTTTGTATCAGTTTACTCCACTCAGTAATTTCTAATGACATACCAATATCCTGTTCCCACTTTACCATATAAGCCAACCTTTGAGAGTTAGAGGATAATAAACCATAAATCAAAGATATATGACCCGTATGTTTGTCAAAGGTCCTACAAAGGTGCTCCATAGAAGTTAGAGTGGTAATGTCAGAAGTGCGGCTCAATGTCGCCAAAAAATTAGCTATTTGAATATAACGGAAAAGCTATGAATTTGGAAGGTTATACTTCTCCTGCAGGACCGATTTTGACAAAGCTCCCCTGTGATCACAATAGTCTGCTATCCTTAACAGACCCTTGTTGGTCCACCAAGAAAAATCCTGGAGACAGAGAACTTGACCTAATTTTTAAACCTCAAAGTCATCTTTAATTCTAATGTATATATTGTTTTGACAAAGGAAATACAATATTTTGCAAATAATACTTTATGTACATTTATTTAAAGCTTGACCCTAATAGGACAAATCCCAAATGTATTTATTGAAAAAAAATTAAATGTATGATATATTGTAAGTACCTGAATCTGTCTTTATATTAAGATTTTCTTTTTCGTCCAATCACAAGCCTAGCTGTACTGCTTAACTGCGCTGTAGAAAAATGTGGTTACTTACCTAGCTGTGCTGTATGACAGGGCTATGTAATATTTTCTACATGAAAACTGCCCGGAATAATCTGGGTCCCTATGAAATACATAGACCCCATTTTAATTACTAATTTACTTAGGTATGCTGGTTCACTGTTTGTATATATTTTTTTACTTCCTACAGCTGTGCCTGCTCCAGTTTGACTGAAGTCTGCAAACTGTTTTCAGGCTTCATTTATAAATACAATGTAAAATGTGATTACAATGTATTTTGCTTATTATGTACATGCAGATGTAAGCTTGTCCTTTAGGCCTTCTCCACACAGGTGTTTTGCTGCACACAAAAGATTCCAGCAGCAAGAATCAGCAGATTATTGTGGCTAGAATGACAGGTCCATGTGAATAGTGGATGTCACTTAGCCTGTATGTCAGGAGCATCTAGCACTCCTGCTCCTTACTCCAGCATCCTGTTTTTACTATGGCATCCCTGTCTTTGTCCACCTGCAAGTTGATTGATGTGGTCAGTCTCTGGGTGGAAACCAAACCTGTTATAAGTGAGCCAAGCCTTCAGTCTCATGCTTGTGATAGAGAGTGATACGTGTGTAATTTCTGATCAAGCCCCCGGTCTGTCTGCCTTTTTGTATTTCCCTGTGTATGACCTTGGACCGGATATTGGACTATTCCCTGAACTCAGCCTGCCTTTTACCTGGACTGTCATAGAACCACTCTGCCTGTCTGACAACCACAAGTACCTGTTTGCTTTCCTCAGTTTGTGCCTGCTCTGGCATGGTGACCAGGCACTATAGCATTGTATATAAGACCTGGGGCAACCGAGTACCAATAGGCCTGCTTGCCTTATGGAAAAGGGGGCTGCTATAGGCGAAGAACACAGTAGCCAGTTATAGTGTTTACCCCAACCTGCGTTGGGGTAGACGTGACAATGTATAAAGTATTGATAGGCTGACAGTGGTCATTACTGTTGTCATGTAGACACACACCAAGCATTTACCAGTGGTTAGGAATTGGTGTCTGAGCCTTGATGCAGTCATTCCAGCCAGGTTCACTTTGTAAAAAAAAAATTAAATACTGTACAGCACAGAGAGATTTCTTTAAATGTGACTCAATGGACTCAATCATACATGTGTCAATACCCTGTGTTTTAGCAGTGTTTTCTAAAGCCTCAAAACCGCCCTTCAATGCCTGCCATGAATATTACAATGGGCGCCACACAGTGCTGTACACAAAGGAGTAGTTGTGTCAAAAACTGAGCAGCATGTCACTTTCATGAGGCATTGCTACTGCTCCGCTGCCTCCATTAATTTTTAATGGTAGCACACTGTCACTGCCCTGTAACTGCGCATATAGCATTAATGACGTGTTAGTGAAATTTTTTTAAAGTGTTTAAAGTGTTAGAGGCTCCTATGCATCCCAGAATGCACTGGAAAATAAAAAAGAACTCAGACAGAACAGCTCCAGCCACTTCCTGTTTGCACAGAGCAGCCGTGTGGTAATGCCATTTACTTCTGTGTGCAGGCAAAAGCATCAAGCCAGCGAGCGATACTGACAGTGCAAGGCAGGAGCAGGGGCATCAAGTGAGCGATCAGGGTGTTACCTCGGGTCCGTCGCGCCGCCCCAAATCCCCAGAACCTATTTGACATGCCAGGTGAGACGTTGCCATGCTGTGCTGCGTCTGTTGTGCCTGGTATTCTTCTGCTTATATTTTTCTACACTATTTATAGGGTTTAAGAATATTATTTACAGATTGATTCATTTAAAGTAGCTGCTTTACGATTAGATTTTTTTTCACAAAAGCAGTGGTGGGAACACAGGAAGGGCGGATTTATTTTGTTACCAAATATTTCATTAATGCCAGTGGCAAGGTATAATGTGTCAGCAAATTGTTGGTGAGAGCAACAGGCCAGAGCCAGCAAGTGTTGTTGTCAGTAAGCCACCTCACCAGTAAGGGCTGTTTCACACTAGTGGACGAACGGTCCGCTAATTACAAGTCCGTTAACGGACTTGTAATGGGCCCCTTAGGTCCGCAAGATCCGCATCTGTTTTTTCGGACGGAAGAATGTCCTATTTTTCTTCCGTCCGGTGGAACGGATCGGATGCAAACGGACAGAAGGTCCGTTTCCATCCGATTCCCCATAGGGGATAGCGGAGGAGAGACAGGGCAGAAATTTCTCCGCGATAGCGAGGACTATAATACCAATTTAGTCTTCCAATGGCAGAGAAAGATGTCTGATAAAAGGGAGGGTGAGGCAGTGATGGACACCACTTCGCAATCTGAGGGCGTGGTAGGTTTCCTTTTACCGCATCAACATGGGAACAACACCCTTCCCCCCGCCAGAAAGCCTTTGTTGGTCCCAAAGGGAACTCTAAAAAGAGTCGGGGTCCCCCCAGGGGGACTAACCAGGGGGCTGTGGCCTCTGGAGGCACCCCGAGGGGTAGTCTACCCAGTCGTCAAGGAGCCTATTATGACCACTCCCCGTCCCCCCAACTATAGGGTAAGGGTCCCGATTACCGGTTCCCCCCACCCAACATGGGGTTTGGGGGCCATAATTTTGGTTCCCAACAAGAAGCTTGTCAGGGCAATTTTGGTTTTAATATTCCCACACAAAACCGTTTTGCTTCCCTGCCTGGATTTGATACTAGTGGATATGAGGCACCCTTAGTGGGGGGTCACAGTGTGGGCATTCCCCACCGCAATCCATTTGTGTTTAATCGCAACTATCCTGACTCTAGCAACGGGTATGCAGGATATGATCACCCTCCTCATTTATCTTCCAACACTTCTAACCAGAACTGGGATTTTCGCGGGGCCCCGTTCAACAAGGGAGCTACCTCAAAACGAAGAGAGGGACTAGAGGGGGGAGGAGGGCCCAGTCGGCCAAAACGAAAAAGAATTTAGGGGTGGGTATTTACAATCTCAGCCACCAATCACTATCCACGACCGAAATTAAACTGTTGGATAAGGGTTTAAAATATGCTCCTCCCAGAAACCTCAGCAAGTTTCAAACATACATGGATGTACATAAATTTGCGAGGAGACTTAGTGTTAAAAGACATTTTCTCACTAACCCTATATCTGGGCAAGGGACGACTAGTGTCTACAAACACACAACTTTGTCGAATGCTTCCCTTTTTAATCCACCGGGCTCCTTAGCCCCCAGTATTAGGGTCTTTAGGGACAGTGCTTGGTGACTGGAGTGTTTGTAAAAAAACTAAGGATGAATCAGAAAGGCTTCCCTTTTTTTTTTTTTTAGTGTATTTTTTTTGAACTCGAGAGAGAGGAATCAGGAGTTGGGAGTAGGCACCCTCCCCCCGGCAATCACCATCCTTCTCCATGCTCAATGGCTTAGGGGGGGCCTCCCACTCACCCCCCCAGCTCCTCTTGGGAGCCCAATGGGGCCCAACGGGACCCCAATGGGGCAGAGGGTCTTTAGGGACGTAGTGCTTGGTGATCTGGAGTGTGGTGGTTTTTTGTGGGGGGGGGGGTTGGGCGTAAGCACAGGCGTCTTGCACACCCAGAGCCGGGCTGAGACCAAAAAAACTAAGGATGAACCCTTGGCTAGGGCTTATCACCTGCCAATCAGAAGCTCCAGGTCTCGATTCTTTGTGTGAAAACAAATCCTTGGTTATTCGACCAGCTGATAAGGGGGGGGAATAGTGGTCTTGGACCACTGTGACTACTTAAAAGAGATGCACAGGTTGGTGGATGATACCGATACCTACACCCCCCTCAACAGGGATCCTCTTAATGCCTATAAAAAGGAGTTAGAGGTTCTGGTGAAACAGGGCCTGAAGAGCGGGATTCTCACTAACAAGGAGGCTCTCTTTTTGGTACCCAGTGCCCCACGGACGCCGGTCATCTACTACCTTCCGAAGGTGCACAAGAGCCTTACTTGCCCCCCGGGTCGTCCAATTGTGAGTGGTATTGATTCCATCACGTCCCGGGTGGGCAAGTTTATAGACTCGTTTTTACAACCAATGGTACAAAAAATACCATCTTATATCAAAGACACCAAACAGGTGATTAACATCCTTGATGGGCTTACACCTAAACCAGGGATTTGGTTGGTTACAGCAGACGTGACATCTCTGTATACGATCATACCCCACCACTTGGGTTTTGAGGCAGTACTTTTATACCTAGAGAGACAATCTGGACTCGTTAAAGCACAAATCGATTTTATTATGTTGCTGTTGAAATATGCAGCTACTCATAATTATTTTTTGTGTGATAACTTGTTTTATCGACAAGATAGAGGCATAGCTATGGGGGCCAAATATGCCCCCAGCCTGGCTAACCTCTTCATGGCCAAGTGGGAGGAGGACGTCATTGAAAGTTGCCGTCGTCCAGAGATTCTACTCTGGGCGAGGTACATCGATGACGTCCTCCTCCTTTGGGATGGTTGTGAGGTTGGTCTCCGTGAGTTCATGTCAGGTTTAAACCAGAATATCAGGGGTATCAAGTTTAACTTCGAGACCAGCCAACATTCCATCCACTTCCTAGATCTTCAGATTACCGTTGAGCGAGACAAATTTGTGACATCAACTTATTTTAAGCCAACGGATCGCAATGCATACATACCTCTTGATAGTTGCCATCTCCCTACTTGGCTGAAATCAGTACCCCTAGGGCAATTTATGCGTCTAAGACGCAATTGTTCCGATCCCTGTAAGTTTGAAAGTCAGGCATTGGTACTGTCAACTAGGTTTCAGGAGAAGGGTTATGATCCACATACGTTACATCAGTCATTGGAGAAAGCCCGAAGTATAGATCGTTCACTATTACTGGCCGACAAGAATAAGTGAGCAGTGAATGATAAATTTACTATACCATTCATAACCACTTTTTCTGCCCAACACTACAGTGTTAAAAAGTTGATACAGAAACACTGGCATATTCTTGCAACAGACCAGGTTCTGGCCCCCATCCTCCCAACCAAACCAAATGTGATCTTTAAAGGCGTATCCACGGTTGGTAACCGTATCGCTCCAAGCGTACATGATCCCCCCAAAACATCTAGGACTTTCTTCGATAACCTTATAGGATACTATAGGTGTAAGAGGTGCCAAGTCTGCACCCTGAATACCTGTAGAGAAAGGAAGATCTGTTTGTTTCAGTCCACAGCCACCCAACAGTCATTTGAAATTGACCAGTTTATAACCTGTGCGTCCAAAGGGGTGGTCTACCTCATCCAATGTCCGTGTGGCCTACAGTATATAGGGCGGACTAAAAGAGCGTTATCAGTTAGACTGAATGAACACATCGCCAAGATCAGAAGTGGTTTTGAAAAACACTCTGTCTCGAGACATTACGATCTTAAACATAATAGAGACCCTTCGAATACACTATTCATAGGGACAAATACCGCCCCCACTGGAGAGGGAGCAATCTCGTTAGAGAAATCCAGACAAGAAATGGCTTGGATATATCGCCAAAACTTTTACCCGTTTGGTCTAAACATGATACAGACATTAGATGTGCAAAAGGAAAAATTCGTTTCGTTTCGTTTCGTTTCAATTCGTCGTTTAATAAATTTCGTTAAGTTAGGTTCGTTACATGTGTTGATTCGTTTTCGGAATTCGTTCGTTTTCGACCGAATTTCGAAAAATACGGTCGACGAAAAATTTCGACCGTTTTTCGAATTCGTTCGTTTTCGACCGAATTTCGAAAAAAAACTCGAAATCGAAAATATTTCAACCAGATTAGAAAACAAATAGTCTCTTTTCGAATAGAATTTTTTTCGAATTAAATTCGAAAATATTTTTTTTTTTTTTTTTTTTTTTTTCGAAATTCGGTCGAAAATGAACGAATTCCGAAAACGGTCGAAATTTTTCGCTATTATAGCAATTCGGAAATTCGTATGCATCCGAATGTCCGAATAATGGAAAATTCGTCCGAATTTCGATTCGGAACGAAACGAAATGCACATGCCTAACAGACATTAATGCTTTCATTAATAACTCTTAATTCAGGGCTCTGTTGTTACGATTTGAGGGTTTCTTTGTTTAGTATTCTGGAACTCAGCACCTTTGATTTAAATCTTAATAGACATTCGGCCATATGTATATATATTGTTTTTTAACACTCTACTCCTTTCAGGTATGGGCAGGTGTACGTTAACCAATGTATTAGTTTATATTTTATGCCATATAACAAAGGGGGTGTTCAATATGTGGGTGCATTTTGTATATCTATATTTCTGTGGGAATACAGAATGGCACCCTTATTAATTGTGCTTGTATATACATGCGAGCTTCAGCGCTTATTGTTTTTATTCTTTTTTAAATACCTATGTTTATGTTTGATTTTTATGCTAGACTAGAATGCTAGCCTTTAAATAATGAGATCGCTCTTAGTTTGGCGATTCTCATAATGAGGCTTGGTTTTTCTATTCTCCAGCTGATTGGCTCTTTCAGTTAGCTGGTTTATGTTGTAGAATAATGGCGTCGTGGATGCGCGCAGACATGTGATGTAACTTCCCACCGCATTGGTGATTACATCCAGCCGGTTTGCGACGTATGCTAGCGGCGCCGTGGACGGGCGTAGACACGTGACGCGGCTGTCCCGGTCATGTGATCTCCTATCACTCGTGCCCGGCGCACACTGATTACATAGACGCGTGACGTTGCTGTCCCGGTCAGGTGACTCTCCACCACTCGTGTTTGCTGGCTACCGATTGGTGGATAACCTGAAGGGCAGGCTGGTGATAATGTTTTCATTGGCCAGCATTTATCCTGCATGTAGCAGGACGTGCGCGGGCTTAGATACATTTTTTACATTTTTATTTTGTTTGGCGCGACGTGCGTGCGCACCTTTGGTCTCGGGCGCGCGCATTGCCACTGACGCTCAGATTGACGTCACTATGTGTTTACACCGATACCTATAAAGGGGGATGACCCGGTGTGTCACCCGTGCCCCATGATTAAGCGACTTCTCGCGAAACCGGTCGGGCGGGATATTGTGTTTCACCGGTTCATCCCCCGCTGTGTACCTCTTCCCATTCCTCATTTTGGACGGTTCAAGTGTTTGCATGGATCGCTTCCGGCCGAAGTCCCAGCATACCACTGACATGCCTGTTTGCATTGATTTTATGTAAGTGCGTTTTTGGCTTTTTAATACATTTTTTATATGACGTTATTACACTATTGTGGCCTTTTTTGTTTTTCCCTGGAAACTGGTTCCGAGTCTCTAGTCTGAAGGGGATTGACAACTACACCTGGCCTACTACCTCCCTCCAGTGGTTATATATACGCAATCTGGGGTCTTCTTTTCATTAAGAGACCACCGGATTACTGGTAAGCAGTTAATGTTGCCTGCAAGGTGGAGGATCTACTATCAGCACTTTACATTGAATGTCACCACGTTTATTGTTATTATCACACTTTTTCACTGGTGTTTTTTCAAGAATATACCACGAGACTCACTCTGGTCCGGTTAGGATCAGTTGGACATTAACCTTTTGTTCACCACTTATGGACATTAATTTAGTTTGTTTCACCAAGATTACCATCTATGGACAATAATCTTGCATGTTTGTTTATATATGTTAGCGCATCCTGTTTTTTTGCCATTTCGTTTTTCTGTGTTTGTTACTACAGTCAGGTGCAGCTTCTTTTGAGTTTTCAGTTACTCTAGATCACCAGCACTTTGTTGCTTTGTTCATTATTGTTCCTTTGTTCACCTTAGCGCAGTTGATTCTCTCCTTTTTCTAGTCCCTGCATAGTGTGCGGGGACCGCCCTGTCTGCCCGACAGCTCAGCGGAGACCCCCCGCTGAGCAGACAGACACACGGAGCGGACCGAAAAACGGTCCGCTCCGTGTGAAAGGACCCTTAGTGTCAGTGCAAGCAGGTGACCATGTCAACAGGTTTGGGTGCCAGCAAGTGACCGTGTCAGCAAGTTTTAATGCCTGCTTTTTTAGGTAGTGTTGCCTGTGAAATTTTTTCATGGAGTATTTGGCCTACACTGACTGTTTGAGCAGCCACAAAGCTATATGAAAGTTGAAATAAAACAAAATAATATCTGCAATACATTAAAATTGAAATATTTTGTGCAAATTCTAATTTTGAAAACTAGCTCCCAACAGGATGTGCGATATTTAATTCCTAATATTATAATATGCAAGACACAGTGATAGTATATAATGTTCAAACAATACAAATGTAAAAATACAGAAATAGTAATGAGACTCCTCAACATAAAAGTTTTTATACATGTATACATGACAATAGTATTAAGATCATTTTACTGATAACTAATAGAAAGAAATTATAAACAACATATTTAAAAAAGTACAGCAACAATAGTGAGATTCATAAACTAAAAATGTCAAATAAACAACAGTAGTAATGAAAATCCTCCGCAACATAAAATCATATTGTTGCATTTTCGAATGTATATTGTTTGAAAGAAAGTTATATACTACATCTAAAGTACTGCAGACTTGCATATTATAGAAAAGTTACCTCTTAGGCCGCGTACACATGATCAGACCGGTCCGATGAAACTGGTCTGCAGACTAGTTTCATCAGGCCCAAATCGATGGTGTGTACAGCCTATCGGACCATTGTCCGTCGGACCAAAGTTTTAAAACTTTCTTTAACCACTTTGCAACCGCCCTATAGACAAAGTACGTCTACAGAGCGGTTGCTTAACTCTAAGGCCTCGTACACACGAGTAAATCCATTTGTTCAAATCGGTCGGACCGACCGATTTGAACAAATCTGTCTGCTGGGATTTTGGTTTGCTCGCGTGTACACACGAGCAAACCAAAATCCCCGCCAGCAGACAGCGCTCTGACGTGTCGGTGACGTGGCGGTGACGTTGACGCCGCCACGTCACCGCACCAGGAAGTAAAACACTTCCGCGCATGCGTCGAAATCATTCAGCACGTGTGCGAGAAGACATGTCTGCTGGTTAGCATACTAACCAGCAGACATGTCGGGCGGACGGGTTCCCAGGCGACAGATTTCAAAGCATGCTTTGAAATCTGTCGGGTGGCCAAATCCGTCTGTTTGCCCGTACACACGATCGAATATGTCTGCTGAAACGGTCTAGCAGACCGTTTCCAGCAGACAGATTTGATCGTGTGTACGAGGCCTAAGAGGCCGTTAATTAACGGCTTCCTAGAATCGCGCTCCCGCGCGCCCCCTGAGGCGCGCACACGGGAGCATCCGTGACCGCCGGGGTCCAGATGACCCGGCGCATCACGGATCACAGTAAATCGCCGCTGATAGCGGTGGTTTACCACGTGATCGCTCCATCCAATGACGAAGCGATCACTTGTAAACAAACCGGCGTCATTTGATGACGCCGGTTCCTCCCTCCTCTCTCTGTACCGATCGGTACAGTGTGAGGGGAGAGGGGAGGGAGCGGATGTCAGCGGCAGTGCTGTGAGCTGGATCTGTGACAAATGCAGTCACAGATCCATCCATCCATCCCTTCCTCCTCAGTGATCCCTGCTGCAATACTCTGCAATGCTGGGCAATACTCTGGGGGCCAATACTCTGGCAATACTCTGGGGGGCAATACTCTGGGGGCAATATTCTGGCAATACTCTGGGGGGCAATACTCTGGCAATACTCTGGGGGGCAATACTCTGGGGGCAATACTCTGGCAATACTCTGGGGGGCAATACTCTGGCAATACTCTGGGGGGCAATACTCTGGCAATACTCTGGGGAGCAAAACTCTGGGGGGCAATACTCTGGCAATACTCTGGCAATACTCCGCAATACTCTTGGCATACTCCGCAATACTCTGGGCATACTCCGCAATACTCTGGGCATACTCCGCAATACTCTGGGCATACAGCGCCCCTGTCCCCGTGAGCTCGCATGCAGAAGCGAACGCATACGCAAGTCCCGCCCACATATGAAAACGGTGTTCAAACCACACATGTGAGGTATCTCTGCGAACGTTAGAGCGAGAGCAATAATTTTGGCCCTAGACCTTCTCTGTAACTAAAAACATGTAACCAGTAAAAATATTTAAATCATGCATGGGAATTTTTAAGTACCGAAGTTTGGCGCCATTCTACAAGCGTGAGCAATTTTGAAGGGTGACATGTTAGGTATCTATTTACTCCGCGTAACTTTATTTTTCATATTATGCAAAAACATTGGGCTAACTTTAATGTTTTTTTTAAAAGCACAAAACTGTTTTATTTCCAAAAAAAAACGTGTTTCAAAAATTGCTGTGCAAATACCATGCGCGATGAAAAGTTGCAACAACCGCCATTGTATTCTCTAGGGTTTTTGCTAAAAAGCATATATAATGTTTTGGGGTTCTATGTAATTTTCTAGCAAATAAATGATGATTTTTACATGTAAGAGAGAAATGTCAGAATTGGCCTGGGTGCTCCCTGCATGTTGGGCCTCTGTATGTGGCCACGCTGTGTAAAAGTCTCACACATGGGGTATCGCCATACTCGGGAGGAATAGCAGAATGTGTTTTGGGGTGTAATTTGTGGTATGCATATGTTGTGTGTGAGAAATAACCTGCTAATATGAAAATTTGACGGAAAAAAATTAAATCTTGATTTTGCAAAGAATTGTGGGAAAAAATGACAACTTTAAACAACTCACCGGGCCTCTTTCTAAATACCTTGGAATGTCTTTCCAAAAAGGGGTCATTTGGGGGGTATTTGTACTTTTCTGGCATGTTAGGGTCTCAAGAAATGAGAGATGCTGTCAGTACATCAGGTGTGATGAAATTAATCAATTTTCAGTAATTGGTACCATAGCTTGTAGACCCCATAACTTTCACCCAGACTAAATAATATCCATAATACATTTTTTTTTTAGCAAAGATATGTAGCAGTATACATTTTAGGCCAAATTTATGAAGAAAAATTACTTTTTTGCAAAATTTTATAATAGAAATGAAGAAAAAAATATTATTTTTTTACAAATTTTTTGTTCTTTTTTCATTTATAGCAAAAAAAAAAAAAAAAAAACGCAGAGGTGATCAAATACCACCAAAAGAAAGCTCTATTTGTGGGAAAAAAAGGACAAAAATGTCATTGGTTCCAGTGTTGTATGAGTTATTGTCATTCAAACTGTGAGAGCACCGAAAGCTGAAAATTGGTCTGGTTATTAAGGGGGTTTAAGTGCCCAGTGGTCAAGTGGTTAAAATATGTCCGACGGACACCTGTCCGTCAGACAGATTCGATGGTTAGTACGCAAAAGCATCGGACCAAAAACCTGCGCATGCTCAGAATCAAGTTGACGCATGCTTGGAAGCATTGAACTTCGTTTTTTTCAGCACGTCGATGTGTTCTACGTCACCGCGTTGTGGTCTGATCGGATTTTTGGTCCGATGGTGTGTACACACATCAGACCATCAGACCACTTCAGCCTGGTCCGATGAAAACGGTCCGTCTGACCACTTTTATCGGACCGGTCTGATCGTGTGTACGTGGCCTTAGTAGTATAATTTGTGGGTGTCTTCTTTTCAAAGACCTCTATACTTACCCACTTAATGCAATGAAGTGACACAGAGTGGCCATGAACCTCCTCTTTTCGGGTACCCCGCCAGCGCTCCTAGCCTCTCCTGGCCCCCCACTCTGTCCAGTGCCCCAATGGGAAGCCGCTGTTGTGTCCATCGACACAGACTGCTGGACTCAGCCCTTCCCCCGCTCCCTCGTCACTGGCTTTGATTGACAGCACTGGGAGCCAATGACTCCCGTTGCACCAGCAAAGCCAGTGAGACCCGGAAGTAAGGGGAGAAAAGATCTGCAGATGTGCACGGCACCAGATCAAATGAGGTAAAAGGGGAGGGGTGAGGGGGAATGCTGACACCTAAATATGTTTTACTCTAATGCAAGGAATGCATTAAGGTAGAAAATGTTTAGGCTTTACAACCACTTTAAGACACAAAGCAGTATTTACTCTTCAGCAATCAAAAGAAATTTGACAGTGGACCGCTAACACTGGGAACAGAAGTGCAGTCATTCTATTAATGCCATTTTTCCCAATTCAAAAAGATACACAAGTTCTGTGTGCAGTAAATGTCAAGTGTTATCATTGTGTGACCTTTTTGTACAGTTAACTATTTGTCAGACACTGAACAATATAACTGTACAGAATCTGCACAATCTCCTTTAAAACAATGTAATTTGAGGCCTACAAAATCTGAATACTTCCCTTACAAAAGAAGAGGTTTCTTAGCTTTCCAGGAAATGTTACATAGTAGGTAAGTTTGAAAAAAGTCCATCAAGTCCAACCTACCGTATATGTGTTATTATAGGTCAGTATTACATTGTATATCCCTGTATGTTGCGGTCGTTCAGGTGCTTATCTAAAAGTTTTTAGAAACTATTGCTGCCCCCCTGCTGAAACCACTGCCTGTGGAAGGGAATTCCACAACCTTGCCACTCTCAGGCCTCGTACACACGAGGCAATCGATTTGTTCAAAACGGTCTGTCCGACCGATTTGAACAAATCTGTCTGCTGGCATTTTGGTTTGCTCGTGTGTACACACGAGCAAACCAAAATCCCCGCCAGCAGACAGCGCGCTGACGTGTCGGTGACGTGGCGGTGACGTTGACGCCGCCACGTCACCACAGCAGGAAGTAAAACACTTCCGCGCATGCTTCGAAATCATTCGGCGCGTGTGCGAGAAGACATGTCTGCTGGTTAGCATACTAACCAGCAGACATGTCGGGCGGACGGGTTCCCAGCCGACAGATTTCAAAGCATGCTTTGAAATCTGTCGGGTGGCCAAATCCGTCGGCTTGCCCGCACACACGGTCGAATCTGTTTGCTGGGACGGTCGGGCCGACCGTTTCCAGCAGGCAGATTTGATCGTGTGTACGAGGCCTTACAGTAAATAACCCGCTACGCAGTTTGAGGTTAAACCTTTTTTCTTCTTCTTTTAGTGAGTGGCCACGTGTCTCTTTAAACTCCCTTCCGCTGAAAAGTTTTATCCCTATTGTATTGTCACCAGTATGGGATTTGTAAATTTAAATCATTGCATGCCATTGCTGAGTCTATCATCTACTAGGACCCCCAGGTCCCTTTCCATCCTAGATTGCCCCAGAGGTTCACCCCCCTAGTGAGTAGATTGCATTCATATTTTTGCTACCCAAATGCATTATTTTATATTTTTCTACATTAAACCTCATTTGCCATGTGGTTGCCCACCCTATTAATTTGTTCAGATCTTCTTGAAAGGTTTCCACATCTCGAAGAGAAGTCATTGCCCTGCTTAGCTTAGTGTCGTCCACAAATACAGAGATTGAGCTGTTTACCCCATCCTCCAGGTCGTTTATTAACAAATTAAACAGGATTGTCCCAGCACAGAACACTGGGGGGCCCCACTTCTCACCCCTGACCATTCAGAGTATTCCCTATTTATCACCACCCTCTGAACTTGCCCTTGTAGCCAGTTTTCAATCCATGTACTCACCCTAAGGTCCATGCCAATAGACCTTACTTTTTACAGTAAACATTTATGGGGAACTGTGTCAAATGCTTTTGTAAAGTCCAGATACAACACGTTTATGTGATGGCAGCTCACCTCCTCATAGAAGGCTAATAGATTGGTTTGGCAAGAATGATTCTTCATGAATCCATGCTGATTACTGCTAATGATACAGTTTCTATTACTAAAATCTTGTATATAGTCCATTATCATCCCCTCTAAGAATTTGCATACTATTTATGTTAGGCTAACTGGTCTGTAATTCCCAGTGTTGTATTTTGGCCATTAGAATCTTTAGCATCCCAATCACTTTTGGGAGAGTCAGATATCTGGTCTCAGGTTGTGCTCAATGGTTACTCCTGCCAGGACCCAGTAGTGACATAGAGGCCAGCATATGAAGCCACAGAGCAAAGTGGGAGACCATATATCTGACACTTACAAAGGTGTGTTGAATGCTGAGGAACCTTCAGCAAAGTTTTTGAAGACAGTAGTGTTTGGGGTCACCACTCGAAGGAGAGGCCCTGGTTGTAAAGTGGTGTATATATAGCTCAGTAACTAAATCTAAGAATGAAAAGGTCTAATTTTGAAGCTAACCAGTCCTTAGCAGTGGTGGTTGCATCAGTGGTTGCGTTTTTCAAGCTAAGAACATTTTCATGTTAATTATCTTGTGTAAACTACTAATTCCATCACCCCTTGGAAATAAAGATAGACAAAGGCAGTTATATTTTAGGTTGAGAAAAGACTCCCTGTAGCTGCACATCGATGCTGTCCCTAAGAAGAATGTATAAGTGGCAACCTCAGCCTGGACTCCAGCCAGGTCACACCCCCAACGCGTTTCACATCTGCCCCTCGGAGCTTTAACATGGGAAACTTTTTTGAGCCTGAGTGAAACCATGGCACCTTCTTAGGTACAGTGGAGGAGGGACTATAGCTGCACAAGAACAGAAATTGTAATAATTATGGTACTTCTAAGGTAAAATACAGGGAAAATAGGCCAAAAATTAAAAAATAGAAACAAATACAGGCGCCTACACTGATTGGTAAGCTGCAATAAATACATGATTGTTTTGGGGTTTAAATGCACTTCAAGCCTTTAATTTTTTATGTTTTTTTTTTTCACATAAGCATCAACAGTTTCTATTATATGGTTAACACCATTATACCTTTTCTTGTGTTATGTACCAGAAAACTAAAATTGATTGATATTGCAAATCATCACTGTTAGCATTATGATTATATAAACCTTAATATCCTATTTAGGTTTTAATAAACACAAGGAAGTCATCAATTTTGAAGCATGAATGTGTGTGCTTGTTAACATCCGTCTGTCATGTTTAGTCTGACATCCTTTGCTTATGTGCCAGAGGGATAATTGCAGCATGCAAAATGTTATCCGATAGCAAGCTTGGCTGCGGAAGTTTTTGTGTCAGTTAAAAAACAAACAAGAAAAAGGATTTTAGAAAATATCACATTATAAAAATTCTACACTACTTTATTGCTCTTGATACAAATATCAGGATGATAGCATTAATATTTTACTAACCATGCATAGTACGTTCATAGTAACTTTGACAGGAAAAGTATTTAACACAAAATATCTATGACTTGTACTGCTGTGGTAAATTCCTGATTAGTTTACCGTTAAGAGAATAAAAGGTCATAAACCTCAAACTATAGCTGCCTTACAAAAATAAATACATTTTATTTCCATAATTTACACTTTCAAAATTACAGAAAACAAAAAATGGCATCTGCAAAAGTTTGGGCACCCTGCAGAATTTATAGCATGCACTGTCCCCTTTGCAAAGCTGAGACCTGCCAGTGTCATGGATTGTTCTTAATCATCGCCTGGGAAGACCAGGTGATGTCAATCTCAAAGGTTTTAAATGCCCAGACTCATCTGACCTTGCCCCAACAATCATGGGTTCTTCTAAGCAGTTGTCTAGAAAACGGAAACTGAAAATAGTTGACGCTCACAAAGCTGGAGAAGGCTATAAGAAGATAGCAAAGTTTTTTCAGATGTCAATATTCTCTGTTCGGAATGTAATTAAGAAATGGCAGTCATCAGGAACAGTGGAAGTTAAAGCAAGAGCTTGAAAGACCAAGACAAATATCAGACAGAACAGCTGGCAGGATTGTGAGAAAAGCAATTCAAAACCCACTTTTGACTGCACGATGCCTCCAGAAAGATCTGGCAGACACTGGAGTTGTGGTACACTATTCCACTATGAGGAGATACTTGTACAAATATGGTCTTCATGGAAGAGTCATCAGAAGAAAACCTCTTCTACCTCACCACTAAAATCAGTGTTTGACTTTTGCAAATGAACATATAGACAAGCCTGATGCATTTTGGAAACAAGTTCTGTGGACCGATGAGGTTAAAGTAGAACATTTTGGCCGGAATGAGCAAAGGTACGTTTGGAGAAGAAAGGGCACAGGATTTAATGAAAATAACCTCTGTCCAACTGTTAAGCATGGGGGTGGAACAATCATGCTTTGGGGTTGTATTGCAGCCTGTGGCACAGGGAACATTTCACGAGTAGAAGGAAAAATGGATTCAATAAAAATTCAGCAAATTTTGGATGGTAACTTGATGCCATCTGTGAAAATGCTGAAGTTAAAGAGAGAATGGCTTCTACAAATGGATAATGATCCTAAACACACCTCAAAATCCACAGGGGAATAACATCAAGAGGCGTAAACGGAAGGTTTTGCCATGGCCTTCACATTAATGACCATAATTGAAAATCTATGGATAGACCCTAAAAGAGCAGTGCGTGACAGACAGCCCAGAAATCTCAAAGAACTGGAAGACTTTTGTAAGGAAGAATGGGCAAAGATACCACAAAAAAGAATTGAAAGACTCTTGGCTGGCTACACAAAGCGTTTACGAGCTGTGATACTTGCCAAAGTGGGCAGTACAAGATATTAACTCAGGGTGCCCAAACCTTTGCAGACGCCATTTTTTTTCCTGTAATTTTGAAAGTGTAAATGATGGAAATAAAATATAACTTTTTTTGACATATTATAAGAATGTCTAATCTGTAATTTGATGCATCTTGGAGATTTTTCCATCTTTCCTTGGCTTCGTTATGCACATTAATACAAATTTTTACCTGGGGTGCCCAAACTTTCAATCCCCACTGTAGATGGTACCCAAGCAATAAATAATGCCTCCAAATAGAAGGGTTGAAGGATTTAAAACATACAGCCTACATATACTATTGCCTGAAAGAAAAAGAAATGCCCCCTAGTAACTATACATCCTCTCATATTTTTGTTCTGTACTAGCAACACAAGGGGGAAATCAATTTTCCTGTGAAGAATGTGCAATCCCTCAGACAATTTCATAGGTCCATCGTTATTGTGCATTTTTTATTTATTCTTTCATAGATTTAGTTATGTAATTTGGGGAATTTATAGGTTTTGGCGAAGCTTCAAATGATCAGTCAACCATTTTAATGCAACCTGAGAGGTTTGTATCATATAAGTCAACCCACTTCTCTGTTTGATATTTTCAAATCTCTTTTCAGTGAGATTCAGAAAGCAGTTGGACTAAAGCAGATTCTGCTGCTATCACAAATATTTTAATTGTGAATGTGAGGATTTCAAATGTTTACAGCAGGATAAATAACTGTTATGAAAAAAAAAAAAAAAAAAGACTGGTACATTGCAACACTGAATATAAATGGCAACTGCCAAATACAAGGATGTATAGGTAGCTGTCTTTTAATCCTACACAAAAGAGTAGACCATGTGCAAAATGAAGGACAGGTAGTCAGCTAATGAACAGTAATGAGTTCCAGCTCTGGATTGAAACTGGGACAGGTCGTAGATAGGAAACATGAGTCCTAGTTTGTTTTGATTATTGCAGCTATTTTTTTTTTATAATAGTGTTACATAGCAGGGAAGCATATATACATTTTAATTAGGGCTGTTACTGATTAAAATTTCCTGTGTTCGATTAATCAATTTTTTAAATCGATTATTTGACTAACTTCGATTAATTATAGCGCACGTACAGATCCAACTACTTTTAGCTGATCTTGCATTGCAACTCTGCATTAGTCAGTGGTCAATGTGGTATACACTCTATACAATCACCCGACACTACTTAGTTTCCACAATCCATGACTTAGGCCGGATTCAGAATTGTGCGGTGCGAATTTCAGCTCTCTTATGCGTTTTAGCTGCAGATTAGCTGCGAATTTGGAGACCTGGGAGAGGGGAGAGGGTGGGGGGGAAGTGTATTTAGCTAAATGAGACAAATCCTTAAGAGAAATGAACACATCTGTGAATCAGCTGCGTGCCCATAGAAGATAATGGGCCTGAATTCGCACCTGAGCCGCACCGCAAGGCCTAAAATACGCACACATTTTTTCAGCAATGCGCAGTGCGAATGCATCGCACATATGTGAACCAGCCTCATTGAAAACAATGTATTTAGAAATGTTCTGCGTATTGGATGCAGATTAAGCTGCACTCAATTCGCATAGGTGTGAACCCGGCCTTAACTTCAGAGTTCACACAAATACATTTTAAATTCAAATTGTAGCACTGACCTAAGTAATTTTTTCTTATTAAACTTTAAGAAAAACGTAGTTTAACTTTAATTATAAAACGTATCTAGTATATTGACTGTCAGTCACTTTATAGTAGGCATCACTTTAGCCAGTCATGCAGACATACCAGAGTGTTTACATTTTCTGGAAGCAGACATGATCGCATTTTATTGACAATATACCCTGAAGAACTAAACAATCTTTTGCACGGAACAGATGTTGCCGATACACAAAGAACTGTCTGCACAAAACTGCTTAGGACAGGAAAACTATGGGTATTTTTGCCCCATTCCCCCGATGGAGCCTGAGGCCGCGTACACACGATCAAATGTATCTGCTGAAACCCGTCCGACGGACCGTTTCAGCAGACATCTCCGATCATGTGTACGGGCGAGCAGACAGGTTTGTCCTTCAGACAAATTTCAAAGCATGCTTTGAAATTTGTCCGCTACAAACCTGTCCGTCGGATCTGTCCGCTGGTTAGTACACTAACCAGCAGACAGAACTGTCCGTGCATGTGTCGAATGGATTCGACGCATGCGCAGAAGCATTTTATTTCTGTTTTTGGTGACGTGGCGGCGTCAACATCACTGCCACGTCACCGCGTTCCCTGGCCGAGGGGATTTTCATCCGATGGTGTGTACACACCGTCGGACGAAAATCCGGAGGAGACATGTCCGCTGGAAACGGTCCGTCGGACATGTTTCAGCGGACATGTCCCTCCGTGTGTACGCGGCCTCATGCATCCTCCTGCTCCACAGATGCAAAGGTACCTCAATCCAATGGGTGCAGTTTGCGCACATCCAGCAGGGTTTGTCTCACTGTCCAGGCTGTCCGGTGACGTCAAGAATTTTGATCGATCAAAAGGGGAAATTAATCTTTAATTTCCCCAGGCCTAATTTTAATCCTATGGTGTTTTTTTGAGGGGAGGGACAAAAAAAAATCTGGGGGGGGGGGGGCTGGGGGCACAGCACCTGCCTAGATCCAGTCCTGGCAAAAAGCAGGAGGGGGAGAGAGAACACAACCCATACCTCCTCCTGATCCCCTCCTCCTGGCTCCCAGCGCTTAGTTTAGGATAGGGATCCCTAAAATATAGCCCTCCAGCTGTTGTGGAACTACGCATCCCATGAGGCATTGTAACACACTGACATTCACAGACATGACTAGGCATGATGGGAATTGTAGTTTCTAAACAACTGGAGGGCTGTTGTTTGAAGACCCATGGCTTAGGCTGAAAGGAGTCATGATGCTGCTGTCACTACTCTTGTCAGTGGTGGCACCTCTTTCAATGCAGTACAGCCCCTCCCCCCCCCTAGTTTTTGGCCCTGCTCTGGAGCCAATAATAATTCAGGAATCCTTCTCCTGGGATGGCCTGCCACTGGTTAATTTCTCTCTAGAAGCCCCTAAAGGCAACCCAGTCTGGCTTATCAGCAGCCTGTTGTTTATTTGAGCCTACAACTAAGGACTCCACTTCCTCGATGTGCACAGAAAAGTTCCAGGGGAAGTTTCTGTTAATCAAGAATAATGCAATGTCCAGACTGGTGCATATTTTTTGTGTTTCTTTACTAAACATTTCAAACAAACAAGGTTTTGTACATTCAGCCAAACCCTAGATGCCAACGTAATAGCTTGGAAACGTAGCACAAACAGGCTTATAACAAAGTCTTTAGAGTGAGAAAGTCTGCTGAGGAAGACCTGTGCCCTGGCCTACTGGAACAAAGTCCAGGCATCACTACGCATAGGGCATGGCCTTTGTCTTACTGCCCACAGTGGGAGAAAAAATCCTCAGGCCTCCCCCAGGAGGGGAAGCACTTATGTATTACTGTATTTTGCATCTCTCCTGGCTGGCATTCCCATAGACTGGAATGACCAGGCTCCACCCTCCTAGCTTTTTATATCCCTCTTGAAACATAAATGACTGGTAGGGAGACTGCCCAACAACCTGGAGGTGGGATCAATTAATAAAGCACTGCTGCATCAACACAGCAGGTTCCTTACACTATTGGGCAGTGGCACTTAGTTGTAACCAGGGGAACTACACTGAGAATACTTCTTCACATCATTTCATTAGACCCCTTTCACACTGGGGCACTTTTAAAAATAGCAAAAGCACCCGAAAAGTGCCTTTCATGCCTCCCTAGTGTGAAAGCCTGAGTGGGGCGGTGCGGGAGTGGTGTTCCCTGTCCATTGAAATGAATGGGCAGCAGTGCCAAAGTGCTTCAGCAGCGCTACAACACGGCACTTTTAACCCTTTCTAAAAGTGCCCCGCTAGCAACCCGAAAAGCACAGCTATAACAGCGGTAAAGTGCCGCTAAAACTAGCAGCGCTTTACCGCTAACGCCAGAACCGCCCCAGTGTGAAAGTACCCTTAGTAAAACATATTATAATAATAATCATAATTTTTTGCTAAGTATCTTATCATTTGCACTAGGGTTGTCCGATACCACTTTTTTAGGACCGAGTACAAGTACCGATACTTTTTTTCAAGTTCCGCCGATCAAGATACTTTTTTTACGTGTCCCCCAAATCAGCCGTTAGTCCCCCCCACATATACCATGTATGTCCCCCACAATACCGATCCCCCACTTTGCAGCCATTTTCCCCCCACAATTGCACGTCATGTCCCCAAATGCAGCATGTCATGTCCCCCCACATATTGCAGCCATGTATGTCCCCCCCATATGCCCATGTCATCCCCCCACATTGCAGCCATGTATGTCCCCCCACCCATGCCCATGTCATCCCCCACATTGCAGCCATGTCATGTCCCCCCATATGCCCATGTCATCCCCCCACATTGCAGCCATGTCATGTCCCCCCCATATGCCCATGTCATCCCCCCACATTGCAGCCATGTCATGTCCCCCCACATATTGCAGCATGTCATGTCCCCCACACATATTGCAGCCATGTCATATCCCCCCACATATGCAGCCATGTCATGTCCCCCCACATATGCAGCCATGTCATGTCCCCCCACATATGCAGCCATGTCATGTCCCCCCCATATGCACATATGTCCCCCCACAGCATCCATGTCATGTCCCCCCCATATTGCACATATGTCCCCCCACATGCAGCCATGTCATGTCCCCCACATATGCAGCCATGTCATGTCCCCCCACATATGCAGCCATGTCATGTCCCCCCACATATGCAGCCATGTCATGTCCCCCCACATATGCAGCCATGTCATGTCCCCCCACATATTGCAGCCATGTCATGTCCCCCCACATATTGCAGCCATGTCATATCCCCCCACATATTGCAGCCATGTCATGTCCCCCCACATATGCAGCCATGTCATGTCCCCCCACATTTGCAGCCATGTCATGTCCCCCCACATATGCAGCCATGTCATGTCCCCCCACATATGCATCCATGTCATGTCCCCCCACATATTGCAGCCATGTCATGTCCCCCCACATATGCAGCCATGTCATGTCCCCCCACATATGCCAGCCATGTCATGTCCCCCCACATATTGCAGCCATGTCATGTCCCCCCACATATGCAGCCATGTCATGTCCCCCCACATATGCAGCCATGTCATGTCCCCCCACATATGCATCCATGTCATGTCCCCCCACATATGCATCCATGTCATGTCCCCCACATATGCAGCCATGTCATGTCCCCCCACATATTGCAGCCATGTCATGTCCCCCCACATATGCAGCCATGTCATGTCCCCCACATATGCAGCCACGTCATGTCCCCCCACATATGCATCCATGTCATGTCCCCCACATATTGCAGCCATGTCATGTCCCCCCACATATTGCAGCCATGTCATGTCCCCCCACATATTTCAGCCATGTCATGTCCCCCCACATATGCAGCCATGTCATGTCCCCACAATATGCAGCCATGTCATGTCCCCCCACATATGCAGCCATGTCATATCCCCCCACATATTGCAGCCATGTCATATGCCCCCACATATTGCAGCCATGTCATGTCCCCCCACATATGCAGCCATGTCATGTCCCCCCACATATGCAGCCATGTCATGTCCCCCCACATATGCAGCCATGTCATGTCCTGTGCCCCATATTGCAGCCATGTCATGTCCCCCCACATATGCAGCCATGTCATGGGGGGGGGGGGAAGTATTCTATTTTGGTATCGGGGGTATTTGGGGGAGTACAAGTACTCCCGCAAATACTCGGAATCGGTCCCGATACCGATACTGGTATCGGTATCAGGACAACCCTAATTTGCACAATTATATTTAACCACTTAAGGGCCGAGACTTTTCTTCAGACTCAGTGTTTACAAGTTTAAAACATTTTTTTTTGCTTGAAAATTACTTAAAACCCCCAAACATTATATATATATATATATATATTTTCTAACACCCTAGAGAATAAAATGGCAGTCATTGCAAAACTTTTTGTCACACCGTATTTGCGCAGAAGCCTTACTTTTTTGAATTAAAAAATAAGACAACAGTAAAGTTAGCCCAATTTTTTTTATATTGTAAAAGATAATGTTACGCCGAGTAAAATGATACCCAACATGTCACGCTTCAAAATTGCGCCCGCTCGTGGAATGGCGTCAAACTTTTACCCTTAAAAATGTCCATAGGCGGCGTTTAAAAAATTCTATAGGTTGCATCTTTTGAGTTACAGAGGATACCTTACTTGTGTAGTATTCATATGCGAGCGCTACTCACCTATGCGTTCGCCTCTGCGCGCGAGCTCGTCGGGACGGGCGCTTTAAGAAATTTGTATTTGGTTTTCTTATTTATTTTACTTTATTTTATTTATTTTTACACTGGGTCACTTTTATTCCTATTACAAGGAATGTAAACATCCATTGTAATAGAAAAAAGCATGACAGGCCCTCTTAAATATGAGATCTGAGGTCAAAAAGACCTCAGATCTCATATTTAAACTAAAATGCAATAATAAAAAAAAAATTGCCTTTCAGGCCCCGTACACACGGCAGAGAACCTCGACGGGCAGAACACATCGTTCCGCCCGTCGAGGTTCTCTGCCGGCCGTCAGATTCGGCAACCCGCCCGTCGGGAAAGGCAACCAGCCATTCATCCCGACGGGCCGTCGAGCAAATAGAGAACCTGCTCTCTATTTGCTCAACGGGTTTCCCGACGGGCGGGGCTCGCCAAGAGCGTACACACGGCCGAGGTTCTCGGCAGAATGCGGCTCCCAGCGAGGTTCTCGCTGGTTTCTGCCGAGAACCTCGGCCGTGTGTACGGGGCTTAAAGCGGAGCTCCACCCGCATTTTTTATTTATTTTTTCAAAGTCGGCAGCTACTAACAGTGTAGCTGCTGACTTTGAATAAGGACACTTACCTGTCCTAGGCGCCCGCGCTGATGGCCCCCGCCGATTCCGATCCTCGATCCCGGCACCGCCATCCACAGTCAGGGAAACAGGCAGTGAAGCCGTGCGGCTTCACTGCCCGTTTCCTACTGCGCATGTGCGAGCAGCGCGGTGCTTTGTGAATGGTCCGGCTGCTTTCTGGGATACACACAGTTCCCAGAATGCAGCGCGGCCCATTCACAAGAAGACACCGGGAAGAGGAGGAGGAAGAAAACCACACCGCGGATCATGAGGGCAGATTCGGGACTTCCGCATAGCAACAGCCTATTTAGGGTGAGTATTTTATTTTTATTTTTTCCATTTATTTTTTTTTTATTTTTTTTTAGATTTTTGAAAAAAAAAAAATCAGGGTGGAGCTCCGCTTTAAGACGCATGGGCAGAAGTGACGTTTTGACGTCACTTCCTTCCTGCTATGCTATGGAGACATGTGGAGGCCATCTTGCCCTCACTCGTATCCATGGCAAGCTGCAAAAAGGACCCGATCACCTCTGATAGATAGAAGTCTTGATAGATCACTTTAGGCTTTGCTATGTAAAACGTTAAAAAGAAGGGCCTATACTATAATGTCTCAACCTGCTCTGCATCTGCACATGCTCAATTGCTCTCTATTTGACACCTAATGCCTAAAATCAGAGTCACTAGAGGCTGATCATCTGACAGCTTTAAGATTTACTGTTGCTGAAAGGGGAAAAAAGTAACAGGGATGACACAGACTATGCGGAGGGAACACAACTTAGGGTGGAAGAAAAGAAAAGCAGGAGAGGTAACAGGACAAACTCTGCTACATGGGAAACACAAAGAGTTAAACTTACAACTTACAAGGATAGGGCCAGATTCACGTATTCCAGAGCATCTTTGCTCTGGAGTAACGCTTCTGATTTGCGTTGCGCTGCCGAAATTTTAGGAGCAAGTGCTGTCATTCACGAAGCACTTGCTCCTAAAGTTGCGGCAGCGCATCACAAATGAGCCGGCGGAATTCAAATGTCGCGGGTACGGGGCGTGTAGTATGCTAACTACGCGCGATCCCGTCGCCAACGTACTGCGCATGCGTCGAGTGTCAAATTCGTGCGCATGTCCAAAATCTGTGAATGTCCAATGACGTCACATTCCCATTCATGACCGTTTTACGCAAGCGACGTTTTTTTTTTTTTTTTTTTTCCGACGCGATGACGACGCCTATACCTAACATAGGATACTCCAACCCCATGTAGGTATATCTATGCGGCCGCGTATCCCGTCCGGAAACGTCGTATCGTCATTGCGTCGCGCCGGATTTCGATCGGTGAATTGCCGATTTCCGCTCATTAACATATTTTTTGAGCGTAAATCGGCGGCGGGGAACGCCCCCGGCGCCATTTTTAAGTTGAAGTAACGATGCGATGGCGAAACTCAGTTACGCTGCTCGCATCGGAACTTCAACCCGGCGTTTCTTGTTTTCTGGTTACAGAAAACAGAAACGCCGGCTCAAAGCCACAGTTAGGCTGGCGGATCACTCGATCCGCCAGCGTAACCTTTCCTGAATCTGGCCCATAGTGTCTAATCTTATCTCACTGATATTCTTTCCTTTTCCCATCATAGGCAGCCTGTGAACTTCAGCACTGTAAAGGTTATATTTGCCTTCCTCTCTAACTGAGCCAAACCATACAATCAAGGCAATGTACATACAGTATTTTAATTGAAGAAAGTGACATCTAGTTTTTGACACCAAGAAGAGGGGAAGAGTTTACAATAAGGAAGTGACTGCTTTGGGTTTCAACAAAATGGCGGCCTTCAGCAAGAAAAAATAGGAGCTATGCTAGAGACAATTTACAGCACACACTACTTTTGGTAGCATAATTTTTAATGTGGAATGTATGTTCTTTTGTTAACGAACATTAACCACTTGACCACTGGGCACTTAAACACCCTTAATAACCAGACCAATTTTCAGCTTTCGGTGCTCTCACAGTTTGAATGACAATAACTCGGTCATACAACACTGTAACCAAATGACATTTTTGTCCTTTTTTTTTCCCCACAAAGGAAAATAGAGCTTTCTTTTGGTGGTATTTGATCACCTCGGGGTGTTTTTTTTTTTGCGTTTTTGTTTTTTTTTGCTATAAATGAAAAAAGAACGAAAATTTTTTTTGCAAAAAATAATAATTTTTCTTCATTTCTATTATAAAATTTTGCAAAAAAGAAAAAAAAGTAATTTTTCTTCATAAATTTGGCCTAAAATGTATACTGCTACATATCTTTGGTAAAAAAAATAAAAAATGTTGGATATTATTTAGTCTGGGTGAAAGTTATGGGGTCTACAAACTATGGTACCAATTACTGAAAATTGATGAATTTCATCACACCTAATGTACTGACAGCCTCTCTCATTTCTTGAGACCCCAACATGCCAGAAAAGTACAAATACCCCCCAAATTACCCCTTTTTGGAAAGAAGACATTCCAAGGTATTTAGAAAGAGGCCTGGTGAGTTTTTTAAAGTTGTCATTTTTTCCCACAATTCTTTGCAAAATCAAGATTTTTTTTTTTCCATCAAATTTTCATATTATTAGGTTATTTCTCACACACAGCATATGCATACCACAAATTACACCCCAAAACACATTCTGCTCTTCCTCCCAAGTATGACGATACCCCATGTGTGAGACTTTTACACAGTGAGGCCACATACAGAGGCCCAACATGCAGGGAGCACCCAGGCCAATTCTGACATTTCTCTCCTACATGTAAAAATCATCATTTATTTGCTAGAAAATTACATAAAACCCCAAAACATGATATAAAGATACCTCACATGTGTGGTTTGAACACCGTTTTTATATGTGGGCGGGACTTGCGTATGCGTTTGCTTCTGCATGCGAGCTCACGGGGACAGGGGCGCTGTATGCCCAGAGTATTGCGGAGTATGCCCAGAGTATGCCCAGAGTATGCCCAGAGTATTGCCAGAGTATGCCCAGAGTATGCCCAGAGTATTGCCAGAGTATTGCCAGAGTATTGCCAGAGTATGCCCAGAGTATTGCCAGAGTATTGCCAGAGTATTGCAGAGTATGCCCAGAGTATTGCAGAGTATGCCCAGAGTATTGCAGAGTATGCCCAGAGTATTGCAGAGTATGCCCAGAGTATGCCCAGAGTATTGCGGAGTATGCCCAGAGTATTGCGGAGTATGCCCAGAGTATTGCGGAGTATGCCCAGAGTATTGCAGAGTATTGCCAGAGTATTGCAGATTGCCAGAGTATTGCAGAGTATGCCCAGAGTATTGCAGAGTAGCAAAGTATGCAGAGTATTGCCAGAGTGCCCAGATTGCAGAGTATTGCAGATTGCAGAGTATTGCAAGTATGCCCAGAGTATTGCCAGAGTATGCCCAGAGTATGCCCAGAGTATTGCAGAGTATGCCCAGAGTATTGCAGAGTATGCCCAGAGTATTGCCAGAGTATGCCCAGAGTATGCCTAGAGTATTGCCAGAGTATGCCCAGAGTATTGCAGAGTATGCCCAGAGTATTGCCAGAGTATTGCCAGAGTATGCCTAGAGTATGCCCAGAGTATGCCCAGAGTATGCCCAGAGTATTGCCAAAGTATTGCCCAGAGTATTGCCAGAGTATTGCCCAGAGTATGCCCAGAGTATGCCCAGAGTATGCCCAGAGTATGCCCAGAGTATTGCCAGAGTATTGCCCAAAGTATGCCCAGAGTATTGCCCAGAGTATTGCCCGAGTATTGCAGAGTATGCCCAGCTGAGGTATTGCCGAGTATTGCAGAGTATTGCAGCAGGGATGGCTGAGCAGGGAGGGATGGATGGATGGATCTGTGACTACATTTGTCACAGATCCAGCCCGCAGCACTGCCGCTGCCATCCGCTCCCTCCCCTCTCCTTTCACACTGTACCGATCGGTACAGAGAGAGGAGGGAGGAACCGGCGTCAGCACATGACGCCGCTTTGTTGACAAGTGATCGCGCCGTCATTGGACAGCGCGATCACGTGGTAAACCGCCGCTATCAGCGGTCACGGATGTTCACGGATGTTCCCGTGTGCGCGCCTCAGGGGGCACGCGGGAGCGCGATTCTAAAAGGCCGTTAATTAACGGCCACTTAGAATCAAGCAACCGCCCTATAGCCGTACTTTCGGTATAGGGCAGTTGCAAAGTGGTTAAAGTGGTTCTAAAGGCTGAAGGTGCTTTACCTTTATGCATTCTATGCACCTGTGTGCAGCTTCCCCCCCGGGGCGTAGATAAGTGGGGGGGGGGTCAGGGATGTTCAATCCCCCCAGGGCCAAAATGAAATGCATGGTGTCCCTGCTCTGCAGCTGCACATGGCACTAGCGACAGGCAGCACTGCAGTCAGTGGCACACAGAGTGTAATAATGATCTGTTTTACACCTGGTTTATACATATGTGGTACAGGAAACGCTGAGATCCCTGTGAGTTTCTCGCACCGCATTTTTGATCTGCTGCAGGTGTCAATTCAAAGTTAACAACTCCCCAAAAGAAGGTCGCAAATGCAGTGTATGTCTGGACAAGATCGCATTGTTGGTTTTCAAAAAAAGGTGCCTGCACTACTTTGGTGCGATGTGGTACGATGCAGCCCATTCAAAATGGTCTCAAATCATGCCACACAGTTCCTGTGCGATTTACATGAAAACTATTGTGTGAAACCAGGCATTTTGAATGGGCTCAAATCGCACCAAAGTCATGCATACACCAATTTTGGAACCACACTGCAACCGATTCGCATGATCGTTTTGTAAAATGCAATCCGGTGCAGGAAAAACAAACTGTGTTTTGCAACCTTTGTGTGGGGTGTGGTTAAGGTAGCACTGACATCCACTCCAAATTGCAAGCGGGGTGCGATTTGAATAAGGTGCATGAAACGTGCATGGATTGAGGGTTTCCCGCATTGTAGTGTACCTCTGCATATCTCCTAAGCAGTAGTGTGTTTTCCTCTGTCAGTGCAAGAAGATGTGAAATTACACACCTTCTCCCACCCGCTTAGATGTGAACACATATTGTTTTTCCAGTCTTTAAATTTTGGCACAATTTATTTTATTTAAAAATACTTTTACTTAGTACCCGCTGCTGAACCCCTCCCCCCCCCCCCCCCCCCCCCCAGAACACAAAATTATCTAAGACCCTGCCCATCCCTTAGCCCTCCTACCTAATACTTGCCTGAGCCTGATCTGGATCCAGTGTTGTGCACAAGAGTAGCTGCTCTACTCGCTCTTTCCCTCCTCATTGGCTCAGACACAGCAGCGGGAGCAATTTGCTCCCACTGCTGTCAATCACAGCCGGAGAGGAGGGAGCAGGTGGTGAGGCTGAGCCCTATTCTGTGTGTCAATGGACACACAAAATGGGGTGCGGGAGCAATCAGGCACGAATGCCCCCATAAGAAGTTGCTTTCTATGAGGGCACTCAGCAGAGGGAAGGAGTCCAGAACGCCTGCGGGGGACCCAAGAAGCAGAGGATTTGGGGATGCTCTGTGCAAAACCATTACATAGAGCTGATACATACGGTATAACATGCTTGTTATTTTTGTTTTAAATCCTTTTTTATCACTTTAATTGGTTGCCGACCGCCCGTCGTCATATTACTGCAGGAAGTCGGCACGCTGATCGCCGCCATTACTAGTAAAAAAAAAAATATTAATAAAAATGCCATAAAACTACCCCCTATTTTGTAAACGCTATAAATTTTGTGCAAACCAATCAATAAACGCTAATTGCGATTTTTTTTTTACGAAAAATATGTAGAAGAATACGTATCGGCCTAAACTGAGGGAAAAAAAATGTTTTTTTATATATTTTTTGGGAATATTTATCATAGCAAAATGTAAAAAATATTGCATTTTTTTTCAAAATTGTCGCTCTATTTTTGTTTATAGCACAAAAAATAAAAACCGCAGAGATAATCAAATACCACCAAAAGAAAGCTCTATTTGTGGGGGAAAAAGGACGCCAATTTTGTTTGGGAGCCACGTCGCACGACCACGCAATTGTCAGTTAAAGCGACGCAGTGCTGAATCACAAAAAGTGCTCTGGTCATTGGGCAGCAATATGGTCCGGGGGTTAAGTGGTTAATGGCTATCAAACTGTTGTGGGTAAAGTTCCACTTTAAGCTAATTGATAACCTCCTCCTAGACGAACATTTTTTTTTTTTTGCTAGTATATGTGGTCAGTAATTTGCATAGCAATTCTAAAAGAAAGATTGGCAACATATTTTTTTAGATTATGTTTGAAGTCACTTTGGTATTAAAAATAATAAGGTCCAAATACCTGCATAAATCATCTTTTTTAGTTTTGTAAATATTGGATTTCATTTTAATAGCTTTTAATTACCATTGGAAAGCATAACCAAAACACTCAGATATGACAATAAATAATAATCATTACTATCATGCAAACTCGCACTGCCAACACAAAGGGTGGAGTCAGCAGTGAACACTAGTGTACTGTCCTGACTGTTTACTACAAATGGAAAATTCCTCTAATATAGTTGTTTAGTCTCAAATAAAAGAGGAATTGGCTACAAAGAAAAAGAAAGGTAAAATGTTAACATGTGTTCCAGCTTCCACCATGCTGCAATATTTAATGCTGTCTATCCTCAGCCTCACTTTTCAACCCATGGAACATCTAAAGCAAAAAAAGATTACATATAAAGTAGGTTGTAGAATAATAATAAAAAAGCACATTACCTTAAACCTATATATTGCCAGTGATATTAAATCAGTATTAAAAGCAAACATTTATTATATTGCAGCTTACCAATTCTTATGCCGTGTACACACGATCGGTTCATCTGATGAAAAACGTTTTCATCAGACGAACCGATTGTGTGTGGGCCCCATCGTTTTTTTCCCCATTGGTGAAAAAACGTAGAACCTGTTTTAAAATTATCTGATGGTTAAAGTGGATGTAAACCCAAAAAAAATGTGTTTTTTTTTGATGTCACAATGCAGAGTATAAGATTTCCTATCATCTGTGCCCAGTCTTGCCACACAGAGTTAATCCATCCTGAACTTTTAATGTTCAGTGAAAATGAACAGAATTCCAGATAAAAACTTGCCAAATTATAAAGTCCGTTTCTCTCTTCTTGCTTTCAGTGACAGGTTATTTAGATATCTAGCTTGGACATGTTTATCATAATATCAGGTGATCCAAAGTTCATTGTATATTACCAGGATGTGTTATGTGGGGGAGGGGTGGATTTCTCACTTTTTATACCTCATGTTATGATAAACATAACATAACATAACCTGTCACTCAAAGCAAGAACAGAGAAAACTGACTTTTTATTTAGGCAGGTTTTTATCTGGAAGGCTGTTAATTTTCACTGAACATTAAAAGAGGATTACTCAGATCTGGATTAACTCTGTGTGGCAAGACTGGGCACAGATGATAGGAAATCTTATACTCTACATTGTGACATAAAAAAAAAAATTTTGGGGTTTACATCCACTTTAAAAAAATGATACAAAAAAACTAGCGTCTGTGGGGAATTCCATTGGTTAAAAAATCAACGCATGCTCAGAATCAAGTCGACGCATGCTCGGAAGCATTGAACTTCATTTTTCTCAGCACGTCGTTGTGTTTTACGTCACAGTGTTCTGACACAAACGTTTTTTTAACTGATGGTGTGTAGGCACGACTGATGAAAGTCAGCTTCATCGGATATCTGATGAAAAAATCCATCGGTCCGTTTTCATCGGATGAACCGATTGTGTGTACAGGGCATTAGATGGGATGACTGCATTCCATTTCTTTTTCTTAGGCTTTCTTTCTTTACTTTCCCCTTGTTATCCTGATTCACACTGGCGCACTGCATCTTGGGCGCAGTGCTGATGTATGTGCAGGGCCGGCGCTACCACTAGGCAAGTTAGGCAGCTGCCTAGGAGCGCACTGCCACCTAGAGCGCAACCACGGCCGTTGGCTACACTACTCTCTGCTGGGAGGAGAAGGCGCCCGGAGCTTGTCAATGCGCCTTGACTTTCTACCCGGCTGTCAGCAGCAACCTTTGGAGGTGTCAGTGTGGGCTAAGAGAGAGGCATCCATCGCTACATGGCAGTGAAAAGCGGGGGGGCCGCCTGAGCGCAGATAAGCCTGAGAGCCTGGGACTAGAAGGAAGAGCTCCACCGTGGCCCCCCTCGTCCTCCTTGACCTCGTTTCCCCCAGGAGGAAAGTGGGCGCAGCATACTCCATGCTTCCTGACCATGGAGTATTCTAAGTTCCTCTCCGCGCTCTAATGTGAGGCCCAGAGCTGGAGCACGGAGCTGTCACAGAGGACAGGCAGGAGGCGCAGGCTGCTGCGGGAGCCGCGGGAATCGGACGGATCATCAGGAAGGTACTGTCATCATACACACCTGCAGAGACTGGGACAGAGGTGGGACTGCAGGGCTAGGGGTCTCATGTCCCCCAACTCCCCCCTCTCTCAGCCCCCTCCCTCTTTCTCCCCTCTCTCAGCCCCCTCCCTCCCCCCCCCCCTCTCTCATTCAGCCCCTCTCTCTAAGCCCTCCCTCCCACTCTCTCTTCAGCCCCCTCCCCCCTCTCTCTCTCTCTAGCCCCCCTCCTCGCCCTCTCACCCTCAGCCCTTCTACCCCTCTTTCAGCCCTCCCTCCCCTCTCTCTCTCTCCAGCCCTCCCTCCCCTCTCTCTCTCCTACCCTCCTCCCCTCTCTCTCTCTCAGCCCTACCCCCCCCTCCCCTCTCTCTCAGCCCAGACCCCCCTCCTCCTCTCTCTCAGCCCTACCCCCTCCCTCTCTCTCTCAGCCCTACCCCAGCCCTACCCCCCCTATTTCTCTCAGCCCTCCCTCCCCTCCTCTCTCTCAGCCTCCCACTCTCTCTCTCGCCCACCCTCCCCCCTCTCAGCCTCTCTCTCAGCCCTACCTCCCCCTCCCTTTCTCAGCCCTCCCTACCCCCCCCCCCTTTCTCAGCCCTACCCCCCCCTCCTCTCTCTCTCTTAGCCCTACCCCCCCTCCCCCCTCTCAGCCCTACCCCCCCCTCTCTCTCTCTCAGCCCTACCCCCCTCCCCTCTCTCTCTCTCAGCCCCCCTACCCCCCTCCTCTCTCTCTCAGCCCTACCCTCCCCCTCTCTCTCTCAGCCCTACCTCCCCTCTCTCTCTCAGCCCTCCCTCCCCCTCGCTCTCAGCCCTCCCTCCCTCTCCCCCCCCCTCTCTCCCCCCCCTCTCTCTCAGCCCTCCCCCCCCCCCCCTCTCTCTCTCTCTCTCTCTCTCAGCCATCTCTCTCTCTCTCTCTCCTCTCTCTCTCTCAGCCCTCTCCCCCCCTCTCTCTCTCTCTCTCTCAGCCATCCCTCTCTCTCTCTCTCCTCTCTCTCTCTCTCCCTCTCTCTCTCTCCTCTCTCTCAGCCCTCCTCCCCCTCCCCCCCCTCTCTCTCAGCCCTCCCTCCCCTCTCTCTCACCCTCCCTCCCCTCTCTCTCTCAGCCCTCCCTCCCCCCTCTCTCTCTCTCAGCCCTCCCTCCCCCCTCTCTCTCTCAGCCCTCCCGCTCTCCCTCCCTCCCCTTCTCTCTCTCAGCCCTCCCCCTCTCTCTCTCTCTCTCTCTCTCAGCCCTCCCTCCCCCCTCTCCCCTCTCTCTCTCTCTCTCTCTCTCTCTCAGCCCTCCCTACCTCTCTCAGCCCCCCCTCTCTCTCTCTCTCTCTCTCTCTCTCTCTCTCTCTCTCTCTCTCTCAGCCCTCCTACCTCCCTCTCTCAGCCCCCACTCTCTCAACCCCCACTCTCTCACAGCCTCACTTTCTCCCTCTCTCTCAGCCCTCCCTGCTACCTCTCTCTCACCCCTCCTTTCTCTTAGCCCCCTCTCTCTTTGCCCCCCTCCCCAGTTAGCTGGTCTTGCCTAGGGCCAAAAATAGGCTCGCACCGACCCTGGTCAGTGTATGTGTCAAGTCACATGTGTTACAAGGGAAAAGAGGGTGGAGTCAGGGGCAGAGCCAAAGTGGGGGGCGGCAAAATGTGGTTTCGCCTAGGGTGCCAAAAATCCTAGCACCAGCCCTGTGTATGTACGACCCAATAGAAATCATTAGGTCGTGCTAAAAATGAGGGTAAAATGCACGAAACTGCGCATATACCCACGCTATGGCCAAAATGTAGTGCACCAGTGTGAGCCCAGCTTTATGCTGCATACACACGATCATATTTTCCGTCGGAAAAACCATGGATAATTTTTCTGACGGAATTCTGCTCAAGCTTGGCTTGCATACACACGGTCACATAAAAGTTCTCTGAACATTCATCCGTCAAGAACGCCGGTGACGTACAATACTACAACGAGCCGAGAAAATTAAATGCAATGCTTCCAAGCATGCATTGAATGGTTTCTTAGCATGCGTCGGAATTTTGCGCGTCGGAATTGCTACAGACGATCAGATTTTTTCGAAGGTATTTTTTTCCGTCGGAAAATTAGAGAACCAGCTCTTAATCTTTTGTTGGCGAAAATTCCAACAGCAAAAGTCTGATGGAGCACACACGTGGGGAATTTCCGTTCAAAAACTCACATCGGAATTTCCGATCGTGTGAACGGGGCATAAGCCAGGAGCTGGGAATAGAGAGGGGACTGTTTACTTATTTTGGGGATAAGGTAGAGTAATCCTCTATGCTGCAGCTTCCACTAAATAAAGATGTAAGATTTGGTCTGCCTCAGCAGATTAATATAGAAGAAGGGGCTGGAACGTAATATAATTGTGGGAAGCCACAGCATGCTCTTGAAAATTTGTAAATAGCTCCCTCTCTGTCCCAAGGCACCTGCTGCTGATCTGATGGGACCTGAGGAATGTTTATTTAATCACTGGGAGCCACTGCCCCTGGAATTACTGTGCATGGACCTAAAATTCTTTAAAGAATCCTGTCACCGCTCCTAGGCCCCCTGCTGTAGATTACCAATCTTTTACCAATTTACTTTGCTCTGCACTGTGTCTCTGTATAGAGGCAGCCATCTAGGTAGAGGTAGAGCTCATGTCAGAGCCTCCAGCAAGAACAACAGTGATATCATACTGCCCTCCACTACCTCCCCTACCATCATACTGCCCTCCACCCCATCATACTGCACTCCACTGCCTAGCCTAGCCATCATACTGCCTTTCACTGCCATCCTCCCATCATACTGCCATCCACTGACACCCCCTCCCATCATACTGCCCTCCACTTCCACCCCTCCCATCATACTGCCCTCCACTGCCACCAACCTCCATCAAAAACAAAACATTGTAAAAAAATATATAATGGTAAATAATAATTAAAAAAATATAGCAAACATTAACATCTCAGAACCCTGCACTCTGTATATAGCTCATCCCAGAACCCTACACCCTGTATATAGCTCATTACAGAACCCTACAACCTGTCTATAGCTCATTCCAGAACCCTGCACCCTGTATATAGCTCATCTCAGAACCCTGCACTCTGTACATAGCTCATCCTAGAACCCTGCACTCTGTACTTATCTCATCCCAGAACCCTGCACTCTGTACATAGCCAATCCCAGTACCCTGCACCCTGTATATAGCTCATCCCAGAACCCTGCACTCTGTACATAGCTCATCCTAGAACCCTGCACTCTGTACTTATCTCATCCCAGAACCCTGCACTCTGAACATAGCCAATCCCAGTACCCTGCACCCGGTATATAGCTCATCTCAGAACCCTGCACTCTGTAAATAATTCATCCCAGAACCCTGCAATCTGTACATAGCTTATCCCAGAACCCTGCACTCTGTACATAGCTCATCCCAGAACCCTGCACTCTGTAAATAGCTCATCCCAGAACCCTGCACGCTGCATGCAGCTCATCCCAGAACCCTACACTCTGTACATAGCTCATCACAAAACCCTGCACTCTGTACACAGCTCATCCCAGAACCCTGCACTCTGTACTTAGCGCATGCCAGAACCCTTCACTTTGTACATAGCTCATGCCAGAACCCTGCATTCTGTACATAGCCAATCCCAGTACCCTGCACCCGGTATATAGCTCATCTCAGAACCCTGCACTCTGTAAATAACTCATCCCAGAACCCTGCACTCTGTACATAGCTTATCCCAGAACCCTGCACTCTGTACATAGCTCATCCCAGAACCCTGCACTATGTAAATAGCTCATTCCAGAACCCTGCACGCTGCATGCAGCTCATCCCAGAACCCTGCACTCTGTACATAGCTCATCCCAAAACCATGCACTCTGTACACAGCTCATCCCAGAACCCTGGGATGATGTAAGTGACTCTGATCTCAATTCTGATTATTGTAGGGCTCTCTGTTTCAGCTTGGCTGTGCTGTGGGCTCATTCTGTTGTTGTTTTGTTGTTTTTTATCCACCCCAGGATGACAGGTGACAGCAGTGGAAGTTGAGGTTCGAGTGTTCTCTCCAAGCGTCCAATCAGGAGGCTTGGGCCTCGCTGGGCATGCTGGGAGAGGGTACTTATGAGGCAGACGCCATTTTAGGTGGTTCTCTCTGGAGTGTGGCACCCACCTTTAGGGTGGCCACATCACCGTGCCCCTAGCGTTATGGCCTACCTGGCCGGGGCGTGGGTGCTACGCTGTGTACTTGGTTCCAGAGCCAAGTTGGTCCGGAACATCCAAGCAGTATGGGAACCCAGTAATCGACTGGGTTCTCATCTCTAAAGATCCCAGGCAAGTTTGGCTGTTCGGTGGGGAGTCCAGTTGAGGAGCGCCATTGAGAGGCTGGCGGTCCAACAGTATTGAGACGAACCATCGGGGATCAAGGTACTGGACACTGAGGGATTAATTCCTCTCTCGGTGGGTACCTGGGCGACGTTGAAGGAAGGTTCAGGCAAAACTTTACTCAGGAGGACCTCCTGCATATCCACAATCAGGGAAGGCCTGTGGCAGAGGCGCTTTCCTGAGGTTCACCCTGGAAGAGTATGTGAGAGAGTTTTCTTCTCAAGTTTCGAGTGATACTCTGGCTGCCAGGTCGGTGAGAGAGACCTGTCCAGGTACGCTATACCCACTCAGGCTTGAGTGGCGAAAGAAAACTAATTGTTGTCGGAGACAGGATTGTTTCCATATCCAAGGCCTGAATCTGCTGTTCTCCTTCCAAGCTTTGTCTATCCTTTCCATCACCTGTTAACTGTTTTTACCCAGCTGGGTAATAAAGAGCACATATAAAGAGACTTCCTATTGCGGACATTCCTTTACTGTGATTGCATTCACCCTAGACATTTCACCGGAGCCATGAGGTAACATGCCACATGCCATCCCATCATATCTCAGCAGCTCCTCCAGGAGTACCGCTACACAGCTCATCCCAGAACCCTGCACTCTGAAGATAGCTCATCCCATAACCCTGAACTCTGTACAAAGCTCATCCCAGAACCCTGCACTCCGTACACATCTCATTCCAGAACCCTGCACTCTGTACATAGCTCATCCCAGGACCCTGCACTCTGTATATAGCTCACTCTACAACCCTGCACTCTGTACGTAATGCACTCCAAACACTGGAGTGTGCAGAAGAGTGTGCAGGGGCCTCCATTTAAAAGTGTTGCAGTGTGGGTATGGTTGGGGCATCTCATTTGTATTATGTGGCAATCTTCCTTATTTAGCAGACAGCAAAAATATACAGAAGTTCATAACATAAAATAGTTTTTAAACTTGGCCTAAAGGAAACGGCACTTTGTGCCATCCCGACTTGGACCATATAATTTGGCACAGACACGATTGCAACATGCAAATCATTTTCCATGCCAGCCTCATGTAAAGGGATATTTGCATTCTGTATACACAGGGAAGTGACCGTGATGTTTCCAAGTCAGGCAATTGCTAATTGCAAGCAGATGTGGTATACAAATTAGTGTTTTTGTAACTTCCTTTGGTCTCCATCTATCTTCATGTAAATTATGTAAACCATAATTTCTGTTTAGCAAGCAGTCACCTTCTAATTGTCATCTTTGCCTAGGGACGATGTAATATGAAAGTAAAAAGCTGAGTGGATGTAATAAAAAAGTATTTCTGCTTTCCCGAAATGTCCTTATTTATTTTATATCCACTTAAGGACTACCCACTGCATATATACTGCCGCAGGTGGCCCTATTGCACGAAACGATGTACCTGTGTGTCGCTTCATGGATGAGACACTGCGAGTGCTCGCGGTGGAGCCGATGCGTGGGTCCGGCGGCCGCGATGTCTGCCAGCCACCAACGATCGCTCCTCAGAGAGGCAGAACATATAGTATGTGTATGAATGTGAATTAAGGACCTTAGATTGTATGCTTCTTGAGGGCAGGGACTGATGTGATTGTACAATGTATATGTAAAAGCGCTTTGTAAATTGCCGGGCTTTACAAGTACCTGAAATAAATAAATAAAATAAAATAATAAAGAACGGAGATCTGCCAATGTAAACAAAGCAGATCCCTGTTCTGACAGGGGAGTACAGTGAGATTGTCTGTTCCTAGTGAACAGCGATCTCTCTCTATTCTCAGTCAGTCCACTCCCCCCACAGTTTGAAACACCTCCCTACAGAACACTTAACCCCTTGATCGCCTCCTAGTGTTAACCAGGGACGTGCGATGAGGTCAGTAGCTGGTGAGGCACTGGCTGGTATCATAGCCAGATACACACAGGTTACATATGCAGCGAGCGTTAGGGTGAGAGCAATAATTCTAGCATTAGACCTCCTCTGTAACCCTAAACATGTAACCTCTAAAGATTTTTAAAGCAACGCCAGTGTAGATTTTTAAGTATTGAAGTTTGGCGTCATTCCACAAGTGTGCACAATTTTAAAGTGTGACATGTTAGGTATCTATTTACTTGGCGCAACATCACCTTTCATAGTGTACAAAAAATCGGGCTAATGTTTGTGTTTTTTTTTCATGAAACAGTTTCTTTCCAAAAAAAAAACACGTTGGAAAAATTGCTGCGTAAATACTGTGTAACATAAAAAGTTGCAACGACCACCATTTCATTCCTTAGGGTGTCTGCTAAAACAATATATATAATGTAAATACTTTTTTAGCATAAAACTGATGATTTTTACACGTATGAGGCGGCGTACAGATTGACATATCCGATGAAAACGGTAGACCATTTCCATCGGATTGTCCGATCGGGAGTTTAATCGATGGCGTGTACACACCATCGGATCAAATTTGTGCGTTGTCACCGATGTCACCGCACCAAAGTAAAACACTTCCGCGCATGCGCCGAATCCATTCGGCAACATGTCTGCTGGTAAACTAACCAGCAGACATGTACAGATTCCATAGATTTCAAAGCTTGCTTTGAATCTGTTTGAGAAATCTGTCCGCTAGCCATACACACGAAGATGTCTCCTGACGGTCCATCGGACCGTTTTCAGCGGACATATCCCCTCGTGTGTACGTCGCCTGAGAGAAGTGCCAGAATTGGCCTGGGTGGCAAGGGGTTAATTACCATAAGTAAATAATATACAAATAATTATTATAAATTGTTTTTAATGTAATTTACTATATTTTCAAAATCTGTACTCAAGAAGGTTGCTTACTGGGCACATTTCTGAAGTTTGAAGTTATAACTACAAACCAGTAATTTTACAATAAATAGCTAAATAATAAATTATTATTTTATAACATATAGCATAATAATATATGATTTAGCTTGATTAAAACAGTACCTTTTCAGCAGTAGAAGATACTCAATCTCCCTCTTAAAGAGGAAGTAAACCCTGATGGGGTTTACTTCATCTATCTTTCCCTGCAAAGGTAAAGCATAATGGGCTGCTATGCATTGCATAGTAGCCCATTATGTGACACGTACCTGCAGGAGAAGCCCACAATGTCACCGTCTTCCAGCGAGCAGCCATCTTTACCCCTCTTCTTCCGGGGGCCGCAAACTTCGGCTCTCTGACTGGCCGTAGTCGCGTGACGTCATGCGCGCAGGAGCCACCTTTCACGGCATGACCCTGGCTTGGAACGGCACAGCGTGCCCTTTCAAGACGGCGCATGCGCTGTTGAATTCGTCGCTTGGGGAAATTGAAAATATCTCAGAGACTGCGTAGGTCTCGGATATATTGCAAGCACCTACAGATAAGCCTTAATCTAGGCTTACCTGTAGATGTAAGTTGTCCCTATGGGCTGGGCTGGAAGGGAGAATTTGTCTTTTAGACACATGCCCCCTTCTATGACACTGCAGTAAGAGGCGTGCCTCCACTGTAGCATTTTTATTTTACAGCTGGGGCCAGTGGTACTTTTAACATTGGTCCAAGGCTCCAAGCTACCCATTGAGCTCAGTGCCTCTGACAAGAAGAAAGCGGTACTGTAAGCTTAACCTCTCAGTCTGCTGCAAACAGAGTGTCCCAGCTTGTATTTAACCGATTGCCGACTGGCTCACGCCGATGAACGTCGACAGAATGGCAATCCAGCGCAAACTGACGTACCTGTCCGCAAAAGCAGGATAGCGGGCATGCTGCCGGTGGCACGCGTGCCGATGCGTGCCGTGGGAGTGTGCCTGCAGATCCCACGGACTCGATGTCCACTGGTGGCCCGTGATCTCTGTGAGGAGAGGCAGAAAGAAGAAATGTAAACAAGGCATTTACCTGTTCTGCCAAGTAATATGACAGGGATCTTCTGTTCCCAGTCAGCGGGAACAGTGATCTCTGTCATGTCAGTGGTAGTTCATCCCCCCTACAGTTAGACTACGCTAAGGAAACACATTTAAGCCCTTGATCGCCCCTAGTGTTTAACCCCTTCCCTGCCAGTGACATTTATATAGCTATTTTTATCTCTGATCGCTATATGAATGTCAATGGTCCCAAAACAGTGTCAAACTATTTAATATTTTTATTGGATATGTATTATAGCAAGAAGTAAAAAATATTGTTTTTGTTTTCAAAATTGTCGGTCTTTTTCTTATAGCGCAAAAAATAAAAACTGCAGAGGTGATCAAATACCACACAAATAAAGCTCTATTTGTTCGGGGGGGGGGGGGACATCAATTTTATTTGGGTACAGCATCGCACGATCGTGCAATTGTCAGTTAAAGTAACGCAGTGCCGTATCGCAAAAAATGGCCTGGTCATTAAGGTGGTAAATCCTTCCAGGGCTGAAGTGAATATTCAAAGCAGTGAAAAGTGAAGGCAGTCATTTTAATAATTATCCTTCATATTTTAAATCAGCCTTTTCCAACCTTTTTACCACTGAGGAACCCATAAAAAAATGTTTAGGTCTCTTGGCAGTTTAGCCACACCGCAATGGTGGTTAATGGGAAATGGTACCCTTACTTTGGCAGTCAGTGGAAAGAATGCAACTTACATTGATGGTCAGTGGAATGAATGCCCCCCTCATGACCTTTTACATACAACTAGCATACCAACATGATAACATTGGTGCCAGTGTTTGTTTTTTTGCCTAAGAGAAGAAGAAGCCCCTTGCTCTGACAAGCAGCATTGGTGCCAGACATATGTAGATAGCAGTGCTCAAAGAAACCATAGAACCCTCTAAATAGGGGAAATTCTGCGCCCATTAAGTGCCAAGTAAGCATTGGCCACATGGTCTCTTAAACCTAATGTAAAAACTAGGGCTGTGCAAATTACCTTTTAATTAATCGATTAATCTTTAATTTTTTTGATCGATCAAAATCTTTTTGATCGATTAAAATTCTTTTGATTGGTACTCACCTCTCCGCTGGCTTCTGGGCCTTCAGGGAGTTCGGTCAGAGACCCAGTAATGTCACGGACACCGGTGGGGCTTGCCGTGCCCATCTGAAGGGCTCCTTTGCTGTGCTTTGCTGTGCCTTCATATCTGCATGCCGGTGGGACCTTACTATCTGCCACACGCAAGGGCTGTTACACTTCCCTCTATCACTTCCCTCTATCACTTCCCTCCATCAACCTGGGATTCTACAGCCATCCACTGGGAGTTGTGATCGTTCCCTTCATGGGACATCTACATGCCGACGGACTGATGTTAACCTCTCCTCATCTGGAATTCAGCAGTGGTATCGTTGTACATTTTTATACCAGTATCATATTTAGCTACATGGTTTTTATGACTGCTTTTGGTACCGTTTGGTATTACCCGCACCATTTTTACAATTTATGTAGCTACATCGATTTTATCTCCAGTGCAATATTTATTTGGTTACCTACTTGAAAACTATAAAAGTTTTAATGCTATTCCCATTGAGCGCTGCCTTTGTGTGTTTTTTGTATCCTGCTATCCATTTTTCCAGTAGTTGGTAGCCTGCAAGGAGATCAGCTAAAAGTAGTTGGATCTGTATGTGCGTTATAATTAATCGAAATTAGTCGATTAATCGATTAAAAAATAAAACAATTAATCAAACACAAAAATTTTGATCAGTAACAGCCCTAGTAAAAACCCATATTAAGAGAGACTATATCACAAATGTCTCAGGAATATACCATAATTTAGGAATGTAAAGTAAAAGGTGAACTTTTTGCATTTTTAATTTAGATAAATTTACAGAGAGTGTGAATATATAAATAAATATGTCTTTCAACTTTGGTCTTTTAATAGATATTTTAAAATTTAAATATTTTAGGAGACAGAGTGAGTAGACGAATCACTGCTGGCAATGTGTCATGTAATATATAGTCCTTAGAAAGTAAACGACAGAGATGAAGCTGCAAAAAATCAAAGGAATCCAGGAAGTTGTGTAAAGAGATGACCAGCAGAGACGCAGCACTCATAACATGAAAGGAGATTTTTTTAATGTACGCTTATATTTGGATTGTCAAAAATAACTATTGTTTGTATTGTTATTACTATTCTGAGGTCATAAAATGAAAGTGCATGCTGTGACCATATATTTCCTTTCACATGGTATCACATATTGTATATACAGAAGATACAGTATATGCCTTACAGGGTTTTATCGCTATTTATTATTATCACCAATGAATGTTTAATTGTTCATAGAGATATAATTACAATCATTCACATCGTTTTGGTTAATTATTAGAACCCCCTATCATCCATTTTCCAAATTGCACTAGTGATATTATTATTCAGTTCAGGGGCAGCAGCTATTTTTTTGTTAACACCAGGGCTCAAGTCCTGCGGAGTTCCTGCACTTTTTTCACAGCAGGAACTCAGTTCCCTTTGCAGGACTAGAGCAGCCGAGAGCAGCCGAGCCGCCCGAGCCAATTCTTCACTAAGCGGCGATGCCCAGCTCGAGTCACTGTCAGGGGCAGGCGAACCTTAGTAATCCTTTATGTTACTGGCCACTTCCTGTATATGGATTCATTGGGTAGTGTGCGGGTATTCCGTCACTTCCTCGATGCCGCAATGTCTCTTGGGAGCTTTTGTCATTGTTCCCAGGAGACATTGCGGAGGTCTGCAGCGAGTTATCATAGGATTTAGAAAGAACACGTGCGGTTTAGTAATTATGCATATGAGTGTATCATTCCCACACTTTTTTCCCCAGGACTTGACCCCTGGTTAACACTATATAAATTATTTGTAATTGTATACACTTGTAACATTACTTGTTGGCACAAGGTAATTTTTATTTATAACTTAGGGCTCCGATACCGAATTTGCACTTATGTAGTCATGGATGTATTCAATTTTATGAAGGGTCACCAGATTAATATTGAAGAATTATTTCAACAAACACCCAGTCCTAATGTAGATCTGGAAAGGGGTTTCAAACAACTCCAGTTTGAGATGGAGAAACAAATCAGGCTGCGGTGGGACATATCTTTTGAAATGTACATAGGGAAAAACCTCACCCCTAGGAGATTAAGATGGGATGTCAATCCCAATGATGGTGTAAAAGATCTAACATTGTTAGACGAATGGTTCCAATTCTTTAATGCATGTAAGAAAAAACTCATGCATCTCATGATTAGGAGGCGTTGAGCCAAAAATCGTATTTTAGAAAATAAAATTGCTGAGTTAAAAGAAAAACTTTAACCATTCATAAGTACTAAAGAGTATTTGGACAAAGCTCAAAACCTACAGAATCACCTGTCAAAATATGATGGAGAAATTAAACAAAAAAAAGTAAAAAAAACACCAGAGGGACGTGAAAGATTTTGAGGAAAACAAAGCCTATAAATGGCAGGAAGAACCTAATCCAGCTAGCTCCAAAGAATCCTCCAGTAGAAAGAGATATCAAGGTCCACAATGTAGTAGCACAATTATCAAAAATGTAAAAAAAAAACTTGCATAGTTCAGTTAAAAAGTCACAAAAACCTCCCAATGATGTTAAGCAATACCCGTCTCAGAATGCACATCCACATCCTTCCCAAAACACCAATACACATCCCTACCCAGCATCATATCTAGTACCTACTCATAATAGATTTACACCATTGAACACCAGATCTCCTGATTATAACTATCAATATTACAAACAAGGCCCAACCCAGTACCCATCCAGACTCCCTATAGGTAATTTTAGGGGTCATTTTAGGAGAAGACCCTCATCCCATCAGAATTACCAACAACAGGGGGGGAATGGAGGGGATGGTAAGAACCATACAGAATTCCACCCACTACACCACAGTACCCTAGGGGAACGTAGGAGAGTGGTGATTACACTCTATGCTCATTTACAAACGTTTTATTGTACGTAGATAGGAAGCGGGGTGAACTTGTATGGGTTTATTTTAATTCATTAAAACGGAGTTACACTATGTAGTGCTTCTGTCTTTTTATGATTGACAAGTTGAAATCTAAACCCTGGTTGGTCCCGGAATGCTGATTGGAGGTCAGGAGGATCTAATTAATTTTAAGGCTGTGTTGAATCTGCAATCTGGTGAGTGTGAACCCCAGAAGGGAGTGTGCGGGGTGAAGACTGAAAGTTGGTGGAGGGATCGTTACCATTCCTTGAATTTTTCTCTTGCACATTTCACAACCCTCCTTTTTTTTGATCCTCATATGGACTGTTCCAGCTTCAGTTTCTATTTTCTACGTTGGACTTTTTCTAAGCGCTGTTTTATCATTTTATATCCATTTTAGGTTATATGTTTATGATATCTTGTTTGATGTACTTGAAATATTTGTATTTGCATCTGTTTTTTAAATAGCTGCTGTGTCATATAGATTTTATGTACCACACCGTAGGGTGTCTATATGATATATATAGTTTTATTTATATATTTTTTCCTCATATGACAGCGTCTCATTAATGATTAGTTGTATTTCTGTTGGCGCCGGAAAGTGCACTCTGTTCATTTTCCTTTTGTTGCCACCTTTGGTGCACTCTTCATAAATAAAAATGTTAACACATTTGAATTATTTGTTGACATTGAAAAATACATTAGGAAATTGAACATTAAAAAAAAATTTGCTTCCCTGTCAAATATTTCCCAGCCACCATTGGTGGATCCCATCCACCAACATAGTGGACTGAGAAACAATTCAGTTTTCAGCCCGATCCCGTCCAATCCCGAGAAAGGAAGTGTCTATACATGGCGGCGCGCGCTTTACAAGTATTCACAACGGAAGCTTGTAATGCGTGCGCGGCGCTATGCTACGCTGCAATGCAGGGGATTAATGGCGGTGGCGGCGGCGGCATCATATATACAGGTATTGGGACCATACATGGCTGCATATGTGGGGGACCATACATGGCTGCATTATGTGGGGGACCATACATGGCTGCATTATGTGGGGGACCATACATGGCTGCATTATGTGGGGGACCATACATGGCTGCATTATGTGGGGGACCATACATGGCTGCATTATGTGGGGGACCATACATGGCTGCATTATGTGGGGGACCATACATGGCTGCATATGTGGGGGACCATACATGGCTGCATATGTGGGGGACCATACATGGCTGCATATGTGGGGGACCATACATGGCTGCATTATGTGGGGGACCATACATGGCTGCATTATGTGGGGGACCATACATGGCTGCATTATGTGGGGGACCATACATGGCTGCATTATGTGGGGGACCATACATGGCTGCAATATGTGGGGGACATACATGGCTGCAATATGTGGGGGACATACATGGCTGCAATATGTGGGGGACATACATGGCTGCAATATGTGGGGGACATACATGCCAGCAATATGTGGGGGGACATGGCTGCATTTGGGGACACATTTAAAAAAAAGTATCGGTATTCGGTATCAGCGACTACTTGAAAAAAAGTATCGGTACTTGTGGTATCGGGACAACCCTAAAGTGGTATCGGGACAACCCTAATTAGCAGACAGCACCACTTATCAACCACTCCCTTCAGACCCGACAGGTAGACTCCTAACTGAGCTGTCCTTGTGGGTGAAGAAGGGAACTGATATTAATATTTTAGATACCAAGGAGGCCAATTACCTTATTCCACTTGTTCCCCGTATCCCAGTCTTATACATAGTGCCCAAGATTCACAAAAGTAGGGATAATCCCCCAGGTCGGCCCATAGTAAGTGGGATTGACTCCCTTTACGGCCAGGTGGGGGAATATCTTGATATATACCTACAGCCTTTGGTGACCAAAGGCAGGTCCTACCTAAAAGATTTGATAACATCACTACTGTACAAGATATTGAGGTAAGTGACAATACTATATTAGTATAAAGTGGACATTGAGTCACTTTATACTAATATAAAACAACAAGATGCCCTCATAGTGGTCAAAATAGCCCTCATGGAGGAATCCGGACTAAGTAAACCCCAAATTAACTTTTTGGTTGAAGGGTTATATTTAGCTATGGGTAACAATTATTTTGGGGCCTTAAATACTTTCTACAAACAAATAAAGGGGGTGGTGATGGGGGCTTGCTATGCCCCTAGTGTAGCAAATATAGTTCTTAACAAGTGGAAATGGGAAACTATATATAAAATAAACAATAAGGCACTGTTGTACTATAAAAGGTACATAGATGATATCATTCTCTTATGGGGGGGGGGGTCCCCAAAAAGAGTTGGAAACATCTTTGCTTCACATGAATATTAATGACTATAGCTTCAAATTCACAGCAGAGTGGAGTTTGGAAACGATCAATTATTTGGATCTCACATTGATAAAAAACGGGAATAAATTAATCACAAAAACCTTTTATAATGTAACAGATAAAAAAGGGTTTGTACCAACCACCAGTTGACATCATCCACAATGGTTGGGAGCAGTCCCTAAAAGCCAATTCATGCAAGTCTGGCGTAATTGTGATAATCTCACAGATTTTCACACACAAGCAAGATGCAAGATTTGTAAATTCCAATCCAATGTTACCCAACAAGAATTCACCATCAAACCTTTGATTACATGCTATTCAAATCATGGGACATATGTTTTGGAGTGCCCATGTTCCCTTCAATAAGTGGGTAGAACCACACAGGAACTTAGGGTGCGATCAACGAAAATGTAGCACACATCTCTAAAGGTTTTTTAAACCACAGTGTCTCATGACATTTTTGTCAGCACCATGATAGGTACCCACGCCTGCTCACATTTTACGGTATTGACAAAATCACCCCACATTGGAGAGGCACCAATTTGAAAAAAGCTGTCTCCCAAAATGAGACCCAGTGGTTGTATCGTCTAAATACGATGCAACCCCTGGGACTCAACATAGACTTAGATTTAAATTGTTTCCTGATGAATGAATAACCAGAGAATAAGAATTACATATACTTTTTATCATCACCCCTCCCCTAGTCTGCTATACCCATTAGGAGTAGGGAATACAATATAGGAGAATTACCATCAATCTGGTCTAATATATACCTATCTATATTTGGTATCTAGCGAGTAGAGAACATCACTTCCATTGCCAGTAAAATTGGGGAAAGCGAAACCCAATAAATAGGTATGCGGGAACCATGTTCTCTCCCCCTTTTTTAATATATATCTTTCTTTAAATATTTTTTAAGAATATTCTTTAAGAATTTTGTTTGGAGTTGCTAATTATGATGCATTTTAATGTTCTTAATGATACATTACCAATGTGAGCCTGTATGTTTGCCTGCTACCGGCACTGAGGCTGTTAAAGAATTTAACACTATAGTCACCTCCCACGAGGTGGAGCATTCACATTACATAAGCGCCTACCAACAGTGACTAAGTAAGCTTCCTGAAGACGTTAAAAACAAAACGTACGTTGAGGCGGTAATTGGTCACATCACAAAACTAACCAGTTAATGGCATTTGGTTATGGAACTGGCTGCCCAATTTACTGCAGGAAATAAATAGGTACCCCCAGGTGAGCTGAAATTTCACCTCACGTTTAAATTCTTTACTTATAGCCAGGATGTGAACAGATAAGAGTCAGTCACTTTTTAACCGGTAATGGAGTTAATTCAGGCCAAAGGAAAGATCAATATGCAGTCTCCAGAAATCTACCTACAGCCAAAAAAGCACCTTTGAACAAGACTGACTCTGTATTCTTATAACTGTAAAGCAGTAGTTGCACTCAACTTACTGGATAAGCAACCAGACTTTCAGTGTGGTCCAAGCTTATACCCAGCTTCTCCAAACACTCCCCATGCAGGGGAAATTCACCCCTGATGCTCCTATCCACAATCCAGCTTCAGTCCTCCTGGGCAACACCTCTGCCAAGAAGTGCAAGATTCAGGACCCAGGCTTGGGCCTATCTTTCCCAACCACATGTGTCCCCCCCGCCGGCATCAGGCTTGGAAGGTCAAGGATCAGCCAAACACAAACATCCTGTCCAGCCAAAAACTGAGAGGTAAGAGAGGTTCCAGGAAGATCCCCAAATATTTATAACCTTTCCACAGCATGCACCACTAGCAATTAACCTCCCAGTGGTTGGCCAGGGCATTTTATAATTCATAACCCAGGCTACTGAATCTTCCTATACTTTTGCCTGGGACACTTCCCAGCTGCAAAAGGCAGAATTAAATGATAGCCTAAAGTTAGGGGAAATTCTGATTAAGACTGACTAAAGCCCAGCAGTACTTAATTTATAATACGGACACTAGAGCTTATGGCAGGGTGCCTATACCTCATTAATGACGTTAATTCAGGTAGTTGCCAGGATTTAAAAAGATGCAGGACACTTCTGGGCACTTTATAAAGGTAGGTACTGTGATGTAAACAGCATGCAGCAGCAATTTATCAGTACCAAAATCATTAATATATTTTAAGAGGATGAGGTTCTGTAGAATCTGAACTTCTAAGGCCTCGTACACACGATCGAATTTGTCCGCTAAAAACGGTCCGATGGACCGTTTCAGCAGACAACTCCGATCGTGTGTATGGGCTAGCGGACAGATTTGTCCACCCGACAGATTTCAAAGCATGCGCGGAAGTGTTTTACTTCCTGGTGCGGTGACGTGGCGGCGTCAACGTCACCGCCACGTCACCGACACGTCAGCGCGCTCTCTGCTGGCGGGGATTTTGGTTTGCTCGTGTGTACACGCGAGCAAACCAAAATCCCAGCAGACAGATTTGTTCAAATCTGTCGGACGGACAGATTTGAACAAATCTGTCCGCTCGTGTGTATGGGGCCTTAGACTTCATGCCATCTGTCACAAGGGAAAAAAAGTTACAGGTAAAGCTATAAGGAATGTCAGCAGTCATGTGGATAAAGCTACACAGAACGCCTTCAGTAAAAGGTGTAGAACTACGTGGAATGCAATCATTAACAAAAGAAAGACCAAACATAATTTCATCAATAAGAGGGGTAAAGCCACTCAGAATGCCATCAGTAACAAGGGTATATCTGCATTAAAAATCATTAGTATTAGAGGTAAACCCACAAAGTTATTATTGATACCAGGGGAAATGAAACATGGAATGTCATCAGAAAAAGGGGTAAAGTTATACAGAACACCAACAGAGGTTAACCTCCACATATATCAATAAGAGGGGTAAATCCACATTCTATCAATCAAGGGAGTAAAGTTGCACAGAATGCCATGAGTTGTAAACTCAAAGTGACACAGACTACCACAAGACACTGGAGTAAGCCTTCATGGAAAAACATTAATCACAAGGTAAACCAAGCACATTGTTATTAGTTACAGGAGTAAACTGAAACATAATATCAGTAACAGAGGTAAAGTCACACAGAACACCACTAGTCATGGAGTTAAGCTACATGGAATAACAACAGTCACAAGGGTAAGGCCACACAGAATGCCATCACAGCGGTACAGTCAAATGTAATGGTATCAATCTCAAGGTAATGCAATGCAGGTCACCCTCATTCACATAGCTGTTCCTACTGGTTTAATGAACAAAGACAGTTAGGATAGCTTTAAAGGTTCCAATATTTTGTATATATCTTTGCCTTGCAATGCCTAAAATCAGTGTGTATTGTGCAATATGTTTATTATGATTTTTTTTTACAATAATTGTATAATAAAATATGGCTAATATAAAAATACGGTCTAAAACCTGGCAATTTCAGTAGATCTGGTGTAACTTGGATATCTAGGTGTTACTCAGACAGAACAGCTAAAACACTTGAGTGTGAGCATCCCATCTGTTTCTCCTGTGACCTTGCAATGACTTCTGCTTGGTGAAACAGAATAGTGGTCCAGCTGTATTCATATAGAGAGAAGCCTGATAATGGTTCATCTTTGCAACACAAGTCCTCAGTTGTCACATTTTAATTTCCTGCTCCTACTTAAGTGCAATAAACTGTTTCAATGAGAAATTGATTTTTAAAAATAAATGAACCTTTTGTGTAGAACTGTAATAAGGGTGATGGAGAAAAAGAAGACAATGAAGACAATGAAGAAAATTATCATCATTACTTATTACTGCAATTTTGCAGAAATATAGATGGAGGAATTAAAAAAAAATTTTTTTTATTTAAAACAAGATAGTTTATAGATATTTGTAAAATGATAAATAAATATAGTAAGTTTGCAGTGCAAAAATGCAGCTGGTATGTAGCATAAATTATGAGCGTTCTTGTGAGAGTAACCTGTTATCGCTCTATGAGAAAGTGAGTGAGAAATTGGATGGTGAATGTTCAGTGGAAGTAGTTTGTCTAGATTTTGATATGGCATTTGATACTGTACTTCATAAATAAAGAAGGAGAAAGTGGAAAAAATGATTTTAACAGCTGCCACTGTAATCCCAGTTGAGAATAAAGTACTCAAAAATAGATATAAGTATCAAAATGTATTTAAACAACATCATAAAAAACATGTCAAATGACCGAAGTTATGTAAACATTGTCCCATAAGTACAAATATGGCTGGGCAATAAAACATATTTGTTACAATCTTCTGTGTAAAGGCAAGCCGACGGAATCAGAGTACCAACACCAATTGATCACTACGCGTTTCACAAATGAGTTCCTCAGGAGATATTAGTGGTACTGGGAGATACATTACAGTTAGTACATATCTATAAGAATATTCATAGTGCAAACATACACATGACAAATATGTAAGGCCATAAAGTCTACTCCTGCAAAAACAAGTGTATACATTTTTTTTTTTAAATATACGATTCAGATCATAAAAAGGTGCATAAAGAAATGTGCATACAAAGATGTGCATAAAAAAATGGCCAACTAGCAAACCCTTGTACAAAAGGGAACTAAGTGAACCAAGTATGTGAAAAACTTCTGTGCTCTTCAAGGGAATTGGGTGAACCAAATATAAGGCAGCTTCAGTGCTCTTCAAAACACAAAGAGCCAGATTCATCAAGAGTTACAACGGCGTATCTTGAGATATGCCGCATAACTTCTAAAATGCGCCGGCGTATCTTTTTTCTGTATTTAAAAAACAAGATACGCCGGGATTGAGCTAAGATACGAGCGGCGTATCTTAGCTCAATCCCGGCGTGTCTTGTTTTCTGAATACAGAAAAAAGAATACGCCGGCGCATTTTAGAAGTTATGCATTTTAGAAGTTATTCAGAAAACAAGATACACTGGGATTGAGCTAAGATACGAGCGGCGAAGGGAGCTGCGGTGTCTCAACGCGATTGGCACTGCGCTGACAAGCCGTTCACCTCTGCAGCTAAGGGTTCGGATCCCGGTCTCGGCTGCATGTGAATTGAGTTTGGTGGTCTCAGCCTGGCTCCCGGTGGGTGTGCTATGCGAGGTAAGCCTGCGCTTAGTATGCCCACCCCCCTTTAGGCTTGATCAAGCGCTGTACACATTCAGTGCAGACAGGACTGCTACAGGACCTAGATCTCCACCATCCGCCCTGTGATGTACACACTCCACCAGGACTAATGAGGATGAAATACGTTTAACCCTTGACATGCCTACCTCACCCCAAAATGTATTTTTGGCCTCTCAGATACAACAGCTGGCGGGATGGGGACAGGAAGAAAGAGAGGATCCGAATAGAAACTTGGTGATCAGTACTGCTCCCTCATTAAAGGCAGCCTCCCATCTTGAGATGGATTTGCCTAGTATGCCACACTCAGCACCCACAGGAACTCTCCTCAGAAAAGTATGGGGGGAGCTACGGAAGACTTTGGGGACAGAGGGTGTGTTACCATTAACTCCAATATGGAACAATATTTAGATATGCAGAGCTACAGGACCTAGCAGGTTTTACCCCCTGGAAAAAGAGAGGAATCTGGTTCTTCTCACAGCTGTACGAGGGTGAGGTACTGAAAACTTATGAACAGCTGTGTAAGGGAATGCCAATTAGCCCCGTGGGGCTTCTATCAGTATCTCCAGCTCCGGCATGCTCTACAGAGACAACAACAAACACGATCACTGGTGGTAACATCGCCCTCACCTTTGATGACGGTGGTGTTGCAAGCAGAGGCTCGGAGAGGACTGATAACAAAAATATATGAGGGACTGCTTACAACAATTCAGAACCATGCCTCTTTTAGAAGCCGTAGGAAATGGGCGGAAGATATTGGGGAGATAGACGAGGACCAGTGGGAGAGGGCGCTTAAATCTGTCCCGGTGGTGTCCGTCTCTGCTGCTCACAAACTGTCGCAACTCTTTTTCTTACACAAGGCTTATAGAACAGCGCCACAACTACGCAGATGGGGAAGAAGGGACACCCCTATGTGCCCAAAGTGCAAAGCTCAGCAAGGGGACTTTATACATTTAATTTGGAGATGCCCAAAGCTTCATAGGTATTGGGAGGAAGTATCCCAGTGTATTAACAGAGTAGCACAGGTACCAGTCCCATTGGTTCCCCAGATATACCTGTTAGGGGCTATTGACCCTGGAGAATATACAAAAGGAAAGTACTGTATGGTAACAAGATTGCTGTATTTGGCAAGAAAACTCATTGCATGTTATTGGATGGCCCCAGGAGTCCCCACAGGGAAGCAATGGATTGCGTACGTCAACTCCTTGTTGGGTAGAGAACATCTGGCCTACAAACGAAGGAAAGCAGAGGGTAAATTTGAGGAAGTTTGGCATTCCTGGTTGGAAGATGCGAGTGTCGCACCACCAAAACTGGTGATGGATAGATTTTCTATGTAGAGTGCAGAGGATAGGGGGGGGGGGGGGGGTTGGGATATAAAAATAAAGAGAGGTACATTGGAATATTATGTGAATGTAAAAATGTTGTTTAATGTACTCTAATTGTATTGCAATGGGTGCCGAATAGGCATATGTATGTATGAAATAAGAAAATAAAAATAAAAATAAAGTGGATTAAAAAAAAAACCTTGACATGCCTGATTATCTCTACTCATATGTGAGTGTTTTTAATCCTCTTTTATTAAAGATGTTTTAAATATGCTGCACTTAGAGGGTGCCGTTCTCATTCTTCTTGTTGGTTCACTTAGTTCCCCTTTGTATAATGCCGCGTACACACGATCATTTTTTGCGATGAAAAAAAACGATGTTTCAAGTGATGAAACAAAACAACGTTTTTCAAACTTCATTTTCTAAAACGACGTTGCATACACACCATCGTTTTTCCAAAATGCTCTAACAAAGCGTGGTGACGTACACCACGTTCGACGGCACTCTGTTCCATTGAAGCTCCGTCTCATAACTTGCCTCTGAGCATGCGCGGCTTTAAAAACGTCGCTTTCAACATCGTTTTGCCCACACACCATCACTTTTTATGACACAAAAAACGACGTTTTGAAAAACGACACAAAAAATTCAAGCATGTTCGAAAAAATTTTTGGTCGTTTTTTTTAAGACATAAAACAACGTTTTACCCACACACAGTGATTTTAAATGACGTTTTTGAAAACGTTGTTTTTTTTCATCACAAAAAATGATCGTGTGTACGCGGCATAAGGGTTTGCCAGTTAGACATTTCTTATGCACATCTTTGTATGCACATTTTTTTATGCACCTTTTTATAAACTGAATCGTATATTTTTCACTTTATGAGTCATTTCATCCAATTTTAAAAAAAATTTATACACTTGTTTTTGCAGTAGTGGACTGTATGCCCTTACATTTTTGTCATATGTATGTTTGCACTGTGAATATTCTTATAGATTAGCACACCTGTTTCTTTTAATTATCTATGCTTATGGTAGGGGTTTGGACCTTTTGGGTTGCAGCTTTTCTTCATCTATATATTTTCATTTATTTATTTATGTGTTTGATTTCTCCATTTCTTTTTAAAAAAAGGAAGTAGGTGGAAAGATGTTTCCCAAATATGATTGATAGGTACTCACAATCCTAAAACGAAACGTATATAAAAAGGAATTGAACAAGAAGGGTTGAGGAAGGTCCTCCTCCCAACTCTGAGGATTTTAATGTGAGATATCAATCCTGGTAATAAGGTAGGCACACCAAACACGTAAGTTATATATCAAAATTAGAAAATTTAATTTACATAAAAGAGTTTTTATACATATAGAACCAATTGATTGAAAGACGACCACAATATTTACAGAGTAGCACAGACAGAGTTTTGTGCACTATTGCCAACTAGTTTCGCACTTATGTGCTTCTTCAGGGCTTTACACCTCGGTCTCTTCTGAGAGATAGTCGTCAATCCTGTTTTAAAATAATGTGACTAGACATAAAGTCAGAGCGCCTCTCTTATCCCGACAGCATAGGACCAAATCAGGCACGGGAAATCCTCAAAGTTGGGAGGAGGACCTTCCTCAACCCTTCTTGTTCAATTCATTTTTATATCCATTTCTTTTTAGTTACACTTCCCTTTACCAGGAGAGTAGGATAAGCACAGGATTTAGAATTAGTACATATATTTATATGATCTTCTGTATAACATGCACGTTTGTATTTATCACATACGTACCGTATTTATCAGCGACTTTTTTCCCCATAAAATCAGGGGGAAATCGTGGGTGCGCGTTATACGCCGATAGCATACCTCGGAGGGGAAGGAGGGGGACGAGCGCCCGCCGGAAATCACCGAGCCGCCATCTCTTCTCGGCTCTCACTCGGCTGTCACGTCACACACGCACAGTCTCGCCTCGGCCACCAGCATTGGGCCAGTATTCTGTCTATCACAGGAGATGGTCCAATGCCGATGGCGGAGGCGGGACTGTGCATGTGTGACGTGACAGCCGAGTGAGAGCCGAGTGGAGAGGAGATGACGGCTCAGTGATTTTTACGGCGGGCGCTCGTCCCACTCCTTCCCCTCTGAGGTATGTGTGTGAAAGCCGAGTGGAGAGGAGATGACGGCTCGGTGATTTTTCCGGCGGGCGCTCTTCCCCTCTGAGGTATGTGTGTAAGAGCCGAGTGGAGAGAAGATGACGGCTCTGTGATTTTTCCGGCGGGTGCTCGTCCCCCTCTTTCCCCTCCGAAGTATGTGTGTGATGTTTAGGCTTCATTCAGGCTTCAGGCTTCCAATGTTCAGGCTTTATTCATGCATTAATCAGGCTGCAGATGGACATTCATGGGCACTGACCCTTAGATTGCTTCAAAGCTGTTTATTTAAAAAGAAAAAATTCCAGAAAATTCCCTATTAAAATTGGGGTGTGCGTTATACGCCGATAAATAAGGTAATTACAATACAAAATTCATACATCATAATGTGTTGCAGACATAATTGTAATTGAAAATGAGTACATTGAGATATATACCAAGACCAGATATCTAGGAGACATAGAGTATCTCATGCACCATGGGGGAGAGAACGAGGGAAAAGGAGGAGGAGGAGAGCATGCTTGACCAATACCAAGGGGAGTATGTAGGGGGGCATCAAACAGCCATGTGAATAGCCTCACTAAAGGAGCAGCCTATCAAAGAATAAGCAATTCAAAAGTAATCCAAAACTAACTGTGATGAGTATATATTAAATTAATTTAATTCTATTCCACATGATAATGTATGAAGTATATGAAATATGTGGAAGATATAGTGTGTGAGTAGTCGGGGGGAGTAACGGTAGGTAAATATATACATATATGGATATATATGGAAATTGGTGTGGGTATATGTGGGTATATATTGTACAGGACGCCAGGGTTGGGTCCTGGATGGACGCTACATAGCGCCAATTTTTGGAGTCTGGTCAATTTGAAAAACACTGGTTCAGGAGGTCACCCATAGGGGGTAAGACATTCCAGGAAGTTAAAAGTGGATCCAGAGAGGACGGGCCTACAGTCCTCTCTGTCTTTTTTAATGTATTTAGGGGCCTGGAATTTCGGAGGCTCTGAAGCGACATTCGGGAGGGAAGAGAGCCTCCCCTTCTGACCCCTGGCTTCAGGCACACAAGGGGTTAACCACTTCCAGGAAGTCAGATAAAAGGAGAGGAAGTGCTGACAGAGGGGGGAGGAGTGTTGAAGTAAAGGTGTGTCTGCAGAGGCTGTGCACTGCTGGGAAGGACTGGACTACTACTACAGACCGTATGTGCCTTTCTTTTGTTTGTTTGCTGTTTGAGGAGTGTTAAAGTAAAGGTGTGTCTGCAGAGGCTGTGCACTGCTTGGAAGGACTGGACTACTACTACATCCGTATGTGCCTTTCTTTTGTTTGTTTGCTGTGCTGAAGACAGACTCTTTAATTTAGGCTGGAGACAAGCAGGACTTTTGTTTTGGTGCTTTTCCTTGTGCCGAAGAAAGCATTGTTTTTGTTTTGTTTGATCGCAAATAAAGACCTTTTTTTTACTACTACGGTTTAAGCACTTATCTCGCAGAGCTAAAGAACCCCAAAGTTCACAACTGGTGTCGAATGTGGGCAAAATGCATTTGCAGGCGCAAAAAAACATTTAAAACTGAAAACTGACATTTAAAGAGACAGTGTGCTTATGGCATGTCTTGGGTGAAGTCAGCCCAGACATTACAAACAGCAGGCAAAGGCATGGAAGAGGTCATTAGGGCTTTGGCACAAGCCACCGTGACCCAGCAGCAAGCGTCAGCGGACGCCAACCGTCGCCATGAGGAAGCGATGGCTCAGCAGCAGCAGGCTCTGGCACAGGCTATAGCTGCGCAGCAGGAAAACACACGGCTGCTAGCCGCCCAGTTTACGGCCCAGCAGGGGTCCACTCAAGTACAGGTGGCTGCCTTGCAGGAGGCAGTACAGCGGCTGGCTCAGGGACAAGAGCACGCGGCCGTTGCCGTTAGCAACCCAGTGTCGGTGAGAGCCAGCCATTTCTTACAAAAACTAACGCCCAGCGATGACGTGGAAGCCTTTCTCACCACCTTTGAAAGGATAGCAGAGAGAGAGGGGTGGCCCACGGGACCAATGGGCCGGCATTATCTCCCCTTTTCTCACCGGTGACCCGCAAAAGGCCTATTTTGACCTCCCAGCTGAGCACATCAGAGACTATGAACGTCTAAAAGCCGAGATCCTGGCCCGCCTGGGAGTGACCACAGCTGTCTGGGCTCAGAGGGTACATCGCTGGCGGTACAAATCGAACCAACCAACCAGGTCCCAAATGCATGAACTAATTCAGTTAGTTAAAAAATGGCTGCAGCCAGAAAAGTTGTCAGGCCCACAAATGGTGGAACAGGTGGTAATGGACTGGTACCTACGGTCCCTACCAGATGACCTACAGCGCTGTGTAAGCCATGGAAACCCTACTAACGCTGACCAGCTGGTCGAACGATACACCGTGGTGGAGGACCTGCTTGGGCCTGCCAAGCGTTGGGAACCCACGCCAAGGACACCCAGAACAGCCACCACCTCTAGGAGAGAAGCCTTGCCAGATGTCGGCGTCCGCAGGTCTACACCGTCTGCCATAGAACCACGGAGGTCGGTTCCTGTGCCAAAGATGGGAGACATACAGTGTTGGCGATGTCGGTCCTGGGGGCATACCTGGGCACAGTGCCCACTCCAGGAGGAGCCTATGGATTGCGGGGCTGCCCGAAGAAGCTCTTTTTATGTTCAAAGAGCCTGTGCCACACATCTTGACCTAGCTTCCGGACAGTTTGAGTGTGAAGTGTGGGTGAACCACCTTCCTGCCAGGGCTCTACGGGACCAAGGAGTACCCCTTGGTCCCGGTAACTCTATCTTATGGCCGTACCTCGGTTACCCAGGAGGTTGGGGTGTTAAAAGCTTGATACATGACATCATAGTGGGGCGGGACTGTCCAATATTTTTGGAAATGTGGAACCGGGAACAGACGGGTCTGCCAGGAGAATTAAGGACACTGAGCTTGGAAGGGACAGAGTCTGGGGGATTTGGGCCTGAAACCTCCACAACACACCTATCACGGTAGTTAAAGATAAACTCACCAAGGCCAAGATGCTGAGGGCGGCTCCCTTTGCGACCTAGCGCGATCCGCCCCCTGGAGTGGGTACAGGGGGACGGACGCACCGGGAGGCACCGGTACCGACAGGTGGATGAAGACTGGATCCGTGGAGCAGAGACTGATCCGGAAGCAGGTCACTGGGGTCAGCTGAGGAAGCACACGGAGATAGTCCGGAAGTCCAGATAGCTGGAGCTGGGAACAAGCAGAAGATTAATCCGGGAAACAGGCCGTGGTCAGGAGGGTTGGAGAGATCAGGAAGTCCGATAGTTCAAGCCAAAGGTCAAGAGCAGGAGACAGCAGCAGTCCGGTAACAATAGCCAAAGGTCAAAGGATCAGGATCAAAAGGTCGTAGGTATCAGATTCACTTAGAAGCTGTGACAAGCCAGCAACCAGACAGGAGGAAGAGGCTGGCTTAAATAGCCTGCCTAAGCCACTGATTGGCCGGATGGAGAGCGTGTCCGTGCGCACCCGTGCGCGCGTGCGCCTATACCGCGCACGCGCGCGCCTAATACATGCACGCGCGCGCCCGAGCCGCGCATGCGCGCGCCCGCGGTAAACGGCCGCGAACGGGCAGCTCTAATGCCCTGACAGTGCCCCCCCCCCAAGGGGCGGGCTCCGGACGCCCAAACTGTTCATCAACTCCGGGTGGTCCCGATGGAAAGTTCGGATCAGCCGAGGGGCATGTAAATTTCTGGAAGGCTCCCAGGAATTGTCCTCAGGAGGATAACCTTTCCACTTGATTAAGTACTGAAGTTGCCTCCCCCTCTTTCGACAATTCAGAATGGATTCCACCTCAAACTCCTTTTCACCTTCGATCACCACCGGAGGCGGTGGGAGTTCTTCTCTTCCAGGGAAGGTGTCTGGTATGAAAGGCTTGAGCAGGGATGCGTGAAAGACAGGATGGATCCTGTAGGAGTCCGGTAATTCTAGTTCGAAAGCCACAGGGTTGATCTTCCGCTTGATTTTAAATGGGCCGATGAACCTAGGGCCAAGTTTCCGGGAAGGGATTGGTAGTTTGAGGTTTGTGGCCGATAACCAGACCTTTTCGCCAGCTTCGAAGTTCGGGCAGTCCTTCCTCCCCCTGTCGAAAAACTTCTTGTAACTCTTTTGGGCTTGGTGCATGGTCTCCTGGAGTTTCTGGAAGTTTTGTTGCATGGCAACTATACGTTCCTGGACAGCTGGGACCGATATTTCAGGAATGGAGTCCGGAAGGAAGGAAGGATGGTATCCGAGGTTGGCCCAAAACGGGGTCTGGTTAGTAGATGAGTGAACCCAATTGTTGTAGGCAAACTCTGCCGCTGGTAGCAAAGATGCCCAGTCGTCTTGAGATGATGAACAGAAACAACGGAGGTATTGCTCCAACGTTTGGTTGGTCCTCTCTGTCTGGCCATTGGACTGCGGGTGGTAGGCAGACGAGAGGCAGATCTTAATTTCAAGCGACTTGCAGAGCTCCCTCCAGAACTTAGAAGTAAATTGCACACCCCTGTCTGACACGATGCTCTTGGGTGCCCCATGGAGTCTTATGATTTCCTTAAAAAAAATGTTGGCTGTCTCAGTCGCGGAGGGTGTACCAATCATAGGCAGGAAGTGTGCTAATTTAGACAGTCGGTCAATTACCACTAGAATCGTAGTAAAGCCTTCGGAAGGAGGCAAATCTACAATGAAATCCATTGAAACATCTGTCCAGGGGCGTTCCGGAACAGGAAGGGGTTTTAGTAGGCCCCAGGACTTGGTGTTCGGACCCTTACAACGCTGGCAGCGGGTACAAGAAGACACGTAGGTCTTACAGTCTAATTTCCATTTCGGCCACCAGAAAGAGCGTCCGATCAACTCCGCGGTCTTCCGTGCTCCGAAGTGGCCTGCCAGCTTGTGATCGTGGAATGTGCTTAACACCAATTGCCTTGTTTCTGTAGGTACAAAGACTTTGCCCCGTGACCACGGTAGACCGTCTTGTTTCTCCAGAGAGAGTGCCAGTTCGTCGGTGCATTGGTCGGAGGCCCTTTTAAGAGAGGTCAGTAGGTCAATTGGAGAAATTAATAAAAAGTTCTTGGGGGTTAGGATGGTACTCCAGCGGATCGGGTGTTTCGGTGAACATTCTGGAAAGGGCGTCTGCTTTCCCATTCTTAGACCCCGGTCTGAAAGTGATGTGGAACTGAAAACGGGTGAAGAACAAGGCCCAGCGAGCTTGTCTTGGTCTCAGACGTTTGGCGGATCGCAAGTATTCCAGGTTTTTATGGTCCGTAAAAATCAGAATGGGGTGAAGGGCACCTTCCAGGAGATACCTCCATTCCTCCAAGGCAAACTTAATGGCCAGTAATTCCCGGTCACCGACGTCATAGTTTCTTTCCGGAGAGCTTAGTTTCCGTGAAGCATAAGCTACAGGATGTAGCAGAGATTTCGGTCCCTGTCTCTGCGATAGGATTGCTCCGATGGCGATTTCCGAGGCGTCCACCTCCAAGATAAAGGGCAAGGTTGGGTCTGGGTGTTTTAGAACAGGCGCGGAAGAAAACAAGGTCTTGAGCTTTGTGAATGCCTCCTGTGCTTCCTGGGACCAGTGGAAACGACATCCCTGCTGGGTTAGTTTGGTAATAGGGGACACAGTGGATGAAAAGCCGGCAATGAATCTTCGGTAAAAGTTGGCAAAGCCAATAAACCGCTGTACCCCCTTTTTGTCGGTCGGAGCTGGCCAGTCCTGGACTGCCTTGACTTTCTGCGGATCCATGGATATCCCATTGGTCGAGATGATAAAGCCCAAGAACTGAATGGTGGTCTTTTCAAATTCGCATTTCTCAGATTTAAGATATCATTTATGTTGCCTGAGGATGGCCAGGACTTGTTTAACGTGGACCCGGTGCACTTCAAGGGATACTGAAAAGATGAGGATGTCATCTAGATAGACGACCAGGAAGTCATCCAGGAATTGGCGGAAGATGTCATTTACCAGGTGCTGGAAAGTGGCAGGGGCATTACAGAGCCCGAAAGGCATCACCAGGTATTTAAAGTGGCCAAACCTTGACCTGAAAGCTGTCTTCCACTCGTCTCCGGGCTGGATTCGGATAAGGTTGTAGGCACCCCGGAGGTCGAGTTTGGAGAAGACCCGGGCTGAACGGAATCGCTGGAACAGTTCCGGGATCAAGGGTAACGGATACCGGTTCTTGATGGTTATTTTATTCAACTCCCGATAATCGATGCAAGGCCTGAGGGAGCCATCTTTTTTCTCGACGAAGAAGATTCCTGCCCCGGCTGGGGAAGAGGAAGGACGAATGAATTTATTTTCTAAGTTTTCGTCGATGTAAGCCTTAAGGGCTACTAATTCAGTCTCTGATAAAGGAAAAATTCTCCCAAAAGGGATCTTAGAACCAGGCAACAGGTCAATAGGGCAGTCGTATGACCGGTGCGGAGGAAGGCGGTCTGCCTGCTGTTTGTCAAACACGTCTCTATATTCTGAGTAAACCGCGGGAACGTGTTGGAGGTCTTCTGACGCTGTCATCAAGGTAGCACAAGCGGGTTTAGTAGGTATGAGGCAGTGTTGGGCACAATAGACTGAGGGGAATTTGATCTCCTTTTCGCACCAGTCTATACTGGGTTGGTGCACTTGTAGCCATGGAAGCCCCAAGATGATGGGGGCCAAAGGAGACGGGATAAGGTCTAGGCACAGGTACTCTTGGTGTCCGGTATCCGAGACGGCAGGAATAGGTAGGGTTTCGTGGGTAACAAGTCCTGAGCGGGGAAGTGAGCCGTCTGCCAGATGGATCTGTAAGGGGAGGTCCTTAGGACGACAAGGGATCTGCAGCTTCTGGGCCAGGGCGGAGTCCATGAAGCAGCTGCAGGCCCCAGAGTCAACGATGGCCGGTAGCCGGGTCGCCCCCTCCGGGAGCTGTAGGGAGAGAAAGAGGATAACATAAGTCTGAGGTAAGTTGGTAATGTGGTAATTGAAGGTGGATGATGGTCTAGACTTACTGGGTCTAATAGGACAAGTGCGGAGGAAGTGACCTGCTCCACCGCAATACAGACACAGATTTGACTGGCGTCTATGCTGCCTCTCTTCAGGCGTGAGGGGAGCCTGGACCATCCCGAGTTGCATGGGCTCAGGATCCTGAAGCGAGAAAGCAGGCGGAACCGGGAGAGGCGGAGGAGCTGGAGGGAACCTTGGTGGGGTCCAGCTGGGACGAGTGGCTTGACAGCGTTCTGAACGTCGCTCACGTAGGCGTCTGTCAAGTTGGGTAGCTGATTGAATCAAAGCTTCCAAAGTAGCAGGTGGATCAATTCTAGCTAGTTCGTCCTTGAGGGACTCTGAGAGACCTTGGCGGAATTGATATTTTAGGGCGGCCTCATTCCACCCTGTGTCAGCAGACCACTTTCGGAATTCCGCAATAAAGTCCTCCACTGGTCTCCTTCCTTGATTCAGCTGGTGGAGAGTAGCTTCGGCCGTAGCTGAACGGAGGGGGTCATCATATAGTTCAGACATGTTTTTAAAGAAGGTGTCTAAAGTGTCCAGTATTGGGCTCTTCTGTTCCAGTAGGCTGTGTGCCCAAGCCTGTGGCTCGTCCGTGAGTAAAGAAATCACAAAGCCTACTTTCACGGCTTCCGAACAGAAAGTTCTAGGTTGCAGGGCCAGGTACAGTGAGCAGGCATTTTTGAACGCCCGGAATTTATTGCGGTCGCCAGAGAATCGCTCAGGTGTTGGGACGCGAGGTTCTGGGTGAGAAACAACCACTGCTGGTCCTGGAGAAGACTGGGAGGTGGATGCTCCCATAGCTGGAGCCGCGGGAGAGGCCGTGGGTCCAGGCGTGACAGCCATTTGTTGGAGGCGACCATCCATTTGTACGTATCCGTCCTGCAACTTCTGTACTGCGTCGGTTAGTGCTGAGACTTGTAGGCAAAGAGTCTCGAAGGGAGAGCGCGCCCTGTCGGCCTCGGACATCTGGCTGGCTTGTACTATCACGGTAGTTAAAGATAAACTCACCAAGGCCAAGATGCTGAGGGCGGCTCCCTTTGCGACCTAGCGCGATCCGCCCCCTGGAGTGGGTACAGGGGGACGGACGCACCGGGAGGCACCGGTACCGACAGGTGGATGAAGACTGGATCCGTGGAGCAGAGACTGATCCGGAAGCAGGTCACTGGGGTCAGCTGAGGAAGCACACGGAGATAGTCCGGAAGTCCAGATAGCTGGAGCTGGGAACAAGCAGAAGATTAATCCGGGAAACAGGCCGTGGTCAGGAGGGTTGGAGAGATCAGGAAGTCCGATAGTTCAAGCCAAAGGTCAAGAGCAGGAGACAGCAGCAGTCCGGTAACAATAGCCAAAGGTCAAAGGATCAGGATCAAAAGGTCGTAGGTATCAGATTCACTTAGAAGCTGTGACAAGCCAGCAACCAGACAGGAGGAAGAGGCTGGCTTAAATAGCCCGCCTAAGCCACTGATTGGCCGGATGGAGAGCGTGTCCGTGCGCGCCCGCGCCGCGCGCCTATACCGCGCACTCGCGCGCCTAATACATGCACGCGCGCGCCCGAGCCGCGCATATGCGCGCCCGCGGTAAACGGCTGCGAACGGGCAGCTCTAATGCCCTGACAACACCCCTCTAATGTGGAGATACCTGTTGGTGATAATGACGTTGCAGAGAATCTTAGTTCTAATAATAATGGTCCTGGGTCAGGTCTCAAAACCGAGTTGACCTCTGAGGGGGGGAATGCTCCCCGTTACAAGTCATGCTGGGGGAGGATGATGAGGAGCTCTCCCCGGTTTAGGAGGGTGAGGGGGAAACGCCCCCGGGACCAGTGCATCCAGACCTGGATATACCCAGTTGTGCGTTTGGCACCGCCCAGTTACAGGATCCTACCTTGGTGAACGCTCGAGAGCAGGTTCCTGTCATTGATGGGGTTTCACAAATACCAGATGCAGATCAGAGGTTTCCTCATTTTGCGTTGAAGTGGGACCTAGTCTATCGTGTGGTTGAGAGCCGAGGAGAACCCATAGAGCAGTTGCTGGTCCCTCAACCATATAGGCGGATACTCCTTGATCTAGCCCACAACGACGCACTGGGAGGACACCTGGGGGCGGAGAAAACTGAGGCCAGGATAACCGACCGGTTTTACTGGCCAGGGGTGAAGGCTGAGGTTAAAAGATATTGTGAGTCTTGTCCTGTTTGCCAGTTAACTGCCCCGGTGCCCCGCTATAGAAACCCCCTAGTACCCTTGGCAATTATTGAGGTCCCATTTGAGCGGATCGCTATGAGTGGATCGCCTGGTAAAGTCGGCAAGGGGGCAACAATATATATTGGTCATCTTAGACTACGCCACTAGATACCCAGAAGCAGTCCCGTTGAGAAAAACGTCCTCTAAGGCCTTTGCCCGGGAGTTATTTCAAATGTTCTCATGAACTGGGTTCCCCAAAGAAATACTAATGGATCAGGGCACCCCTTTTATGTCAAAGGTGATGGCGGACTTGTGCAGGCTGTTTCAGATTAAGCAGTTGCGGACGTCCGTTTTTTACCCACAGACCAATGGCCTATTTGAGAGGTTTAACAAAACTCAAAAGTCCATGTTAAAAAGAGTGGTCCAGAAAGACGGGAAAGATTGGGATATGTTGCTCCCTGCCCTATTGTTCGCTATCCTGGGAGGTACCACAGGCATCCAGGGGTTTCTCACCATTTGAGCTAGTGTACGTACGAAGGCCCCGGGGGTTGCTTGATCTGGTAAAGGAAACGTGGGAAAGTGAGTCCTCCCCGCACTAAACCGTGGTAGAACATATTTCTCAAATGCGAGAAAGGGTGGCTAAAGTGATGCCACTGGTAAGAGAGCACATGCAGAAGGCTCTGGATGCCCAAAGAACGGTCGTCTAAAGTGAGACAGTTCCAAGTAGGAGACAGGGTAGCTGTCCTAATACTAACAGTAGAAAGCAAGTTCTTGGCCAAGTGGCAAGGTCCATTTGAAGTAGTGGAGAAAGTGGGTGAGGTAAACGATAAGGTACACCAACCAGGAAAAGAAAGCCCTACCAAATGTAACATGTAAATTTGTTGAAGCTCTGGAAAGACAGAGAACCGGTGTCCGCAGTGGTGGCGGTACAGTCAGGGGACCAGGTAGGGATCGACCTGGTGCAGGTTATGGCTACCCTAACTAGGCCCCAAACCCAGCAAGTAAAAGAGTTTCTGCAAAGAAATAGGGACATGTTTTCAGGGTTGCCAGGACTCACCAACGTCATCGGGCATGACATCGTGACCTAGCCCAAGGTGACAGTCCGGCTTAAACCCTACCGTATCCCAGAAGCTCACAGAGTGGCAGTGTCTGGAGAGGTTAAAAGGATGCTCGAACTTGGGGTCATCAAAGAGTCACAGAGCGAGTGGTCCAGTCCGATCGTGTTGGTGCCAAAACCCAATGGTACTCTCCGCTTCTGCAACGACTTTAGAAAACTCAACGAGGTCTTCAAGTTCGATGCATACCCCATGCCACGGGTAGATGAGCTGATTGAGAGATTGGGTCCTGCCAGGTACATCACCACGCTGGACCTCACAAAAGGTTACTGGCAGATTCCCCTGACCAAGGAGGCCAGGGAGAAAACAGCTTTTTCTACCCCGGAAGGTCACTTCCAGTATAAGAGAATGCCGTTTGGTCTACACTCCGCCCCCGCCACATTCCAAAGGGCCATGGACAAAACTTTACGTCCACACCAACGGTATGCTTCCGTTTACCTGGATGACATACTGATTTTCAGCACGGATTGGGATTCCCATCTTCCCCGGGTACAGGCAGTGGTAGACTCCTTAAGAAGAGCAGGGTTCGCCATCAATCCGGAGAAGTGTGCGATCGGGGTGGAGGAAGTCAAGTACCTAGGATACATTGTAGGTAGAGGGCTAGTGAAGCCCCAAATTAGCAAGGTAGAGACCATACAGGGCTGGCCCCGCCCCCTAACCAAGAAACAGGTCAGAGCGTTTTTAGGCCTAGTTGGGTACTATAGGAGGTTTGTCCCCAACTTCGCCACCATTGCGGCACCGCTGACTGACCTCACCAAAGGCCGAAAGTCGGTCATGATCAAGTGGAATGCCGAGGCTGAAAAAGCTTTTCAAAAGCTTAAGACAGCACTCTGCCAGGATCCGGTGCTTGTGGCGCCGGATTTTTCTAAGGATTTTATAGTACAGACAGATGCCTTAAGTGAAGGGCTAGGAGCAGTTCTGTCTCACGAAATCAGCGGAGAGGAGCACCCAATAGTTTTTCTTAGTAGGAAACTGACGCCAGCTGAGAAAAACTATGCAGTGGTGGAACGCGAATGTCTTGCCATCAAGTGGGCCTTGGACTCCCTACGGTATTTTCTCCTAGGTAGGAGGTTTTGCCTTATATCAGACCATGCTCCTCTTACGTGGATGAGACAGAACAAACACACCAATGCCAGGGTAACAAGGTGGTTTCTGTCTCTGCAGGAGTTCAACTTTACGGTAGAGCACAGACCCGGGAGACAGCATCAGAATGCCGATGCTCTCTCCCGAGTCCACTGTATGATGGCGAGTGGTGCCTCCAACACCTCCGCGTTGAGGCAGAGGGAGGGGGGTTATGTACAGGACGCCAGGGTTGGGTCCTGGATGGACGCTACATAGCGCCAATTTTTGGAGTCTGGTCAATTTGTAAAACACTGGTTCAGGAGGTCACCCGTAGGGGGTGAGAGATTCCAGGAAGTTAAGAGTGGATCCAGAGAGGACGGGCTTACAGTCCTCTCTGTCTTTTTTAATGTATTTAGGGGCCTGGAATTTCGGAGGCTCTAAAGCGACATTCGGGAGGAAAGAGAGCCTCCCCTTCTGACCCCTGGCTTCAGGCACACAAGGGGTTAACCACTTCCAGGAAGTCAGATAAAAGGAGAGGAAGTGCTGACAGAGGGTGGAGGAGTGTTAAAGTAAAGGTGTGTCTGCAGAGGCTGTGCACTGCTTGGAAGGACTGGACTACTACTACAAACCGTATGTGCCTTTCTTTTGTTTGTTTGCTGTGCTGAAGACAGACTCTTGAATTTATGCTGGAGACAAGCAGGACTTTTGTTTTGGTGCTTTTCCTTGTGCCGAAGTAAGCATTGTTTTTGTTTTGTTTGATCGCAAATAAAGACCTTTTTTTTTACTACTACAGTTTAAGCACTTGTCTCGCGGAGCTAAAGAACCTCCAAAGTTCACAATATATATATATATATATATATATATATATATATTGTAAGCTGGGGATAGGTAGCGGGTACAAAAGCTCCCTGGGATGAGCAGGCACAGATACCAAAGTCCATAGGATAAGTGAACAACAGTGGGATTTTTATTGGTGCTATACAAAGTCTATTTACAGGTGCTGTACAGTGTGCAGAAAACAAAACAAACAAAAGTAGTTTAAACAAACACCTAGCCGTGTCTCGGCTCTAACTACACGATATGTAGGCCCTAACTACTAAGCTAAACAAGCCTACCGCTTGTTAGCTCAAAATACAAACTGCTCACCAGTCTTTTAACAACCTCCTTGCTCCTACAGATCCACACTATCTGTTTCCCAGGACAGAGCAATGGCTGTTAGCTCAGGTGAGCTTAAATTGGCCTGGGGGAGAGGGCCAACACCTGACCTGGATCAGGGATCAGAGATCCCTGAACGTGTAAGAGAGGAGCCTGGGAGAGGTATAAACCCCGAACTGGACTTTCCCAGGCTCTCTCTGGGACGCTCTGCTACACACCCTCCCCTCTTGTTTCAACCCCAGGGTTGGAACACCTGTAGCCCAACAGGAGTGAACACGGGACAGGGCATCTACATTACCCATCTCAACCCCTGGCCTGTGTTTTACCGAAAAGGAATAATCCTGGAGGGCCAAAAACCACCGGTTCACCCGCCTATTAGTCTCCTTCTTTTGGGCCATCCATTTCAGGGGAGCATGGTCAGTTATTAACTCAAACTGGCGCCCTAACAGGTAGTACCTGAGCGCGTCCACAGCCCACTTTATGGCTAAACATTCCTTTTCAATGACTGCATATTTTTTCTCATGATCATTGAGCTTTCTGCTTAGGTAGACCACAGGGTGTTCTTCCCCATTGTATACCTGTGATAGTACTGCCCCGATACCTACATCAGAGGCATCTGTCTGAACCAAAAAATCTTTGGAGAAATCGGGGGAGTATAGCACTGGCTGTGCACAAAGAGCCTTCTTCAGGACTTGGAAAGATTCTTCTGCTACTGGGGACCATTTTATCATTACGGAGTCTTTCCCTTTCGTCAGGTCTGTCAGTGGGGCAGCTATAGTGGCAAAATTTGGAATAAACCTTCTATAATATCCCGCAATGCCAAGAAAGGCCCTGACCTGCTTCTTGTTTGCAGGACGTGGCCACTCCTGGATGGCTTCTACTTTATTCACTTGGGGTTTAATAACTCCACGGCCAATAGTGTAGCCCAAATACTTGGCTTCCTCCAAACCAATGGCACATTTTTTGGGATTTGCCGTAAAACCTTCCTTGAAGAGGGAATCAAGGACAGCTTGGACACGGGGCAAGTGAGACTCCCAGTCAGTGCTATGCACCACTATGTCATCTAAATAAGCTGCAGCATACTGCTGGTGCGGTCTTAGGGTCCTGTCCATGGCCCTCTGAAAGGTTGCAGGGGCATTTTGCAACCCAAAAGGCATTTTCTTATACTGGAATGATCCCTCCGGGGTCACAAACGCAGTCTTTTCTTTGGCACTATTAGTCAGGGGTATTTGCCAATATCCTTTGGTCAAGTCCAAAGTGGTCAGATAACGGGCCTTGCCCAGTCGGTCTATAAGTTCATCTACCCTGGGCATCGGGTACGTGTCAAACTTTGTTACTGCATTGAGCTTTCTGAAGTCGTTACAAAACCTCCAAGTGCCATCCGGTTTTGGGACCAACACGATGGGGCTAGACCAGTCACTATTGGATTCCTCAATGACATCTAGTTCCAACATCCTTCTAACTTCATCACTGATGTCCTTTCTCCTCGCTTCAGGAATTCGGTATGGTTTGAGCTTGACACGGACCCCAGGTTCAGTAACAATATCATGCTGAACCGCTGAAGTCGTGCCAGGCAACTCTGAAAATTTCTCTCTATTCCTTATTAGGAACTCTCTAGCTTCCTGTTTTTGGGAATATGACAGGGTGTCTGGAATCGTGACCTCAGGGATCAGAGGGGATTCAGTACCCTTAGGCGTTACCGGTAGGGACCTCACAGTTAACGCCAGTCTATCCTTCCAGGGCTTTAACAGGTTCACGTGGTAAATCTGTTCGGGCTTCCTTTTACCTGGTTGATACACCTTGTAATTGACTTCCCCAACTCTTTCAATTACTTCAAAGGGGCCCTGCCACTTAGCCAGGAACTTGCTCTCAACAGTAGGAACTAAAACGAGGACCCTGTCACCCGGTGAGAAAACACGGAGTTGGGCCCCCCGGTTGTATATTCTCTGTTGGGCTGCTTGAGCCTGTAGTAAATGTTCTTTCACCACTGGTATTACGGCTGCAATCCTGTCCTGCATTTGAGCGATATGCTCAATTACACTTTTGTGGGGTGTCTGTTCCCCCTCCCAAGTTTCCTTGGCTATGTCCAAGAGTCCCCGAGGGTGTCTCCCATAAAGCAACTCAAATGGAGAGTACCCTGTAGAGGACTGGGGAACCTCCCTGATAGCAAACATCAGGTACGGTATCAGGAAGTCCCAGTCTTTCCCATCTTTGTCAACAACCTTTTTTAACATGCCCTTTAACGTCTTATTGAAACGTTCCACCAAGCCATCCGTTTGCGGATGATACACAGAGGTTCGCAACTGCGTCACCTTAAATAACTTGCACAGCTCCCTAGTTATCCGTGACATAAATGGGGTACCCTGGTCTGTCAGGATTTCTTTAGGGATGCCCACCCGACTGAACACCATAAACAGCTCTTTGGCAATATTTTTAGCAGATGCGGCGCGTAAGGGAACGGCCTCAGGGTAACGGGTAGCGTAGTCCATAATCACGAGGATATGCTGATGACCACGGGCGGATTTGGGGAGGGGCCCCACAAGGTCCATGGCAATCCTCTCGAAGGGCACTTCAATAATGGGCAAGGGCACTAAAGGACTTCGGAAGTGGGGCTGGGGGGCTGACATCTGACACACAGGACAGGATTGACAATAATTCTCAATATTTTTCTGTATCCCAGGCCAGTAAAACCTGCGCAACACTCTTTCAGTGGTTTTCTCAACCCCTAAATGGCCTCCTAGCAAGTGCCCATGGGCAAGTTCCAACACCACCCTTCTGTAAGGCTTGGGGACCACCAACTGTTCAGTACCAAAATTTTCCTTGTGCACATTAAGGTCAGTAAACTCCAACATAGGCTCCGAGTCGGCAGACGGCTGTCCGGCTCTACTGGTTGTGGGGACTTCCTCAGGCTCCTCCAGCTCTCCTGCCATAACCGAGAAAGGAAAACTCGGAGAGCCCCGAGATGAGTCCCCTGAACCCACAATATCGGAAGTAGCCAGGAGCTCTGGCTCTGCGACTGAGTCAGGTACTGCGACCGGGTCGGGACGATCCCACAGTTCCCAAAACTTAGGGAAGTCCCTACCAATGATGGCCTCGTGCACCAAGTGGGGCACAAGTCCGACCGCATGGGACACCGTACCTAAGCCAGTTTTAAACTGAACTGTGGCTATAGGATACTCCCGGGTATCCCCATGTACACAGATCACAGCAACTTTTTTAGCATGAAAATTCACAGTTTCAACCATCTCAGCTGTAACCAAAGTAACCAGACTTCCAGAGTCCAGTAAGGCCGTAATAGGCTTATCATTAACAGTCATGTGACACATGTGTTTCCCCACATTTGGCGCTGCAGCGCATGAAACAGCAGCAAACATAGACTGCCTTCTAATAGACAGATCACACTGCATTGGTTCATCAGTCAATGGACAGTTTGCTGCAACATGTCCCAGCTCTTGGCAACGAAAACACCTGATGTTTCCCCAAGTTGGTTTGCTGACAGGCAGTGGTTTCCCTTGCTTGGGACGCCAAACTTCAGTCCTGGCACCAAAAATCCTCCCCCCTATTTCCTTGCCATGCTTACCACCCACTTCCCCTGGAACAGTCTTACCGGTTGCCTGGGGAGACCGTGGCTTTGGGTGGAAAGTCCGTGCGGTTGTTGGGGTGGTGACCAGGTTCTCTGCAGCAAAGTATCTTTCGACGAGTTCCACCAGGTTATCTGCCGACTTGGGGTCCCCTTGACTCACCCACTTCTGCAGGGGAATTGGGAGTGACCTCAGGAATTGGTCCATGACCACACGCTCCACTATTTGTGGCGCAGACAGGGACTCAGGCTGTAGCCATTTTCGCACCAGGTGGATTAGGTCGAACATCTGCGATCTTGGGGGCCTCTCGATTTTGAAGAACCAGCTGTGGACCCGTTGGGCTCGAACGGCCAAGGTGACGCCGAGTCGCGCCAGAATTTCCTGCTTGACCTTTTCGTAGTCTTCTGCTTCTGCTGACTCCAGATCATAGTAGGCCTTCTGCGATTCACCAGAAAGTAAGGGGGCAATCAGTCCTGCCCACTTGGTTTTAGGCCAACATTCCCTCTCAGCGGTCCGTTCAAACGTTAACAGGAAGGCCTCTGGATCATCATCCGTAGTCATTTTAGACAGAAAGCGAGCCACATGGATGGCTGAAGGCTTGTCTCCCATATCCTTAATTTCCGCAGGTGCCCACTGTGCTAGCGTCTCTGCAACCTTAGTCAGGGTTTTCCTATCCACTTCTGCAGCAGTGGCAAGCTGTTCAAACAGCCTCTGCGATTGCTCCTGTACAGCACTAATCTGCCTCTGCGATTGCTCCTGTGCAGCACCAATCTGTTTGTACAGCGCCTTGGTTTGCTCCTGTGCGATAGCATTGGCTTGCTGCAATGCAGCGTTAGTTTGCTGTTGTGCAGCATTGGATAACATCATTTGTTTGAGGATTTCCTCCATGTTGTCACTTTAGGTACTGGCCTTTTAAAATAGTAACTTACTACTGCTGATCGCAGCCTCCACCATATGTAAGCTGGGGATAGGTAGCGGGTACAAAAGCTCCCTGGGATGAGCAGGCACAGATACCAAAGTCCATAGGATAAGTGAACAACAGTGGGATTTTTATTGGTGCTATACAAAGTCTATTTACAGGTGCTGTACAGTGTGCAGAAAACAAAACAAACAAAAGTAGTTTAAACAAACACCTAGCCGTGTCTCGGCTCTAACTACACGATATGTAGGCCCTAACTACTAAGCTAAACAAGCCTACCGCTTGTTAGCTCAAAATACAAACTGCTCACCAGTCTTTTAACAACCTCCTTGCTCCTACAGATCCACACTATCTGTTTCCCAGGACAGAGCAATGGCTGTTAGCTCAGGTGAGCTTAAATTGGCCTGGGGGAGAGGGCCAACACCTGACCTGGATCAGGGATCAGAGATCCCTGAACGTGTAAGAGAGGAGCCTGGGAGAGGTATAAACCCCGAACTGGACTTTCCCAGGCTCTCTCTGGGACGCTCTGCTACAATATATATATATATATATATATGTGTGGGTGTAGGCACAACCACCAGTGTAGTATGTAAGGATGGGATGGTCATAATTGTATTGAATTTAGTATGTTATGTTGAGGTCAGGAAAAAAAGGGTCAAAAAAACCTTCCTGTAGACCTCATATGTGTCCATGTGAATATATATATATATATATATATATATATATATATATACACACACACACACATGCATACATAAACAGGCATACACATGTAAAAAAAAAAAAGGAATGATAATAATAAATTCACTTGTAAAAGTTATTCAATTGCAGATACTGAGTAGAGAGTTATGTGCATATAGCCCAAGCAGAACATAGGGTAAAATGTATTTCTTTCAGATTTCCCACCTTGGGGATCATCACATTTATGTAAATTCCCTGTGAAAGCAAAAAAAGAAAGGGCATAGTTTAAAAAACGGGGACACTTCATCAGCTGAAGAGTGACTGGAAGAGCTGGGTAGAGGTTGTGGACATTGCAGGAATTTCTGGTGGAGAATCCAAGTAGTATGTGTGCTGTCTCCATGCTGTTCTTTAGTCTGGGAAATACAGAGTATCAGTCTGGCTTAAAGGTCCCTTTATCTGTATTTACTGTGAGTAGAGGTACCGTGGTCTAAAGTTTGGTTTTGGGTATCCTGTGCCTTGACCCCTCTCTCGAGGGATATGGATGCTATTTAGTTATGCCTGTGCTTTTTTTTTTTTAGAAATTAGGTGCAAGTATTCACTGCCCCCTCGCAAACCCACCATGCCAAATGGTGGGTGTGACCAAATTTGCCAGTAGCAAGAGGGTCTTTCTGGGGTAGGGTGAAATAAAACCTGGGCCTACTCACTGTGTACATGACACATGCCACAGTCCTTGTACCCACATAATATGCTTTACATTTTGTTTTCAGTGCCAGCTGGGGGCTAGGCTGTTGTGGCTGGCCTCTTACTCTGTCATATGGTGAGCATCAAAGGTCCTGTGCCTTAAGGGGCAGAAGATGGTAGAGGAAGAAATTAGTGCAGAAAACTAGATTCTTTGTTTACAATTAACAATTCAGAAAGCACAGGGTCAGTGCCAGAGTTGGCAGTATGGAGTTCTAAACCCTCCCAGGTAAAAAGAAGCTGAGGTTATGCCAGTATAGAACACTGAAGACGGAGGGTAGAAAGCTAAATGTTTACTTAGAGAAAAAGTTGTTAGTCAAAAATCAAAACATGGGAGGGTACAGAACTATAATGAGATAAAAGGTGTTAGACTTCAGCTAGGCTTTAAAACCAACACAAAACAGAAATTAAAGCACTAGCCACATCTCCAATTAAAAGGAAGCTCAAGGCCTTGGCATTTGCATTCTCTCTCACTTTTCAGTGACACATGGCCTTACACAGGGGTGTGCAGATCCTCCCATGCAGGGCCGCTGATAAAGCAGTACAGCCAGCCCTCCTGTACTGAGCACCTGATTAGCAGGAGGTCCGGCTGTACTGTCTTGATATGCACACTGATCCTCTTCTGCCTCCCCCTGCAGTGCTGCTAGATTCTCCTCCTCTTTTCCTCCCTGGCTGCACTACAGGGGGATTGGTTCTAGCACATGCGCTCCTTCCATCTGCTGTCTGGGCCCCCCTATGTGCCCCTTTCCCCTGCAGCATTTCTGACTTCCTTCCTCTCCCACTGGCAGCTTCTGTGGGCACACAGTGGGAATGTTTCAAGATGGGGAGCGCTGGAAGGGGCACTCCTGTGCCCATTCATCACTGATGCACAGTAAACTGTGTTTACTATACTTCAGTTTGTGAATGAGCAGTAAACTTCAGAGCGCTTCCTATTCATTCATCTGTGCTGCTGAGGCTACAGAGAAAGGGACTGATAAATCTATCTCTGACTCCTCAGTCACTTTCAGGGCCCCCTGTCAGGTAGGCTGTATGGGGCCCTGTGATTCCTACCAGCAGCCCTGCTCCCATGTCTATATCAGGAGCTATACCTACTGCTTCAATGAACCACACAATTTGCTCATAAGTGCCCATCTATATGTTGAAAATTGTTTCTTCTATATTAATTAATTTATAAGTTAGCTGGAAGTTAGAAATCTTTGTACAGTATTCATAATTATTTATGAATGCATTACTCACTGTGCCTTTGAGAAAATGCATTTAGCCTCATCATGCTGCCAGTTTTTTCTTTATGGGATATTCATGATATAATAACATACAGTGAGTGTTCTACAAGTTTCCTTCCACACCAAAATGTTTCAAAATATTTCATACTATATCCAGTACCTATAGAAGAAAAAGGCAAAAATTACATAACTTTACATTTCCTGGTAGCATATCCCCTAAATCAGGGCTCAAAATTTCAAGTCCTGAGCTACTAGCCAGGCCTCAAGGGTTACTCGCCACCAGTTGCCCCACCCAACCCCAACCCTGCCCTGCCCCCTAAACACACCCTCATATTATCTCATGAAATTACACTTAAATGTTCTATGCAGAATTAAGTTATAAAAATATTACCAACAACTTTATCCATACCCAAAAATGCAGCCCGCCCGTGTCCGCCAATGCAGCCCGTGTTCGCCAATGCAGCCCGTGTTCGCCAATGCAGCCTGTGTCCACCAATTCAGCCAATGCAGCCTGTGTCCACCAGTGCAGCCTGTGTCTCGGTCCTCAGTGCAGCCTGTGTCCCCAGTTCAGCATGTGTCCCCAGTTCAGCCTGTGTCCCCCCCCCCCCAGTTTCAGCCTATGTTCCCCCCAGTTTCAGCTTGTATTCCCCCCAGTTTGAGCCTGTGTCCCCGCGATCGTAGGGGATGAGAGGGGAGAGCCGCCACGCCGCCTGATTAATTAGAGCGCTGGGGAACATAGCAGCATTCATTACAATAGCTGTGTGTTTCCCCACCATGCAGTATCATTTACAGCCCCTCCCCCTTGTCAGGGGGAACTTTGATAGACAGGTCACCGTCCCAGGATTGGACGGTGATCTGTCTATCAAAGTGCCCGGACAAGGGGGAGGGGCTGTATGTGACGCTGCGCGGCAGGGAAACACACAGCTATTGTAATGAAAGCTGTTATGTTCCCCAGCACTCTTATCAGCCAGGTGGCGGCGGCTCTCTTCCCATACGATCGCTGGGACAAAGGCTCCCATACAACCCGGGCCGACGGCGGTGCTCGCCCCCCCCCCCCCCGGCCCCCAGGCAGCCCACACTCACCCCCCCTAAATCACACATCAAGCTTATTTCACAAATCCTCATCACTAGCCTAAGGCACTCTTTTTTCAGCTATGTGACTGTATTTTCATATTTTATTGGACACAAGCAAAAATAACTATCTCTTCCTGAAAAATTATACTTATGGCTGTGTGTTAGCTTTGTGAATTGAGATATTTGCATTGTAGACAATAGTGGTCAACTGATTAAAGCTCCACTGTTTCAAACCATAGGTGTAGAGAAGACTATATTTTCATTATTGCAACATTGAAGTTTCTGCCTTTATGTATTTAGCATATCAAGTATATGTACAACCTGCAATCCTCTCACTTTTAAACAGACTAGCATGTATCTGTCTGTTTATCTTTTTCCTGTAACTGTTATAGATAAAAGTTTTCATTGAGTCTACAAAATTGCTACTGTATTTATCTCAGTCTGAAGTTATTTTCTCTCTTTGTCATTACAGGTGTAATTTCCTACTCATGTGACTGGCTGACTGCATTTTTCCTTTTATTACAACATTGAAATTGATTACAGTGTGACTTTGACTGAGTGACTGTAGACGTAGTGGAATCTTTGTGTCATTCTAATCAGAAACAGCAGGATGACAGGAAGCACTGCAATTCTTTTTTGCAGTCTTGCAAATTTCAAATTAAAGAATATTCAATTTACCTTAAACACCCCCTTGTTGGAGATCACCCATTATGGATTGTAAGATCTCATGAATAGAGCCCTCCTAATCCTATTGTTTCGAATTGTATTTTAATCTGTACTGTTTCCCTTTATATTGTAAAATATTGTAAAATGTTGCACAAACTGTTGGCACTATACACTGTAAATCCTGTATAATAATAATAATAACAATATTAATATTCCACAGCTGGTGCTGGCACATATTCAAGATGGCAAAATAGAAGTGCAACAACCGGATGAAAACCTGCTTACATGCCTCCCATTTTTTTTGAGATGTGAATAAGGGATGCCTATAAGTATGTAGGCATTGGACACATCCACTGCCATGCTACCTAAAACTGACAGCTATAACAAGCAAAATGCACAGCAAATAAACAGAAACAATGGTCTGTAAACAGTGGAAACATGCTTGAAAGTTACTTAACTCTGGTTACTGTGGTGTGTACGTGATTTCTGTAGCCAACAAGAACTCAAGCTTCTAAGCAGTTGCTGGAGTGGAAAGGTGGTGTGGGGAGGCAGGGAAGTCTGGGAGTACATCTGGAAATACGCTCATTCCTGCACCATTAAAGTGGGGCATGTTGACGCACATGTGCCCCTGGTCCCAGACTTTGAGAACTATAACAGAGTGGCAGACAAAATTGCCAATGTGAATGCACTTGTGCCAAATGAGCCTATCTTGATTATCCTGGCCAACTGTGCCCATAAGCAATCTGGACATATGGGGCAGAAAGCGACCTATGAATGGGCACAGCAGAGAGGGTTGCCCATATCCACGGACTTGATAAAGACTGTAAAAGGGAACTGTACAGTGTGTGGAGAAGTGCAAAAATGGCCATTGCAAAAGTGATCCTCTGCGTCGATTAAGAAGGGAGAGAGGCCTGCAGATATTTGGCAGATTGACTTCATCTGTCCCCTGCCCCGTGGAACAATGGACTGAGATATTATTGCACTGCAGTGGACACATCTTCAGGACTTTTGCTTGGTCATCCTTGCAAATGTGCAGATCAAGCCACAACATTTCAACTGCTCCAGAAACTTGTTGCTGCTTATGGTTGTCCCAAAAAATTCCAAAGTGCTAACAGCTTCACTGGATCAACAGTACAGAAATGGGCCAAAGTCTCTAGAGTGTACTGCGTGTACCACATACCATACCATCCACAGACAGCTGTTTTAATTAAAAGATACAAGGGGTTATTGAAGGCCCAGATACGCAAACTTACACCCACGGATATATTAAGGGGGCGGGATCACGTCCTCACACAGGCAGCATGTTGTCAAATTCTAGGCCAATAGCCAAAAGCACACCATATGAGAGGATGGTGGGGACTGTGGAACATATTCCACAGCTGGAGTGCAGAGTTCAGTATTTACGTAGGGTTCCTGAAAGAACAGGGTTTTACAGCTACCAAGTTACTGCTTCCCATGACATAGAAACCAAGAGTGACATGAAGCCTGAAGCTGAAGCCTATCTAGGAATGAGAGGAAATATGGCAGGAGGGTTTGAAGTTATATTTGCATTGGCAGATGAGCATCAGGACAGTGGCTAGGACTTTGACTGGTTAGTGGAGTGGAGCAAGAATGGAATGTGAGGCTCTATAACATCAAACCTTCCAAAATAAACAGCAATGATCTTCTAGGAAATGTCAGTATATTTCCTCTCCTCTCTATTGATGTTCTTTGAGAGGGTCAGAAGTGGATACAGGCAGGTGGCAATGTGTTGGTCAGAGATTCAGACAAGAAGCCAGTTAGAGGAGAGAGTGTAGCTGAAGGGCTGGGGTCTACTTTTTATGTATTATTAGAAGGAACAGATAGTTTGTTTTGTTTTCCACTCCACAGGCTGTCTCTGATTTGCTCCATGGGAAGACCAGAGAAAAGTGGCTTCATGATGGACAGAATAATGGAAGACCGCAAGAGCTGTGGAGAGCAAGACCTTTGATGTGTTACAATCCTGGACGTGCTTCTAATGGGCTTTCTAAAGAACTTTTGGAAAAACTTGAACACCTTCTCAGTTGCAGAAATATGGGACTGGGAGTGGGTTGCATTCAAAGCAAATTAATGTTTAGTATGAGTTGTTAGTAATAAAGAGATTTTGTGTGGGAAGTCTAAGAGAAAAATTATGCATACAATGGGCCAGATTCAGGTAGAGTTACGCCAGCATAACTCACACTTTGAGCCGGCTTATCTGTTTTCTGTATGCAGAAAACAAGATACGCCGTTTTTTTGCAAAGATCCGACAGGCGTAATTGTATTACACCGTCGGATCTTAAAATTAGTTTTAAAATGGCCACCGGTGGCGTTCCCGCTGATTTACGCCGAGAATATGTAAATCAGCGAGATACGACAATTCACAAACGTACGCGGGCCTGACGCAGTCACTTTACGACATTTCCGTAAGGGGTTTCCCGGCGTAAAGATAAAGCAACAAAAAGCAGGCGCATCCTATGTTAAGTATGGCCGTCGTGACTGCGTCAAATTGAAAAAGTTTAACGTCGTTTGCGTAACTCGTCCGTGAATGGGGATTGAAGTCATTGACGTTCACTTCGAAAAGACTATCATAATTTGGAGCATGCGCACTGGGATACATCGACGGCCGGTGCATGCGCAGTACATTCGCCGCGGGATCGCGCCTATTTTAAATACTACACGCCCCCTACCTGCCCAATTTGAATTCCGCCGGCCCATTTTCGCTCCGCCGCCGCAACTTTAGGAGCAAGTGCTTTGTGAATACAGTACTTTCTCGTAAAGTTTCGGCGGAGAAACGTAAATGAGCAACGTTACGCCAGAATAAAGATTCGCCCATCTACCTGAATCTGGCCCAATATATATATATATTTAACAAACAGAGGTGCTTTATTAAATAAATACATGTTACAGTATAAATGAAGAGACAATTTGGCTCTGTTATCATGTCAAATAAGGGTAATACAGCTACAACACAAACATTTTTGAGCCGAAAAAACGAAGGACAAATTTGGAAATTTTCTGACGAACGAATGATAAAGTGAAAGGTTAATATGTTTGCCGTCCGAACTGTTTGCACTGGGTATATGTAAAAAAACAAACAAAAAATTGATTCATTTATGTCCACTGAACGATTTATCGGTCATTACATGATGGCACTATTTTTTGCTCTCACGGCCGAATGTTTGTTTTTCAAAATGGGTTCAGCTGATTTTCATATAGTGTATTATCAGCATTAGGCTCTTCAACTGTTTTTTTTTTTTTTTTATTGTTTTCCTGTGTCACCATTGTGGAGAGTTACTCTCAATTTCTTTCCTGGTGAATGTACCACTGTATCTGGGACACAAAGTGATCTGAAAGTCAGTATTTTAAATTTTTTACCAGAGTAATTGGTAACAATTGCAATAGATGAGATTTCCCCCTTACTATAAGGAAAATGTACCCCACTTCCTGTTCTGGTTCAGGGAAGTAAGGGGGAACCTGCTCAGTGAGGACAAAAGTTCCCCTTTAAGGGTTTCCTATGTGCTTGTGTGTAGAAGTATATCAAAGTGCCTATGTAACTTCTAGAGACATAGGCCGGGATTCAGAAAGAATGGCGTAATTTTAGGCGGGCGTAACGCATCTCATATGTGGTACACCGCCGTAACTTAGAGAGGCGAGTACCGTATTCAGAAACAACTTGCGCCCTAAGTTACGGCGGCGTAGCGTATATGGGCCGGCATAAGCCCGCATAATTTAAAGTAGGCAGGTAGGGGGCGTGTTGTATGTTAGTGAAGCGTGACCCCATGTAGATGCATGGCTGAACAAACGGCGCATGCGACGTCCGTGGACGTAACCCAGTGCGCATGCTCAGAATCACGTCGGATAGAATGCCTAAGATACGCCGAACACTGCCTTCCATGTGAACGTAACTTACACACAGCCCTATTCGTGTAACGAGTTACGCAAACGACGTAAACGACGTAAAATTAACGGCTGCGCCTCATATGGCAGGGGTAACTTTACGCCGGACGTAAGCCTTACGCAAAGCCCGTATATGAAGCGGCCGGGCGTATCTACGTTTCGTGAATCGGCGTATCTTACTCATTTGCATATTTTTAATGAGAACGTCTAATGCGTCCAGCGTAACTATGCGCCCGCGATACACCGGCGTAGGCAAGTTACGCCAGACGACTGAAGCCATGTTTTTCGGCGTATCTTGCTTTATTTTCTTTTGATACGCCGGCGTAAAGCCTTTCTGAATCCCGGCCATTATGTCTGGCTTTTAGGAGCTGTCCTAACAAGGGGGCCATTGGGAAGGGGGTGGGTGAAGGGAGACACTAAAAGCATATGTTTGTGCAGTGTCTACTAACAAGGGCCAGAGACTGTAGGCGATATTCGAGTAGAAAAACATGCACAAACACTTGAATACATTTTGGCGACTTAGCCATTCAGCTCATTAAATTCTTTCTCCCACAAAGTCATGGGCTATTTGGTAGGCATTTAACCACTATGGTACCGCACGCCGTCAAATTGGAGCTGTGGTGGCTCAACGCGATTGGCACTGCGCTGATAAGCCATTCACCTCTGCAGCCAAGGGTTCGGATCCCGGCCTCAGCTACATGTGAATTGAGCTTGGTTGTCTCAGCCCGGCTCCCGGTGGGTGTGCTATGCAAGGTACGCCTGTGCTTAGTACGCCCACCCCCCCCCAAAAAAAAACACCACCACACTTGCACGCACACGAAATTGGTTTAACACGCATGCACTTTGGCCATGCGGTCTCCTAAAAAAAGAGAGGCGGAAGACCTACGGGGCTGGCTGGGTGGGCAAGACCTCCTCACTCTCTCATAGGGGGAGTCCCTCTGCCCCGTTGGGCCCCAGTTGGGCTCCCAAGTGGAGCAGGTAGGGCGGAGTGAGTGAGAGGCCCCCCCTCACACCCACCATTGCTACCCGGGGGCACGGAAAAGGATGGCAGATTGCCTCTGGGGGGAGGGTCTGCCTACTCCCAACTCCTGCAGTCTGGCTCCTCTCTCTTTGAGTTCACGCACAAAAATACACTTAAAAAAAAAATGACGGCGTGCGGGATACCCTATTGTTCTGACACAACGTCATATGACGTTGTGTCATTTAAAGCCGCTAGCCACGTCACTGAGAACACCGTGTGTGTGCCCGGCGGCCGCGATGGCCGCCGGGCACACGCGATTGCCCAGTAACTGAGCGGGGACGTGTAGCTACTGTATGTGTGTAAACACAGAGCTCCACGTCCATGTCAGGGAGAGAGGAGACCGATCTGTGTCCCTTGTACATAGGGACACAATCGGTCACCTCCCCCAGTCACCCCCCTCCCCCTACAGTTAGAACACTGGACATACATTTAACCCCTTCCCTGCCCTGCCCCCTAGTGGTTAACCCCTTCCCTGCCAGTTACATTTATACAGTAATCAATGCATATTTATAGCATTTTTCACTGTATAAATGTAAATGGTCCCAAAAATGTGTCAAAAGTGTCCGATGTGTCTGCTATAATGTCCCAGTCCCGAAAAAAAAATCGCAGATCTAGTAAAAAAAAAAAAGAAATCATAATTATGTCCCCTATTTTGTAAGCAATATAACTTTTGCGCAAACCAGTCTCTATACGGTTATTGCATTTTTTTTTTTTTTTTACCAAAAATATGTAGAATAATACGTATCGGCCTAAACTGAGATAAAAAAAATGTTTTATTTATTTTTTTGATAAATCTTTTTTATTACATTTTTGAACAATAGACAGTTTTAAAAAACAACAAAACAAAACAAAAAAAAAAAAAAAAAGGGGTGAAAATCTTGACAGGTAAATAAGCAGCAGACAGATAGTGCTTAACAAGTCATGACAGTTTTAGCATGTGATCTGGACAGTGCATGACAGGTATATGCGTACTCGGGACACAGCTGATATCCAGTGCGTCAGACATCTCCACCATAACCAGGAGCAGCTATTCCCCAATCAGGTATACAATGCTCCCGTACCCCTCTACAGCAAGGTATCCATAACTATTCCGTAACCTTGCCTCCTGACAAGCAAGCCGTTGTAGGTTCCGCTAACCAGGTACGCCAAATTTTGTTATATTTCAAGGGGCACCCTCTATTTTCATATGTATCTTTATATAGGGGAAGGTTCTCGTTTACAAGATGCTTCTATCGAGCCAGAGAAGGCATCGTGGGTTTCTTCCAATGCATAGCTATATATTTCCGAGCATAAAAGAGCAATAACCCAATCAGAGTTCTCCTCACAACAGTCGGCACCAGCATGTCTATCAGGCCCAAGAGGCACACCCCCATCGTCATTGGCACCATGTTTTATTTTTTTTAAATGGGATATTTATTATAGCAAAAAGCAAAAAATATTGTGTAATTTTCAAAATTGTCGCTGTTTTTTTGTTTACAGCACACAAAATAAAAACCGCACGGACAATCAAATACCACCAAAAGAAAGCTCTATTTGTGGGGAAAAAAAGGACGTCAATTTTGTTTGGGAGCCACGTCGCACGACCGCGCAATTGTCAGTTAAAGCGACGCAGTGCCGGAAGCTAAAATTGTGTCTGGGCAGGAAGGGGGTGTAGGTGCACAGTAGGCAAGTGGTTAAAGAACAAAGTCTGCCTTATGGTAAGTATAAGGAGTTAAACTGTGCTCATCATTTTGCAAGAATTCATCCTGCCTGCTTCCAGTGACTGTCTAGATTTAGGCCTTCCATACAGAAACTAATTGTACCCAGCACTGCTCAGCTTGCTTAAATGACTATGGATGGGGTTAAGAAGAGGGCAATTATGAGCAGACCAAGTAAAGAAAATGCTTAGTACCACTTTCAGAAATTTCACAAGTCCGATGTAAGAAGCATTCTCTTTTCCCATTATTAAATAAACTTTTTTCAATGTGTATGTTCTACCATGGCAAGACACCTGAACTGAGTGTATGCCATTCTATGGTCACGACATGCTTGAAAGGACTTCTGCATTCCTAACGGATGACTGTTCTAACTGATTATGGTAGCCCTTATAATATTGGCATTCCTGCAGATTAAGTGTTTGCACTGGTTAAACAGTGAGTGTATATAAGAACCATGTTTATGGATATTTATGAGCGAAAAGAACCCTGTAATAACTGTTAAACAAGGTGCCTTTTATTAAGCCCTGTGTAAAGACATAAACCCATGTATGAGAGTAAAGGCATAATAAGAGAAACCTAGGATATTGGATGAAGTTTTTATATAAATTACAGGAAAACTGATTTTCCTTACAAGTTAATTTAGGCTAAAGCTGGACTTACAATTGTGTGCTGCAAAGTAATGCCATGGTCTAATATGTATGTGGCCTAAGAGGAATACAACTAGAACCATTTGATGGGCATGAAACTGTCTAAGATTATCTAAATGTAGATCTGACAAATGCGTAAGCATCCAACAATTGGCTGAAAGTGTGATAGCCAGCAGCAAGTGCATCCTGCCCCCTAGAGAACGAGATTCATGGTTACAAAGTGCTGACAGATTGCTTTGTGCAAATGGATGCAACACATATTGTCATCAGCACTACTCCCAATGAAGATGAGGTAAGAGTTGGACTTAAACTGCCCTGTGTTAAGTGGAAAGAAGCAATGAGATATATATTCAATGTAGCTGGATCTACATGTTAAAAAAAATAACACTAAACTTTGTGTATCAGTATATGGTGCCCAGAAATACACTTTGGGCCAGTTTCAGGTAGATGCGCGCATCTTTTCGCCAGCGTAGCGCAACGCATATACGCTGCGCTGACGCAAACTAGCGAGTGAAGTACAGCATTCACCAAGCGCATGGCCGTTACTTTGCGACGGAGTAACGAAGATGCGTTGGCGCAACCCGACGCAAGTGGAAGTGGGTGTGATCATATGTAAATGATGGGCGGAGCCCAGCGCAGAGGCTTACGTTCAGCGCATCATCCACGGAGCATGCGCAGTGAGTGAGGCTTCATTTGGCCCCCTGTGCGCATGCTCACAACTTCCGTCGGCACCACTTCACGGGAAACGTCAGTGCAATGTGTTCCGTTGCGCGTATAAAAGCACCAGCGGAAGCGCCATTCCGGCGCAAAAGTATTTCCGTTTCCCCCCACCCCAGGGAAGTTACTTTTGCTCTGTAATGGCTGCTCCCGCTCCCCCCAAAGAGAGGAGGAACCTCAATTTCAATGCCCAGGAGGTCTCTGTGGTAATCTCCGCTATGGAGACTTATAATGACTTTCTCCACGGAAAGAAAAGTCGGAAGACCAGCCGGGAGAGGAAGCAGGCCATCCTGGAGACCATTGCTGGCAGGGTGGATGTGTTGGGGTACTCCACCCGGACTGCTGGTGATATCCAGAAGAAAATAAACGACCTGCGGCGCAAGGTCCGTGGCAAGGTGGCCACCATTCGGACCCATGAGAGGGGCACAGGTGGTGGACCCCCATGTGCGGTCAGCCTGACCACAGAGGAGGAGGTGGTCGCCCGCTGCCTGGAGAGGGAGCAGTTGGAGGGGGTACCAGGCTATGATTCTATGGAGGAAGGCTCCAGGACAGGTAAGTGTTTTTTATCCCCTATTTGGTGTGTTCCATGTGGGGGGGGAGGGTACATGTGCCAAGTGTGTGGGACCACCAACATGTGTCTGCTTTGTGTCATCCACAGATGACGGAGCTGGGCCATCATCTGTTGCCGGCCATTCCACCCCAACCCCCCAACGGGATCCTGAGGACGAGCCCCTGGTTGCTGAAGACACCGAGGTGGAGGAGAGTGCCCACACCACTTCTGCAGAGATGGTTGAGGAGGAGCCTGTTCCTCAGCAGGAGTTTATTTTGGTTTTATCAGAGTCCTCCCCTTCTGCAGGGCCCTCTGTCATCCCCTCACCCATCCTCGGTAGCCCCTCAAGGGCGACTCCATCCCCACAGAGACAACCTTCTCCTGGCCCCAGGAAGGCGACCCGTAAGACCAGGTGGGTGTCTGATCTGGTCCAGGACCAGGTGGCGATGGACCACGCCAGGCAAACCCAGCAGATGGGGGAGATTGCTGGCCACTTGGACCGGCTCGCTGACAGCCTGGGCTCCGTATCGCAGCTGCCCAGTGGTGTGCAGGACATTGTGACCAGCCTGGGGGAGGTGCAGGCTGATGTACGGCACCTCACAGCAGCCATCCACGCCAACACAGCTGCCATCCGGGAAGAGGGGAGGCAGCGGCAGCGTGCCCAGCGGCATAATGTCACCCGCCAGCTGAGAATGCAGGCCCAGACCAACCTCTATCTGACCTGGATTGCCGTGGCCTTGGAGGGCATGCAGCCAACAGCTGCCAGGAGTGGCCCACCCGGGGATCAGCCTCCTCCAGGTGCCCCCCCACCCCCACCCACTCCCTCCAGGCAGCTGAGGAGCCCGAGAGTGCCCACAAGGAGGAGCCCCCGTCACCCCAGGTGAGGGTGTTTTTTTTGGGGGGTTAATTTTTTTGTTTTTTTTTCTTGCTCAGGTTATGAGTTTATATTTATTTTATTACTCAGGTTATGAGTTTATATTTTATTTTATTACTCAGGTTATGAGTTTATATTTTATTTTATTACTCAGGTTATGAGATATTTATTTAATTTTTTACTGCACACGGTCAGGAGTGCAGGGGACAGTGTGAATGGTGTGTGAATGTGAGGGGGTGGCACTCCTGCCAGTAAGGGGTGTCACCCTCGGCCGTGGTGGAGAAGTTATCCCCACGGCTCTATGAATGACGTGTGAAAGGTGTATGAATGGACAGCGACATCATTGGGGCCTTGACGCTGGCGTTGCTGCTCCCAAGTCCTACATGCTGGACTTGGGCTAATCCAATGTGATGTGGATGTAGTGTGTGTGATCTAGGGACATCAGTGGTGTGCATGCGTCCATTGTCTGTGTGATTAATGTTTTGGTTTAGTGTCCAAAGATGCCTACGGCGAGGACCCTCCTGACTGCTCTTCCATCAGCAGACTGGTTCTCCTCTGGCAGGTGGGGACTGTGTGGGTCGGGGGTCAGGTCATCACGCATGTCAATCTGCAGGCCTTTTCTCATGGCAAAGTTGTGCAGAATGCAACATGCACCGATGATCTGACACACGAAGGTAGGGGAATACAATAGGGTCCCCCCGGACTTATCCAGGCAGCGGAAACGGGACTTCAGGAGCCCAAATGTTTGCTCCACCACTGCACGGGTTTTGATGTGTGCTTCATTGTATTTTCTCTCTCCTCTGGTTTGGGGGTTCCGGAAAGGAGTCATTAGATGGGGTCCCAGTGCATATGCAGAGTCACCTGGAAGGGAAAAGACAGGAGAATGTTAGTCATGCATGTGCCCCTTGTGATGTGTGCATCATGGGAGGGGATAGTCATGCCTGCCACCCATGTCACTCACCAACCAGCCAGCTGTCCCCATACATGTTCTGCTCGAATTCTGCTGGGATGGGGCTCTGACGGTATATGAAGCTGTCATGGCTGGACCCTGGGTGTTTGGCACGGACGTGCCATATGAGGCGTTGGGCATCGACTATCACCTGTACGTTGATGGAATGCCAATGCTTCCGATTGCGGTATATGTGCTCTGTGGCACTGGGGGGCTGGAGTGCCACATGTGTGCAATCAATGGCCCCCACTGTGCGTGGGAATCTGGCAATGCTGTAGAAATCTGTCATTGTCTTCAGCCGCAGCTCCTCAGTGGTTGGTCTGATGAACTGGTTGGACATGCGTCTGAGGATTGCAGGGACAACCTGGTGCACACATCTGCTCATGGAGGACTGTGACATCCCAGCCACCACTCCACTTGTACGCTGGAATGATCCACTTGCAAAGAAATTAAGTGCTGCCAGTACCTTCACCAGTGGCTGCCCTCTTGTGAGCGGTGTGTCTTGCTGGTGATGTCATCCTGCAGGGTTGTGGTTAGTTCAAGTATTGCATCAGGGCTGAATCTGAAGAGGCGATACACCTCCTCATCCCCTATGCCAAAGAGGCTCATGCGCGTGCGGTATATCCTCTCACGTGCCCGCCTCCTCCGTACCGGGGGACCCATCAGTAGTGCTAGGACCGCGACTGCCACTGGCATGTTGGCACACAGAGGTGTTGTCCTTGCACGTATGGTTGTTCAGCTTGCTAGTTTTGTCGGTAACGCTGCTGCTGTAGCTGCTCTCCTGCTGACCTGTGGCCGTCTGGAGTAAAGATGAAGCAGCTATTTGTAGAAATAACTTTGCGTCGGATGGACGAGATACGCGCGGTGCATGTAGCCAGCGTCTGGTGCTAATCCGTTTGCGAATCGGGAAATCGACCTCATTTGCATATTTGCAGGGGAAATCAATAGGCGCGACTGATGCGCCAAGCGAAATTATGCGCTGACGATACTCTGGCGTCGGAAATTTAAGCCGGTCGGGGGAAAGCCCGTTTTCTGTCGCATCTAGTTTGGTGGGTACGGCCACATAGATACAACGGCGCATCTTCACAGTTACGCGGCGCATATCGAAATACTCCAGCGCAAGTCTTGCTGAATCTGGCCCTTTGTTTCTAATGTATGGCACCTATAACTTGTTGTAACCCCACACATTTACACATTGTGTTTCAAACACAACGTGTCTAGAAAAAAAAGGGTGAATCATACTTGCAGCCTACAGGCAAATGTATGACATGTCACTCAGAAAACTAGGACATTTTACTCAACCTTGGCAAAAACTATTTTTGTGTGCCAAATGCCACAGACCAACTATTTACAGGGTCACTGTACATAGCTGTAGCACCCTCTAGTGCAGGGGTCTCCAAACTTTCTAAACAAAGGGCCAGAATATTGTCCTTCAGACATTAGGGGGTCCAGACTGTGGTCCCCCAATAAAAGCAAATGCCCAGAGTCTGTGGGAGAAAACAATGCTTCTGACTTTGTGTCCATTTGGATTAAAAAAGACATTGCACCTCTGGTCAGTAGGAGTGGGAGTCCCCTGTCACCTGTATTGGAGGCATAGTGGTGCCCTATCGCTGGTATCAGTGGGAGGGATAGTTCCCCAATGCTGGTATCATTGGGAGGAATAGTGCTCTGAGGGCCGGATAAAGTCAAGTAAAGGGCCGCATTCGGCCCGCAGACCGCAGTTTGGAGACCCCTGCTCTAGTGCACTAGAATAGGAATTGTTAAGGTTTTTGCAAACAGTAGGCAAAATGTTTAGGCTTTCAAGCCAGTGTTCACACTGCAAACAGAAGGGGTTGGTAGTAGGCAAAACCTCCCTCTGTCGAAACTTAGGCTAGAAGAATGGGAGTGGAGTAATTCATGAGGACCCAGACCAATCTTCAACAGATGGGTTGGAAGGGGGCAGTGTTCACACGGGTGGAAGATGGAGGTGGAATGTTGGGTCAGGATGAGTGCCCCCTATTAGAGAGCGGGATGACCTTGGAGTGTTGCTCAGAATATTCGGGAATATTGGTATGACGAGTATTCGAATAACAGGCAGCTATTTCATCGAATTTTTTATTTTTTTTTAGAACAGATCACATACCTCCTAAAAGCTCTGGTATGATTGCTGGGCCGAGTCTCGATTTTAACGAAAAATCGCAATGGAGTAGATTCGATTATTTTATATTGTAATATATAGATTCTGAGAATCAAAGGCTCCATTCCGATTTCTCGAAATTTGCAATTATTTTGAGTAATATATCACGAAATTCATGAGCTCCATTCCGATTTCTCGAATATTCCAATTATTTTATAGTAATATACCAATCTGAGCCAATCAAGTGCTCCTTCCGCATTTCTCGATGCAATTATTGGTTGTAATATATCACGAAGCCAATCAGGGCTCCTTCCGCAGGTCAATTATTGTGTATTGTAAAATACGAATATTTGAGCCAATGGGTCAGCATTTCCGAATAGCAATTATTTTATATTGTAATATATCACGAATATTCTGGCCAATCAGCTCCTTGCATTTGCGATCGGCAATTATTGTGGTAATATAAGATGCCAATCAGAGGCTCCATTGCATTTCTCGAATGTTAGTATTATAAAATATCACGAATATTCTGTCAGAGACCTTTGAGGAAAAATCGTAGCGAAAAGCAATAATTAAATTTCCAAAAAATATCCGAATATTCGTATTTAGCTATTTCTCGAATATTCTAGAGAGCGAATATGGATGCTCAACACCTTGGATCTGGGAGCTCGGGTGCGGAAGGGACCCTCTTCATAACACACAGAGGTGTTCTGACCAGTGGCACAGGAGCAGGTGTATGGACAGCAGGAGGAAAACTGCCAGGTGGGCTGGTGAGTGTACAGTCGGAGGACTGGGAGGCATGCCTGAGAGGATTGGGTGGTCTGAGATGGATGCAGAGTTAATCTGGGAGGATTGTGGAAGTTTAGCCAAGAAGGCTGGAGAAAGGGGCAGCTGCAGCCAGGTGGGCTGGCAGTGCCTGAACGTGTTATTGGGAACAGTAGCCACAAAAGGGCAGCAGAGCACTAAGACTTTGCTACACTACCAAAGGGCCCTGCGGTCTCTGCCTGTAATGGGCGTTTGCTACTACTCTGACCAGATTGTCAGATCACCTAACAGTGTGTCAGCTGGTCCTAGGAGTTGTAGTGCTTCAAGCAAATGTTGTGCTGGAGAAAGCTAAGGAGTGTAAATAGTCTGTACAGAAGAAGTTGTCCCTGGAAAGTTGTGCCAAATTCAGATGGGCATCCCATAATTCCCCTATCCTCATCCAAGTTCAATATCCTTAATAAAAACATAAAAACAAGGATGAGAGGACTGTTTTCTGACTACAGTGTGCTGTGGAAAATCCTGTGTGCCTGGATGTGCAAGGGATTCTTTAATCACCAGAGGCTCCTGCGAGGGTAGCGCTACATAGTAAAAACCCTACTGAAATAGTAAGAGAGTTCAACTTTGGTAGGAAGGGTCAACACGTAAACACAGGGGAGCACACAAGGTCAATATCATCAATAAAAAACAACCTATAAACACCTGAAAACTGCTGTGCTCTTTTACACTGTTAAAGTGACACTAAATGATATTCTTATTCTCCAAAATAAATCATCCACTCAAATCCACTCAAATCTATGCCCTTGGAGAACCAGAGCAATGCCTTGATGCCTCCTGCATGTATCCTTACCTGTCAAATGTCTCCCCTCTTTCTGTTACGAGACCTAAAAAACTGCATATTCTGTGGGTGGGTCTGTTGTCCGAAGCTCGGTGGGTGGAGTCGTAATGTCAGTAGACTCCCCACCCACTTTTACACTCCCCTTGTCAACACGCATTTTCTTCTGTGTATTTCTTACACTGAACTTCTGCTATGATCACCAACATCCAGTCAAAACCCAGAAAAGTCACCACATGACTTCAGTATGCCCAATCATGCTGAGGTGTGGAGCAGCCAATCCTGGGAGAGCTGGAGAAGAAAGAAGGAGGGGATCTGAAGTACACAGAATGCCTCTCTCAGGCTCCTGCATAAGATATGTAAATCACCTCTCACTCACAGCAAGGGGGAAGAACTGGCTCCTATTTCTCTATGTGTCAGTTTTTATCACACTGAAAAAAGATAAGAGGACTGCTCAGAGCTGGGTTAACTCTTTGTGGCAAGACAGGGCACATATGATATGAAATCCTATACTGTACAAGGTGCAAGCCTTAATTTAAAAAAAAAATCGGGTTTACCCCTTCTGAGAATATATTCAAAACACTTTATATATTCAAAACACTTTATTGGCACAGGTAAATAGTTCTGGCAATATACATGGGCGTCCGCCAAACCAGTGACCCCCCTGGAATCGGCAAGGGTCTGCCATGTATCTCTGGGACTCTCTGTGTTTGTGAGTTGGCTCCACAGCTGTTGCAAGATCAGGAGGTACAGGCTTGCCACCTCTGGCTGCTTCCTGATACCCTCGTGTTTGCTTTGCTGCTGTAAGTATTTTCAAAGGGCATGTGGAAACAGGACTTGGGAGAAGGACCACCGTGACCTTACAATGGGGACTGTGAGTCAGTAAGGGAGAACTTTATGGGATAAGTAAGCCCCTGCCCTGGCATTGTCAAAGAAGCGGAGCATAGGTGACCATAAAGTTATGCCCCCCCCTGGAAAAAGTTCAGCGGACGCCCATGGCCATCCACCATCTTTGCAGTTACCAGACGAAAATAGCGTTCACCCTGCAAAGATCTGACTGTCCACTGATCTCCACGTCCTGGGACTTGATGCTGCTGCTTCCTGCTAGCGTAAAGGACTTGCTGCAACTTGTGGTTCCTCCTGCTCATCCCAGAGATACACCCAACGGTTTTTACTTCCATATGAGTGGATATTGCTATTTACAATAAAGTGTTTTTGATATACAGTATTCTCAGAGGCACCCTCTCCTTGTTTGTTTTCTAGCCCAACTGGAATTTGCTTTTGGTTTCCTCTGGCGGCAGCCCTGACAGACTCACCTAGTTTTTCCCTTCCTGATATTTGCCATATGGACTATTATGGACCACATATAAGCATATTTGAGGTATCTGAGCAATGCGCCTTTTTACTTGTTGAACGGATCCACAAATGCATATATCCAAGATCACCTTGTTAGCAACAGAAATGTATGATGTTCATGATACATACTGTACTTGCGTATCTAATGCAGAGCAGGTCGTTGTACCTGATCATGTGACTGCTAAATCGATGGGCACCAGTTGTGTGGACATACTGTATATCCCAAGCAATATCAGATGATGTTTTGATAATAAATTTAGGTCACACTGGTGTTGTTCTTTACACCACATATTGAAGATACAGTAAGTATATGTGGCACGCTACAATGTGCCGCCCATATAACGCTAGATGAATAGAGTTTTGCAGCATAAGCTGATGTCCTAAATGTAGGATCACATGTCACTTGGTGACATAGAAGAACCTAATATTGCTGAAAACTTGCAAATGGCAACTGGGGGGGGGGGGGTACATTTTACTGTCAGATGATGTCGACCACACTCAATTAAAACTCATACATCATGTAGTCCTATAGCCAGATACTGTGTTTCAGGGAAGGCATGGCCATGCAGGAGGATTTGCACGGCAGACTCGCACATTCATAGCACGTCAGCGCGCACACACCTGCGTGTACGCACATGTGCGCCTGTCACCAACGTTGGCACCAAATGGGCTATTTAAAGTGAGTGCGCCAAAGACGCTTTGCTGTTTGGTTTGCAGCTTCTGCGTGTCCTGAAACCTGTTATCTGTGCTGACCTCTGATCCCTGACCCGGCTTACTCTCACTAAACCTGTCTGCTTGATACCCTGACTTCGGCTTGTTTTGGAATTATCTTCTGGCTACTGCTCTGCCTGATCTCTGACCCGGTCTGCCTGACTCTGCTTCTGCTCCTCCAGCCTGCTACAGTTCTGCTCTACGAATCGCACCAGTTCTTGCTTTCTTCCACAATACAGTCTGCCACAGCTCTGGTCTACCCAGCCTTACCAGTCCGCCTGCTGCATCTCCAGCCACAAGCATCCAGCCATACCGATACTGGACTGATCCTAGGCACTTCTGCGTCACCATGCTTCTGTGGCTGCTGTCTCAACCTCAGGGGCCCACAAGCCGGTGTGGCAAGATAGGCTCTCCTCTACATGTCAGGCTTACGATCCAGGTACGTGACACTGTGTATCATTTAAAGACGATAAGGTGTGTTACAATTAGGGTTGTCCCGATACCACTTTTTTAGGACTGAGTACAAGTACCGATACTTTTTTTCATGTACTCGCCGATACCGAATACCGATACTTTTTTTAAATGTCATGTGACAGTTTTCAAACCACAATACAGACTAAGGATATTTTCTTTAGAATTATTAAGAACTCTAACTCAAGACATTATAAAAGAATAAAAATGAGTAAAAATGTTTTATTTGCTTGTCACCCAGTAGTAAAAAACTCAAAGAATTTTAACAGAACATGTTGATAAATACAAAAAAAGGTATTCTATTTAGGCATTGGGAGCATTTGCGCGAGTACAAGTACTCCCGCAAATACTCGGTATCGGTCCCGAAACCGATACTATTATCGGTATCTGGACAACCCTAGTTACAATAAAGCATATCATTGCCAATAATGCGTTTACTTTTCTTATCTCAATAAGAAACAAAAACAAAAAAAAAGTAGCATGAAAATGGACACCAGGACTATGTAGGACATGTTCACGGTGATAGTATGTAGTACAAAGAGGAATTTTCTCACAACACTGACTCAAGATTGTGTGGCTGCGTGTAGTGTGGTGTGGCGGCAACACAATTAGTAGAACTTGTATGGAAGTAAAGACAAAACAGTTCACAACAAACCCAGTGGGAGAATGCCCAACCGGTAACACTCACAGATGCCAACAGCATCAAACCAAAATCCCCGCCGGCAGACAGCGCGCTGACGTGGCGGTGATGTGGCGGTGACGATTGACGCCGCCACGTCACCGCACCAGGAAGTAAAACACTTTCGCGCATGCGTCGAATCCATTCGACGCATGTGCGAGAAGATATGTCTGCTGATTAGCGTACTAACCAGCAGACATGTTGGGCGGACGGATTCACAGCTGACAGATTTCAAAGCATGCTTTGAAATCTGTCGGCTGGCCAAATCCGTTTGTTTGCCTGTACACACGATCGAATCTGTCTGCTGAAACAGTCTAGCAGACCGTTTCCAGCAGACAGATTTGATCGTGTGTACGCGGCCTCTCTCTTCATTGTCATTGCAGTTGAGCAACACCTGCAGTGGAGACAACAGACTGCACATGCCTATGAGTGTGTGGTTGGGGACTGGGTGCCTACATTCATCTAATATCTGCACTTGGATTCTGAGCTTGCATAAGGTCTCCTAATATATGGTGAATCAAAGCAGTTATGATTGTGAGTGTTCAGGATAACTTGTAAATAAGCAGACATATAATTCAAAATTATAATGGTACACCTTGATATGCAATATGTCAGTCAGGTGTATATGTAAAACAAAACCCAAACAATTCCAACTGCAAGTATTCAAAGTGTGTCACAGATCAAACACCCTGCTAAGGTACCATAAGCATGCAATCCATCAAAGGTGCCAAACCAGCATGATGTAACAATAATGGAATGTGCAATATGTGCTACAGATTACCTATCCATGTCCTGTAGATGCCTGTATACAGTGAACAGTAGTATTTTGAGATATGGGTTCCAGGGAGTGAATTTAGCCCTCAGGGATGCTCCCCCAACCAGTTTCGCTGGAAGTCCTGGCTGCCTCAGGGGAAATGACATAACGTCCTTGCTTACTTGTCTTTAAATAGAACTACATACAAAGAAATATGCCTAGCATCAGCCACACGAGATGACAGAACCCATTTATACCATCGAAGTAATTACATCACCCTAAGCATGCTAATAATAACAAATAATGGAATCCTTTTTAATCTGTAAAATAGCAAAGTAACAAAGAGCTTCTATAGATATTGCATATACTCCCTTATTATTCATAAAATATGTATATTTGTCTATGTTCATTTAAACAAAACTAAAAATAAAAACATGTAAAAAAAAAAAAAAAAGATAATAGTGTTGACCTCAAATTTTCAAAAAACAAAACAAAAAAGCAGCATTACTGTTCTTCCTTCACACACAAAATACCTCATATGGGGCAGTCTTTATACTTGGGTCTCTCTACTGTATGGTCAAGCAACTCATAAAAAGTGAGAAAAATTATTAAATCACTTATGCCAAGAGGTTGAATGGCCACAGATCCTATTGCTTCTATCTGTAGCAGCTTCTTTTCTTTTTTTTTTAGATCTCCACCTGTCACCATGTCTTTGTGTATACGTTCTAATCCCTCAAAAACAGGGAAACTGATATTTGTAGCTATATATCAATGCCAAATGTCTTTCTATGTGTGATTCCAGCTATGAATGTCGTAATAGGGAGATGTACTAAAACTGGTGCCCACAGAATCTGGTGTAGCTGTACATAGTAACCAATGGGATTCAAGGTTTTATTTTCTCAAAGCTTACTGTGATTGAACAAGCTGATTGGTTACTATGTATGTTACTTTAGATGAGCATAGATCTTTTTCCAAGTGTTCTCGTTACCTTGCCAATATAGAAACTCCCACACAGGCATAACAGAACATATGCGACTCCCACCATGTTGCATTCTGTATGGTGTTGGGATTTCAACCTGTTTTGCCATTGCTATTACCATGCCATTAGTAGGTGTGATTTCCATGCCTTGTCACAAATGTTTACATTAAATACAATGCCAACCAGGGGCGGACTGATCATTCGGGCACTTGGGCACTCATGCCACTAGGGGGCCCCATCAGGGTTGCCAGCCTCAGTAAAACTAGGGACAGTATGTAAAAATCTGTGTTTTTTTACATCTGTCGCTTAAATGTACCTTACCGACATCCTTTTAGTCTAAAAATCCCAAGATTATAGTTGCCCCGTCTCTCCAGTACCTTGTCAGTGTGTGTATGTATACTGTGTGTCTGTATGTGTACTCTGTGTGTGTATACTGTGTGTCTGTGTGTGTATACTGTGTTTCTATACTGTATGTGTGTGTGTATACAGTACTGTGTGGCCCCATAATCTCCTATTGCCCGGAGGCCCCATACTCTTCTATTGCCCGGGGGCCCCATAATCTCCTATTGCCCGGGGGCTCCATAATCTCCTATTGCCTAAGGGGCCCCATGAGTTGTCAGTCCCCCCCGATGCCAACGTTTGAAAGCACCTATAGTCTCACGATGCTTCTTGTTTATTTTGCCTCTTGATGCTAGCCTAGGGCAAATCAGGGACCCCTTGTCTAATTTCAGAATCATTCAGTAACAAATGCCAATACTTCCTAATATTAGAAAATAACCTGTCATCTGTTTTACTACATAGAAATGTGTATTATATTGTGATTCTCTCCCCTAACTCTACCTGTTGTGTATGAGAGAGTTCTTAGGCATACCATAGACATTTTTGGCCTTTTTGTATGCTTTATTCTTTGAATTTTTTTTTTGTACAACTTTTTCTTTTTGATTGTTGGGCCACATTCATACCAGCGTACTATATATTCATGTGTAAGGGCCGTTCTTTCCCCCACAGGTGTGCATCCCCATGCAGGAAGTCGCATTCACATCAGTTGGGATGCAGAACTTCATACACACACAGCCGCTACTTTCAATTTGACATCCAGGCGGATGCACAGCCCAATCAAAGATAGTGTGAATTCAGGGCTGTACACTTGTAACTGTAAGGAAATCAATTTGGGAGCAGCTGCTGTAGCCACTGTGTCCCAAATGACATGAAATCAACTGCCTGCATGGGGATGCAAGCAACATGCCCGTGTGTGTAAACACAGCCTTGGCACAGGCATACTCTGCATTGTGAACAAAGCCTTACAATTGACATGGAAAACTGTATGTTATGCATGAGAAAGAAGTATATACATTATCTATAGCAGCACTGTGCTACATTTTTGATGGATTAATAATAATCCCATTATGGGTTGTTATTAGTAGGCTCAGGGTGATGTAATTGCCATGTTTATACGGCATAGATGCATTCATGCATTGTGCGTAGCTAATGCTAGGCATTTGTGTTGCTCTATTTAAATGCAAGCAGTCAATGACCTCATGTTATTTCCCTTATGGCAGCTGGCAGACTTCTGGCGAATCTGGTAGGAAGAGGGTCTTATGAAACTTTGGTGTATCACCAGGAGATTGTAGACTTGCTTGTGTATCTGTGACACACTTTGATTAAACATCTAAGACATATATTTTTGTGAACTGTCCAGGGGCGGCCCATCCATTAGGGGTGCCCGGGCGCCACCACCTCTATAAAGCCACCCCCCATATGGTTAATGGATAGATTCATGCATAGCATAGCATGAATCTATCCATGGCTGCCGCAGGCCACCCCTATTCAGGCATCCAAGGCTTCAGGCTTCAGGCTTCAATATAGGGTGGACTCGTGGCCATGAGCCCACCCAGGGGTGTTAGAAAAGCAAATTAATATTTGCTTTTCTAACACTGAACGGCCTCTCAACCAATCAGGAAGCGCAGGTCTGATACCGTCACCTTATTGACTGAAAAGACAGGTGCTTCTATTGGACACCTAGCAGGAGGAAAAGCATGTCAGAAGAATGGAGGACACAAGAAGCACCACCTGACCCACTGCCCATTCCACAGCTCGTCACCGTCACCTGCTGCCTGACCCGCCATCAAGATGGGGTAAGTGCAGGTCAGACAGTGAGCGAGCGGGTGGGGGGGAGATTCTGGGGTCACAGTGGCTGCATTTAATGGGCACAGTGGCTGCATTTGACAGGCACAGTAGCTTAATTTGATGGGCACAGAGGCTACATTTGATGGGCACAGTGGCTGCATTTGATGGGCACAGTGGCTGCATTTGATGGGCACAGTGACCCCAGTTGAAGTCTATGCAGACGAAACCGGTCGGGTTGAACCTCTAACACTTCCACTGCGCAACAGATCATTTCCTCATTGTGGTTGTGTATTTGGCTGTGGGAATTTATACACATTAAGACTTTTTCCATTCATGTTGTGGATTTTAATATTCATTTTAATTTTTTGTATTTTTCAAGTACCATACACGTGTTGTTGTGACCTGTGTGTTTTATTAAATACTTTTTACACTATGAGGAGGTGTTTCTCCTTTCTCCCTTTTTTCCTGTGATTGGGAATTTTTTGGAGTACCCCTTCCACATCATCCCATTGGAGAATCCGGCGGCTATCCTTACCAGCCTCATTTTGGATTTACTTGGAGTACTAGGATTAGGAGTTATACTCACATCCAGTTCCAAGGAGGGCGGTCGGCCCATACAAGCCTTCAGGACCCACCCACCGTACGGTGTGTAGCGGGTCAACAACAGCTGGTAAGCGTATTTATTTCATTTATATGCCAAGGAATGTCTATGTGAAGATGTGGAGGTCTTAACAAAGGAAAATTTGGTAGTCTGATGACACTCACAAGAATCTAAGGAATACTCGCATATTTTAAATTCTTTCATGGGACTTCAACTTATATCACGTTATTTGCTAGACTCACTATCTAGCCTAATTACACACCACTTTATATGATGACTATATCATTTTTTCCTTTTGGTGAATAGACGTGGATCTATTGCACGTGATGGCACTATTGTTAGACCCACCTGTTTTAGGTGGATCCTTTTCTGTGTCAATTTTGGCGCTGCACTACTCTTTTTCTTTGTTTCACCTGTTATCCACTGGTGTGCTGGCTGCCTCAATCTTTGTATATACATTGATTTTGTATCTACATCGTTGTATTATTTTATCATTATCACCATTTAGCACAGTATATTAGTTTATAGTTTTGCATTTGATGAGCACAGTGCCTGCATTTTACAGGCACAGTGACTGAATTTGATGGGCACAGTGGCTGCATTTGATGGGCACAGTGACTGCATTGGATGGGGACAGTAAGGTCGCAATTGATGTTTTTTTTTTTTTAGTAGTTTGAGCAACAACCCCCACTGTCTCAATATATATAGAGTCCTCTGGTTGTTACTAGAAGAATGCTTAGATTTAAAGACACAAACTACAACAATCCTAATTCATAATTAAAAAAAAAAAAACATTTTGCATATACAGTATATAGCTTTTTTTATTTGTATTTTAAGTAACAGTATCTACATGTTACAAAGTAAAACCAACATATGCATGTGTATGAACAACATGAAATAATGAAAAGTGACACATGCTCCCCTCAGCAAAAATAAAACAGTGATTGCCAGCAGCTAGATTGCTAACTCTCAGAATGCAATCATGGAAATATAGTGGGTTTAAGGCAATATTTATTTTAGTGCTATGGGTCAGCTAGTGAAATTTCACTTATCTTCCTACGGGGAAGAAGAAAAAACCGCAGGCCATGCATTTGAAAATATTTGTCCTTACAAAGCCAGAATATATGATGGAAATATTTTAAAATACTAAGAGTCCTGTGACAAGTGACTAAAGCCTCTTTTTTTTTTATGCTGAAATTGTATTTCCATAAATTTCAATCCCCCAACACCATTTTCCTTCTCCATAAAATCATCAGCAAAATATCTTTACTGCAAATGTAAACTATGACATCAGAATAGAGAAAATATAAATATGCTTGTATAATTATATTAAAATCTTCTTTGGATATTCAGGCTTATAAATGTATTTAATTTAAATGTTCATATTATAACTTAAAAATTAAGCGAATCACAATTTAACAGCTACCGTATTTGCCGGCGTTTAAGGCGACTGGGCGTAAAAGGACGACCCCCTAATTTTCCAGCTAAAGTGTTGGTTTTGGGATATACTCGCCGTATAAGACGACCCCTCACTGTGCCATTGCCTCACCTCACTGTGCCATTGCCTCACCTCACTGTGCCATTGCCTCATCTCACTGTGCCATTGCCTCTCCTCACCGTGCCATTGCTTCACCTCACCACGCCATTGCCTCTCCTCACCGCGCCATTGCTTCACCTCACCACGCCATTGCCTCACCTCACCGTGTCATTGACTCACCTCACCATGTCATTGCCTCACTGTGCCATTACCTCACCTCACATTGCGGATCTTCATTACTTTATGCCTGGCAGAGTGAGTCAGACTGCGGGCGTCCATTTTTTAAAATCCGTGCCTCTTCCTCGTGCTGTTCCGTGATTGGCGGAACACTCAGTTTCCCAGCAGAGCCTGTGTTCAGTGTTCCGCCTATCACGGACGTCCTCTCGTCCTAGGCTGAGGACGAGACAACATCCGTGATTAGGCGGATCACTGAGCCTATCACGGAACAGCACGAAGAGGAGGCTTTTAAGAAATGGACACCTGCAGTCTGTATCTGGCGTATAAGACAACCCCCGATTTTTGAGCCACATTTTGAAGTATAAAAGGTCGTTTTATATGCCGGATGCAGAAGAAAGCTCTTTTGGCCCTACTTCACCTGGGGATCAGTAGTGCACTTCATTTTGCACTCCTGTGACCCATATTCAGTCAACAGAGGGCTAAATCTCACTGTTGGCTGTCACCACTCAGCCAGTCCAGACTCTGAAGAGACCCGACTTTAATGTCGGGATCCACCCAGATGCCTGGACTGGCAGGTGGCTCAACCTCTCATTGAGCTTTCCCTTGTCCTCTGTAATGATCTAAAAATTAACAACTCTACAACATGTTCACTATATGGACCACTTATGTGTTTTTACATGATGATCATATCCCCTTTAATCGCCTCTTCTTAAGAGAGAATAAATTCAGTTCCTCTGATTCATGCCTCATCTACCAAAACACCCAGCGCATTACTTTACATTTATCAACATTAAACCACATTTGCCACACTAGCTTGAAGACAACTGTGTTAACTGGAATTAACTGGAATTATACTTTTAATCTCAAACTCTATATTATTTCTAAATAGGTTAATAAAGTTAAAATTAAGTTTAAATCATTTATCACTACTCTCTAAGTATATTCTTTTAGCCAGTTTTCAATCTATTTACAAACTGAATTTTGTTAGTCTTTAGATCAGTGTTTCTCAACTCCAGTCCTCAAGGCACCCCAACAGGTCACGTTTTCAGGCTTTCTATCATTTTGCACATGTGATTTGATCAGTTTCGTTGACTTAGTAATTACCACAGCTGTTTTCATCTGAAGGAAATCCTGAAAACATTACGCGCCTTGAGGACTGGAGTTGAGAAACACTGCTATAGATCCCTGGTACCCAACATGAGTCCCATCAGCCCCCAGTGTGTGGCCGGCGGTCTATTGGACACTATTTAAATACCACAGGGGTAGCAGAGTGGCAGGTTTTAAAACAATCTCTGTGTTCCAGCTCCAAACACCAAAGGAAAGACTGTACTGTGAGGTGGAGTTGTCTCCACACACAGTACAAGTAACGTCCTGACTCCTGACATGGGGAAAGAAAGAGAGTGGCATGGGAGCATATGATAGAGGAGGAGGGGTGTCTCCTTTTACTGCCAAGACCAAGATTGCAGGAAGAGGGTTAACGTTCACTGCCATGACCACCAATGCAGAGGAGGGGAGGGGGGGTATGGGGGTTAACCTTCACTGCCGTTGATCACCAATTAGGTTCGGTCAATTTTACTGTTAGTAAACACCAATGCAAGGGAGTGGGGAAGTTAAATTTCACTGTCAGTGACCACTAATGTGGGAAGGTTAAAGGAACACTAAAGGTTTGTTTTTATTAGATCAATTGATTGCTGTAAGCTAGAGCATTTAAATATCACTTACCTCGTTTTTCCTTTTGACCTCCAAAATACAGTAATCCAGGTTTGAAAATGCCATTTCCTGTCTCTCCTCTTCTTGCTTTCCACCAGCATCTGAGCAGTTTTGCATGGTGGAAAGCAGAATGTGCTCACCCCCTCCCTATGACTACAACCCTGCGTGAAGATGCTCTCTTATCCCTCACAGGCATGGAGGCTAAGCCTAATGGGAACTGTAGTTCCCATTAGGCCGTAATGTAGCAAGAATGAATGCGCACCGCAAACCAGTAAGTCAGTGAGAATAATGATTCAGGAGTGACGGAGGTGAATAAAACAGCTCGATTTCAACAGGTATCAAACTAGTTATAATGCAAAACATTACTTTTTACTTTATCAGCTACTGTCAGACTTTAATTTAAGAGGAAAATATTTTTGTCTTTACAACCCCTTTAATAGTATTGACACAAATGATTATGTCCACTGATACATATGTTGAGGTTTATTATTGTGTCCATTGACACAGATGTTTGGGTTTTTATTATTGTGTCTATTGATACAATGTTTGGGTTTAAAAATGCATCCACTGACACCAATGCTGGGGGTTATTATTGCACTCACTGACACCAATGAAGTGTTGGGGCTGCATCTGAGGCCCTCTGTAATTTTCTAAGATGAATGTAAGTTGTAAGTTGAATACTACTGCTATAGACTTTAACCACTTAATCACCGCCCTATAGACGAAATACGTCTATAGGGCGGTTCCTGTACTCTAACAGGACGTCCATGGACTGGACGTCCTCCATGGACATCCTCTGTTAGAGTCAGGTGTGCGCGCCCGACCGGGCACGCACACGCGATCACCGATGCTCACCGGGTCCACGGGACCCGCAGCATCAGTAATCGCGGTAAGGAGCCAATGGCAGCGGCTCCTTACCACGTGATCGCGCCGTCCAATGACAGCGCGATCACGGATGTAAACACTGTCTCCTCTCCTCACCATTGCAGCGTGAGAGAGACGCTGCAATGGAGGAGAGAGATCAGTGCCCCAGCAGTGCCACCAGTGCCCCCCCAGTGCCCCACCTGTGCCCCACCAGTGCCCCACCATTGCCACCTGTGCCCACCAGTGCACAACACTGCCACATCAGTGCCACCTGTGCACATCAGTGCCAATTAGTGCCGCGTGTGCCCATGAGTGCCGCCTGTGCCCACGAGTGCCGCCTGTGCCCACGAGTACCGCCTGTGCCCATCAGTGCCGCCTGTGCCCATTAGTGCTGCCTGTGCCCATCAGTGCCGCCTGTGCCCACGAGTGCCGCATGTGCCCACGAGTGCCGCCTGTGCCCACGAGTGCCGCCTGTGCCCATGAGTGCCGCCTGTGCCTATCAGTGCCATCTGTGCCCATCAGTGCCACACCAGTTCCACCTGCACCACTGCAGTGCCGCCTGTTGGCTTGAAATAAGAGATGCTGTCAGTACTTCAGGTGTGATCAAATGGATACATTTTCAGTGATTGGTACCATAGCTTGTAGACCTTATAACTTTCACCCAGACTAAATAATATGCAATTTTTTTTTTTTTTTACCAAAAATATGTAGCAGTATACATTTTAGGCTAAATTTATGAGGAAAAATTACTTTTTTACAAAATGTTATGATAGAAATGAAGAAAAATTCATATTTTAAAAATTTTTCGTTCTTTTTTCATTAATAGCGAAAAAAATAAAAACCGCAGAGGTGATCAAATACCACCAAAAGAAAGCTCTATTTGTGGGAAAAAAAGGACAAAAATGTCATTTGGCTACAGTGTTGTATGACCGAGTTATTGTCATTCAAACTGTGAGAGCACCGAAAGCTGAAAATTGGTCTGGTTATTAAGGGGGTTTAAGTGACCAGTGGTCAAGTGCTTAAAGAGGTGGTTCACCCTATATATAAGCCCTCCCATGTGATCCAGCATACTGGCGTCAGCGCCAGTATGCTGTTTTTTTTTTTTTTAAATCCATCACTTACTGTATTATGGTGTATTTTAATTTCTATCCCCCGTGGTGGACGGCGCCAGTATAGCGCGTCACATCTTACGAAAATACCCGATAAGGACTCGGGTAATCTCAGCGAAAATGCGGCGCCTGCGCACAGACCTAGGAGCTGACTGCGCAGGCGCCGTATTTCTCCGAGTCCTGCGGCTATGGCGCGTCACGCCCTCCGAAAAACGCCGAAATAGGACTCGGAGAAATACGGCGCCTGCGCAGTCAGCTCCTAGGTCTGTGCGCAGGCGCCGCATTTTCGCCGAGATTACCCGAGTCCTTATCAGGTATTTTCGTAAGATGTGACGCGCTATACTAGAGCCGTCCACCGCGGGGGATAGAAATTAAAATACACCATAATACAGTAAGTGATGGATTTAAAAAAAAAAAGAAACAACATACTGGCGCTGACGCCAGTATGCTGGATCACATGGGAGGGCTTATATATAGGGTGAACCACCTCTTTAAGTAACATATTAGCCATGTGTGGAGAACTGTGGCAAAGTTCATGTATACTAAATCCAGAGCCTCTCCTTTGTCACTTCCTTATAAAATAAATCAGATTTGTTCATATTTATTTTTTCAAAATGATTCTAAAAACATGACTGGGTATACTCTTCTCTTTGTTTACATTTAGCAGCAGGGGCTGGAGCTGTCACACATCGACAAGATTGGATGTGTCTGTAAGTCCAGCGAGATGGCGTGTGTTCATCATCATGATTGATGTAGATCAGCTTTGTTGGACAAATTATTTACATGAATTTTTTTTTTTTTATATTGAAAGATTGATAAAAAGTGGGCCTTTATTTACACTTTTTTTGTGAATGTCATATATATGAGTAAAACTATTGTCAGGGCAGGGCTCAGCTGTCGGTTAATTGCCAACACTCATCATTCCACAGTGCCTCACCTGGTGATCATTTCCTGCTCGTCAGCTAGCCCCTTCTGGCTATTTAAGGCCCCTTTCACATGAGCGGACGAACGGTCCGCTAATTACAAGTCCGTTTACGGACTTGTAATGTCTCCCTATGGGAGCGGATCCGTTAGCGGATGATGCATCCGCTAACGTCCGCCTACGATCCGCGTCTGTCTGGATCCGTTTTGCGGACGGAAGAAAACCCTATTTTTCTTCCGTCCGGTGGATCGGATCGGATGCAAACGGACAGACGGTCCGTTTCCATCCGATTCCCCATAGGGGATAGCGGAGGAGAGACAGGGCAGTCCCTGCATAGTGTGCGGGGACCGCCCTGTCCGCCGACAGCTGAGCGGGACCCCCCGCTGAGCCGACGGACACACACGGAGCGGACCGAAAAACGGACCGCTCCGTGTTAAAGAGGCCTAAATGGGACATTCAGTAATGTTTTTCAACATTCCATCTATTTCATCTTCTGCCCTTGTTGTTTTTACTTTGGATAGTAAAAAAAAAAAATTTTTTTCTGACAGTAAACACCTTATACAGCCCATTTCCTGTTTCTTGTGTGGTAAAAAGCCTAGGCTTATCATATCATGCACAGCTTTCTCTCTCACTCTTGTGAGAGTTTGCCAGGAAGGGAGGGGGGATGAGTCATTAGAGGGTCAATGAGAGCTACAGGGCTGCAGAGCTGGTGGTGTGCCCCTGTGTGTCTTAGTAAATACAGTAAGTGAACATGTAGCAGTTTCAGCTGCCCACAGTTAAAATGGTTGCAGCCAGACTTAGCGAAGGGAGATTTCTGCAGCTGATTGGTAAGTATAGAATCACAGTATATATATAAAATAATATGCAAAGTGATTGGAGGGAAGCTTCAGAATGGAAAAGATCTTTTTATTACAATTTATGTGAGCAGACTGCAGTTCCTCTTTAACCACTTAAGACCCGGACCAAAATGCAGGTAAAGGACCTTGCCCCTTTTTGCGATTCGGCACTGCGTCTTTTTAACTGACAATTGCGCGGTCGTGCGACCTGGCTCCCAAACAAAATTGGCGTCCTTTTTTCCCCACAAATAGAGCTTTCTTTTGGTGGTATTTGATCACCTCTGCGGTTTTTATTTTTTGCGCTATAAACAAAAATAGAGCGACAATTTAAAAAAAAATTCAATATTTTTTACTTTTTGCTATAATAAATATCCCCCAAAAATATATAAAAAAAAAATTTTTTCCCTCAGTTTAGGCCGATACGTATTCTTCTACATATTTTTGGTAAAAAAAATCGCAATGAGCGTTTATCGGTTGGTTTTCGCAAAATTTATAGCGTTTACAAATAAGGGATAGTTTTATTGCATTTTTATTCATTATTTTTTTTTTACTACTAATAGCGGTGATCAGCGATTTTTTTCGTGACGTGACATTATGGCGGACACTTCGGACAATTTTGACACATTTATGGGACAATTGTCATTTTCACAGCAAAAAATGCATTTAAATTGCATTGTTTACTGTGGAAATGACAGTTGCAGTTTGGGAGTTAACCACAGGGAGCGCTGTGAATTTGAGTGTACCCTGTGTGTGTGTTTACAACTGTAGGGGGGTGTGGCTGTAGGTGTGACGTCATCGATCGCGTCCCCCAATTACAGGGATGAAGCGATCGATGCTGCGGCCACAGTGAAGCACGGGGAAGCCGTGTTTACACACGGCTCTCCCCGTTCTTCAGCTCCAGGGATGGATCGCCGCACTCCAGCGGCGATCGGGTCCGCCAATTCCTGCGGTCCCCTTTCCCGGAGCTTCGGGCCGGGTCGCGGGAGCGCGCCGCGGGCTCGCGCCCGTGACCCACGGCTGGGTACTAAAATCAACGTATATATACGTTGATGTGCCCAGCCGTGCCATTCTGCCGACGTATATGTGCAGTAGTGGCTGGTCCTTAAGTGGTTAAACTGCCTGCTTCATTTCTCCTTTAGCCTTCATAGCCGCTTGTTCCATGTGTGCTCAGTGCAAGACACTACAACCCCTTCCAGTGGGTTTCCTACAACCTATACCCAATGAAGAGAAGGCCTTGGATCCACCTGTCTATGGATTTTATTGTGGAGTTACCCAACTCCCAGGGCAACACAGTTATTCTTATGGTGGTTCTCGAAAATGTCACATTGCATTCCACTTAAGAAGTTTGCCCACATCCAAAGAACTGACATATCTTTTTTTTTTGGCTCCACCTTTGCCACCATTCCCGACTAGGCCAGGATGATGTGTACCTTGTCTTGCAGCCTCCTGGGACACTAACATCACATCTCCGAGGTCAGGTGGCTGCAGGATTGGCACACTGAGTGGCTGGGTCTGATCATCAGAGCAGGCTACCTGTACCCAGAAAAAGACTGAAGAGGACCAAGATGGCGGAACCTGACCTGCTGTATATGGCACATGAACAGCAGACTGCAAGCTTAAAGGAGTTGTAAAGGAAAAAAAATGTTGCCTAAAATTAATGTCTGCAAGGTAAACAGACAGAATAGTGTAATGATTCTGTTAACAAACAAGTATATACCTATTAAATTCCTTCATCTATATCACCTCTAACTTTCTAGTTTCTGTTCTCTCATTCACTTCCTGGTTTGCATCACATGTTCATGTAAGAACTACATTTCCCAGTATGAATTTCGGCAGGCCCAGTAATTGCCCGACATGTCTGCTGGTTAGTACGCTAACCAGCAGACATGTCTTCTCGCACACGCGCCGAATGGTTTCGACGCATGCGCGGAAGTGTTTTACTTCCTGGTGTGGTGACGTGGTGGCGTCAACGTCACCGCCACGTCACCGACACGTCAGCGCGCTGTCTGCTGGCGGGGATTTTGGTTTGCTCGTGTGTACACGCGAGCAAACCAAAATTCCAGCAGACAAATTTGTTCAAATCTGTCGGACAGACAGGTAAAGGATGTTTATTATGAAAAAAAAAAATGAAAAAAAAAATGTTTTCCTTTACAACCCCTTTAATTGAACAAGCTTATTGGCTACAGTGCACAAATGCACCAGATTTTGCACTCTCCAGTTTTAATAAAACAACCTCTTTGCGTCCGTGGAGCTAATTATGAACCCATAATTGGGATATTTTGCAGCAGCGTATGTGGTGCTTGTGATACTAACATCCTAATTATTATATATACCTGGGGAGTTCCTGATGACTTTTATATGTGGATCATTATCCTTTTTTTTCTTGTTAAGTACAATAATACTTTGATATACGCACACTGCTTTGCACTTACCTGGCATTTTATACTAGTAAGGGCACTTTAAAAACAGGTTGGGCTGCAAATTCCTAGGAAAGAGATACCACTAAGGCCCCTTTCACACTGGGGCGGGAGGCCCGATGGCGGTATAGCACCGCTAAAAATAGTGGCGCTATACCGTCGGATTTGCCGTGGGATTCGGCCGCTAGCGGTGCGGTATTAACCCCCGCTAGCGGCTGATTTTTTTCTCTCCTACCTGTTTTTCAGGTGGTATAGCAGCGCTATTTTTAGCGCTGTACCGTGTGAAAGGGGTCTTACTCCAACCATGCAGCAGCTCTCTAGTAATTTCCTTACAGTACCATCTTTTATTATGTTATACGGATGACTGGACATACATTTTTTGTACATGCCAGCTTCATAGTTCAGTCTCGATATAGTGCCCTCTATGCATAGCTGGGAAATTTCCTTTTTATTATAAGGTTTGTGTACATACATATTTATAGTGGTTTTAAAAATCCTAGGGGAAGTTTAATTACATTTTTAATTGCTTTTAACCACTTAAGCCCCAGACCAATATGCTGCTAAATGCCCAAAGGTGTTTTTACAATTCGGCACTGCGTCGCTTTAACAGACAATTGCGCAGTCGTGCGACGTGGCTCCCAAACAAAATTGGCGTCCTTTTTTCCCCACAAATAGAGTTTTCTTTTGGTGGTATTTGATCACCTCTGCGTTTTTATTTGTTGCGCTATAAACAAAAATAGAGCAACAATTTTGAAAAAAATGCAATATTTTTGACTTTTTGCTATAATAAATAGAAACGAATAGCCGCGACCTCATCCCGGATCGCTCCCCGCGGGTTTCCGACCGCCGCATGTATCGGGGGGGTCCCGATCGGACCCCCGACCCGCGCAAAGGCAGGGACGTATATATACGCCCATCTGCCTTAACGTTTGCTTCTGTGGACGTATATCTATATGCGGCGGTCGGGAAGTGGTAATGTTTTATGCAGTTTTCTGTGTTTTTTTCATACAGTATTTTGATTCAGGTTGTTTTTTTTTTTTTTTACGCAATAGAATTTTTTAAATATATATAAAAATATTTTTTTTACGCACATCTATACATTTTCTTTTTTGTTTTTGCTATCAATAATTTGATCATTGATTATCCTTTTTTGTGGCATAAACTATTTGTGTTCACCTACATTTTTACTTTCCTTAATCATGAAGATTGCTGTATGTAGCTTTGTTAGAGATACAACCATTTTCAGATTTGCTAGTTTACAGAAAATTAGGCCATGTATGAAATGTAGTGTAATCCACTCAAAGCAGGTGGTTAATCAAAGAAATGTTCTTTGTCATTTACACTTCTGTGCAGGTTTGGTAATCCCTGTAGTAAAGTAACTGTGCATAGCTTGATTAACCACTTGCCTACTGTGAACCTACACCCCCTTCCTGCCCAGATGAAATTTAAGCTTCCGGCACTGCGTCGTTTTAACTGACAATTGCGCGGTCGTACAACATGGCTCCCAAACAAAATTGGCGTCCTTTTTTTTCCCACAAATAGAGCTTTCTTTTGGTGGTATTTGATCACCTCTGCGGTTTTTATTTTTTGCACTATAAACAAAAATAGAGCGTCAATTTTGAAAAAAAATGCAATATTTTTTACTTTTTGCTATAATAAATATCCCCAAAAATATATATAAAAAAAATGTTTTTTCCTCAGTTTAGGCCGATACGTATTCTTCTACATGTTTTTGGTTAAAAAAAAAAAAAAAATGCAATAAGCGTTTATCGATTGGTTTGCGCAAAATTTATAGTGTTTACAAAATAGGGGATAGTTTATGGCATTTTTATTATTTTATTTTTTTACTATTAATGGCGGCGATCTGTGATTTTTTTATTGGGACTGCGACGTTATGGCGGACACTTCGGACACTTTTGTGAAATTTTTGGGACCATTTACATTTATACAGTGAACAATGCTATAAATATGCATTGATTACCGTGTAAATGTGACTGGCAGTGAAGGGGTAAACCACTAGGGGGCGGGGAAGGGGTTAAATGTGTGTCCTATGAGTGTTCTAACTGTAGGGGGAGGGGGGTGACTGGGGGAGGTGACCGATTGTGTCCCTATGTACAAGGGACACAGCATCGGTCTCCTCTCTCCCTGACAGGACGTGGAGCTCTGTGTATACACACAGAGCTCCACGTCCCCGCTCAGTTACTGGGCAATCGCGTGTGCCCGGCGGCGATCGTTGCCGCCGGGCACTCGCACCGGGATCCCAGCAGAGCGGCGCGTGTGCGCCCGCCCGCGGCTTTAAAGAGACAGCACGTCATATGACGTGCTGTCAGAACAATGGAGTCCTCCGTCCCGCCGTCATTTGACGGTGGGCGGTGGACAAGTGGTTAAAGAAAAGTAAAAATGTAGGTAAACACAAATAGTTTATGCCACAAATAAGAATAATCAATGATCAAATCACTGATCACTGATATATATGCTGAAAAAATATATTTTTATATATATTTTAAAAGTTTTATTGCGCAAAAAAACAAAGAAAAACTACCTAAATCAAAATACTTTATAAAAAAAAAAACAAGTTTAAATTTCAGACAAAATAATCCGTAATGAAATAAATAAATTCAGTAGCAAACATTGCACAGTGTGCTTTATGGTGTCCTTTTCTTTTTTACTTTAAACTGATTTATGATGACATAAGGACAGAAACTATGAAAGCTTTCCCAAGGCTAAGGGGGGATGAAATATGCTCATGCTTCACGGTTACTGAAATTAATATATGGTGTGTTTTTGCTAGACTTTGCAGCACTTGCTGCACTACATAAAAATTGATACTTTAATTAAGGCTAGTTAAACTGATGTTTTTTTTCTTCTCACCATGGCGCAGAATAAAAGAGAATTATAATAATATCAATAATAATAATAAAATGATAATAACTGGACAACATATTCTTGGTTTTCGGTTTTTCCTGGGGAACCTTCCTAGAGACTTAGGCCTTGTTCAAACTAGAGCCATTTCTGATGCAACTTGTGTAGTACAGAATCGGATGACAAACGAAATCACATTATTCTTTGTGGTGGCAATTTCCAATAAGGCAGCAAAGCACACCGTGTTTTTGGAAAAGGTGCCGGTGCCAATTTAGCATGGTTACTGCACAATTCTAGCCCCATAGCCTTCAGTGGAAAAACACTCAAAAGGTATTTATAATTGATAATTTACTTTGGAAAACAATTTCTAACATCTAATTGACAGTTAAAATCTAGACATGGGCATTTCACTTCAATTAGTTTTCGAACTAAAATATCATTTTCGGAGATTCAGATGTATACGAATGTCATTGAATCTGAAAAAAATGTATAATAAAATTTACAAATGAAATGGTTTCATTCGGATGATGTCACATGATGCGATAGTAGATTGGGCCCATGAGAAACAAATTCAATTTTCAATGCACATGACTCGATAATATTCGATAATATATCAAATATATGGTAATCTTCCTTTTTGAACATATACTTCCATTTAACATATGGAAGTTATAGATGATGTTAAAAATTAAAAATATTTGAATCCAATGTTTAGATTAGGTATGAATTAGGTATGAATAAATTATGTGAACAGTAGTAGTAGTAGTTATTTAAAATCAACAAGATTACTTGACAAAAAAGAAGAAATTGCTTTACACTAATATGAATGAAGTGAACAAACATTAGGGTAAGGGCAACAATGACCCCTTGACAACGCAAATTACATTGAACAGACAAACTATTAAAAACAGTTTATATCTTTATTACAAAAGTACAAACAATATGACATATCATATCATAATGGCCACAAAATAGCCCATAATACATAAATACAAAATTGAATCAACTACGCTTTACGACTTCGAGGCTGCATCTTCGGGGCTTCAGTCTCTCACCATCTGACTAAATACAATACAAAACATATATAAACACATATATATATATATATATATATATATATATATATAAACATATATAATCAGTACACAATCTAAATAAATGTAACAGAAATGCACATGTTCATCTATACATACATCTGAAAAATCCTATCCCATGGAACTGCACATTGAAAGAAAACAAAAAAGGGGAACCTGCTTTATACTAAATCTTGCATGTTGAATAAAGGCTTTAATTTTTGAGAGAATTAAAAATACTTTTCAATAAAAAAGAACCTAGAGGTCTATCACCATATCTACAGCCATAATGGCAGAGGCGTATCTAGTGTTAATGGCGCCCATGGCGAGCACTGAAACTCCGCCCCTGTGGAAACATTTGAAACCCATCTTTCAGATAACCTCAACAAAAAAAACAGCTAACAAAACAAGTGATATTTATCATCCCTTGTGATAACTTGGCTAGTGACATGTCCTTTTTATGGAGAAATCTGGGGTTTATTAGACCCCTGATCCCTCCTCTGCCCTCCAAGGCCAGGTAAATGCAGAACCAATAATGGAAGTCATGAAAGCTTCATCACTTACGGCCTCAGTTTTCACAGAGGAGAGGGAGAAACTGATTTTCCTCCTTCTTTGTGTGCTGCCAATCCGACAAGATGGAATGGGAGAGGCTGGGAGAACGGGGAGGGCTGTGGCTGAACGCAGCAGGGATAGCGCTGCCATTGTCCATCAGCAAAGGTGCTGAAAAGGAGATCCTGCCTATGCTCGGGAGGAGGGAAGAAGAGACCCTGGTAAGTGCCTTGCTGCCCAGCCACTCATTAGCGCCCCCTTCATATGGCACCCATGGCACTTGCCATGGCTGCCATACCCTAGATACGCCACTGGCTCCTACAGACATTCTTTTAGAGCCGCGATTGGACATTGTTGGCACACTTCATATTGCTGAGTAATAGCTTGACATCTTCCTAAGATAGACAAATTAACACTTCTAAAAAGGTCAGAAATCAGTTGTGTGTGTGCCAGTTTTGTAAAAAGTTTTAAAGGTAATAGCCCCCGTCCCCCCCCCCTAATAAAGTTTTAACCCCCTGATCACTGCCCTAGTTAACCCTTTCACTCCCTATTGCCAGCTTCACTAAGCGATCATTTTTCTGATCGCTGTATTAGTGTCGCTGTTCCCGCTAGGTAGCTAATTTTTTTTATTGCGATTTTTTTTTTTTACTAAAGATATGTGGCTGATTTGGCCTAAATGTTTTACTAAAATTAAGTTTATTTGATTATTTTATAACAAAAAGTAAAAAATTGTGATTTTTTTCAAAATTGTCGCTCTATTTTAGTTTATAGCGCAAAAAATAAAAATTGCAGAGGCGATCAAATACCATCAAAAGAAAGCTCTATTTGTGGGAAGAAAAGGACGCGAATTTTGTTTGGGAGCCATGTCGCACAACCGTGCAATTGTCTGTTAAAGCGACGAAGTGCCGAATTGTAAAAACACCTTGGGTCATTTAGCAGCATATGTGTCCGGGTCTTAAGTGGTTAAAGCAAGTTCTAAATATTTGGACTGAAGGACAACAGACTGATGGGGCGTACACACGGTCGGTTTGGACCGATGAAACTGAACTGAACTTCGGTATTTGGAAATCTGACAGACTGTTTAGATGTTAAAATGTGAGGTGTTCTGTCACATTAGCAACCATGTAAGGTCAGGAGGTTTGCTGCTGCTTTTAAAATTTAACATCAAAACAGTCCGTCAAATTCACAAGTACTGTATTTAAGCATATAAGCTCAGTTTTGTGTTGAAAATAACTGTGAAATCTAGAACTCCGGTGGGTGTAACAAGATGTCTACTTGCCCCCTTCTCACTCTATCATTACTGTGCAGGAGTGTGGGGTGTAGCAATATGGCGGCGATGGAAAAAAGTGTTAATAAACAAAAAGACAAAACCTATGTTTGTCTTGTTCTGCTGATCCGAAAAATGATCCAATCCGTGAATTTTTTGATCTGTTGCACCCCTAGAGTGAAGTATCACCAATTTACTAAAATTATTGCTTTTACAGGCCAAGATTCTCCCATACCTCATATCAGAGAATCCAGGACTTTAATATGGGCCCGTGAGCCTGAAGAACAACTGCTCCAGAGTTCCAGAAGTGATGAGAACCCTGAGAGAAACGACTCTACGATCGACCAGAACCAGGCAGAACCAGAGAGTGCCCAGACTCCACCTTCTAACCAGGAGAGCGATGAGCTGCCTGAATGCAGCGTCTGTTTGCTGGAAATAGAAGAGGAAGACAAAAGCTCTAGACTTCCCTGTTCTCACCAATTCCACAATGAATGCATCACCAGGTGGATGGAGCAGAGCAGAACCTGTCCACTCTGCCGCGCCGGGGTCAATCATCATATATGGGTAAGTGTCTTACATCTGTTAGTCTTTTCTATCACTTTTAAGCCTCGTACACACGACCAGTTTTCCAGTCGGCAAAACTGCCAGGAGTGCTTTTGGCCCGGGAAAACCGGACGTGTGTCTGCTTCCTCACAGTTTTCCCATCAGGAAAACAGCCAGGAATCCCAACGGGAAAAAAGACAACCTGCTCTTTATTTTCCCAGCGGGATTCCAGGCTTTTTTTTCTCCGCAAGATTTACTAATACTCTATTGGAAACACTGCAAGGCGGTGCCCATGGATCATACACACGGCTGGGATTCCCGACTAAAGCTCCATGGCAGTTTTCCTGCGGGGGTTCTCGGCTTTTCCAGACTTTTTACTGCCACGAAAACCGAGCGTGTGTACAGGGCTTTACTATTTCATACAGTGCAAGTGATTTTGTTTAAATATTTGGCAAAAACATTTAGAAATTATTTTGTTCATTAAGAAACCCTTTGAAATATCTAACTTTTCTTCTCTAACCTACAGTCGGCGTTTGATGTACCAAATTATGGACAGATGGCCGTTATCATCCCTGGACTATTATCATCTCTACAGCCACCAGTTAGGATAGACTTTGATCGTGAAGCACTAACTTTACGAATTCAAACACCCACCAGAGATGAATAAGAGAACCATATCAGCAGCAACAGGTAAGCCATGCCCGATGGAAAGAAAACTATTTTAATGGGGGAAATTTATCTTTCCAACTCGCAAAATGGTCACTTATTGGAAAATAGGGATATTTATCCTTGTGTGATAGCTTTGTGAATAGAGCCTATTGACACTGCATCCCGTTATAGTGAATTTAATCTATGCGGTTTGCGAGTGTTGAATTGCAAGACAAGCAGAATTCAAGCTTAATAGGCCTCCAGTACCTCATTTGGCCTGAGGTACAGAGGCGCAGAAGCCGTTGGATAATGCTGCGGACTATATGCTCATGCACTGGGTTCAGGTCCTGCCAGCTGATCAACATATGAGCTGAAGTGGCGTTCCCTAGTGCACAGACCCAACGGAGGGCACTATTCGATAGAACACCGGGCGAAGGTGACTTGGCCAATTCCGATTTGTGTCTTTTCTCTGCTTTGACCATTGTTGGGTGACAGTGACTGCTTTGTTAGCTGGTAGAGTTATTTAGAACATTTATTTTTGCTGGTTAACTTTACTTCTTTTATGAAACCTTTAATACATGTTTCTTCTCTTCCCACAGATACAGCTGCTGAATTGTGGACAGATGATCATCATCACCGCAGACCAAGCCATCCGTTTCCATAGATAGATAGTGTGTTTGTTGTGTATTTTTGCTGTGTATGTTAAGTAAGGAGGTTTTCCCCCAGGCACTCCGGTTTCCTCCAACACCCAAAGACATGTTTTATAGGGTGTGTGTGAATAAATAAAATTAGATTAAAGTAGGGACTGGCCAGAGAGGGATTACTTTGATGCAGTTGGCCAGCTTAAACATACACAGTAATGTGTGTGTGAACGAAAAATCCCTGTTTTCATGCAAAGTGTATCAAGCCCTGTACACACGGCTGGGAATCCTGTCAAGAAAAAACGTTGGTTTTCCTGACTGGATACCTGGCAAGCTTGCCTTGCAAAGCCGTGCATATAGACGGCCATTCAAAAGAACCGCTGTTCTTTTGAATGGCAAGAACGCTGTGATGTCACCGACTACGACGAGCCGGCGCTCGTCACATTCGATGCTGTCGCTGCCATCTTGCTACACCCCACACTGAACTTGTATGCTACTGTAACGGCTACCCAAGTAGGGTATTATATAGATGAGATTATTTTAGATGTACAGGCAGAATACATAGTTCCGTTACAGCTACCACGAAGTCTTATCGAGCATGAGCGAGTTTACCATGGACAGGTAAGCATACAGACGACCGGTTTTCTCGGCAGGAAACAATCTGCCGGGAATCCCGACGGGAAAACAGACAGCAGGTTCTCTATTTTTCCTGGGCAGTTTTCCTGTTGGGAAAACTGATAGGGTGCATACACACAGCCGGGATTCCCTGCCAAATGCTCTCCTGGCAGTTTTCCTGCCGGGAAAACCAGTCGTGTGTACGAGGCTTTAGAAAGAAAAGCCCGGAGCAAAATAAAAAAAGTAAATAGGCGCAGGGCTGACATGACATAGGAAACAGGGTACATGTAACAGGAGATAGGGGTGTATTGGTAGAGTGCTGAGGGGGAGGGGACAAGAGTTTGATAAAAGGGCAGGCCCCTCCCCATGAATCACCACAGCGTGAGGAGAAAATTCCCGCCCACCCTCCACTTTGTTTGTTTGTTGTTTGTGTTGTTCTTTTTCTGGTAGGTTCGTGGGATGTCAGATGTCATGGCGGTGGCGGGTGTTGGTCTTTGCGGGGGAAGGAAGATATTTTGGAAAGAAGAGTTCAGGACCTATCATTGGAATGGGTCCTGATGGCGGTATTCAAGCTAACGGAGGTTTAGCTGGGAATTGGTAATGGGTGCACTGCAGTCAGTGGTCGTCTCTGACCCAGCTTGTCGGCTTGAAACCTATTAGCACATTTTAAGAGGTACCTCAGAGCAGAATTGTTTCCACAGATGATTATGGAGGATCCTGCAAAGACCAACGCTAGGCAGACTGATGGGTTAATAACAGATGTTTATGTTAATTTGAATATATATTTGTTTAATAAATTAGGCTGCTACAGCCTATGTGTTACTCCAATCTTTGTGAGGTCTCATTAATATAGTTAATGTCAAAAGGTTGGGGTAAGAAAGTGGTTTTATGGCCCGTGATCCGAATATCGTACGAAAAATGATGTCCGAGGAAGAATCATACAATAATCGGATCGTTAGTACAGGGCTTCCGTGAGCTGATCAGGACAGTTCCTCCGATATTAATTTATCGGACATGCACAAAAAATTTCCGCGTACGATTTTAGTCAGTACAGTTGTCATCCGAAAATACAACAAAAATACATTACAACACATGACATCTCTTCCGATTTAGTTTTTTCTATCGCACAAGAATTTTCGTGATGTCGTGACAGTAGGTACATCTAGTCAAGGATGTATAGCAGTGTGCAGAGTGTTCGTCTAGAACAGTGGTTCTCAACCTTCTAGTGTCGTGACCCCTTGATAAAATTGCCCATGTTGTTGGAAACCCCTAACAGTAAAATTATTTTCGTTGCATAGGTTGTCAGCATCCAAAACAAGACAAGTAATTTGCACCCCTAACCCACTCACATTTAGCCTCTCTTCCACTTGTACAGTATAAAAAGCCATTATGGTACCTTTTGGGATCTATCACTCTTTCTCATTGTTCTAATTTCTTTCCCTTTTATCTCTCTCTATCCTATTTTCTTATCCCCCCCCCCCATCCCCCTCTCTAGTGGTATTTCTTGTTCTCTTATTCTTTCTTTTTATTCCTCCCCCTCTTTTTTCCTCGACCTTTCATGTATTCTCTATTTTTATTCTCTATTTTTATTCCTACTCCTTGGTGGGCGGGTGGGGGGAGTTAGGATGCATGGCAGTGCTGGCGGGGCATTGGGATGAGTGGCAATACTGGGGGGGTTCTTGATCAAGGTAATTTGCTGATCTGAGATCTGTAGTGGGGACTTTTAATGCAGAGGCGTATCTAGTGTAAATGGCGCCCATGGCGATCACTGAAACTCCGCCCCTGTGTAAACATTTGAAACCCGTCTTTCAGATAACCTTAACAAAAAAACAGCTAACGAAACAAGTGATATTTATCATCCCTTGTGATACCTTGGGTAGTGACATGTCCTCTTTATGGAGAAATCTGGGGTTTATTAGACCCCTGATCCCTCCTCTGCCCTCCAAGGCCAGGTAAATGCAGAACCAATAATGGATGTCATGAAATCTTCATCACTTACGGCCTCAGTTTTCACAGAGGAGAGGGAGAAACTGATGTTCCTCCTTCTTTGTGTGCTGCCAATCCGACAAGATGGAATGGGAGAGGCTGGGAGAACGGGGAGGGCTGTGGCTGAACGCAGCAGGGATAGCGCTGCCATTGTCCATCAGCAAAGGTGCTGGAAAGGAGATCCTGCCTATGCTCGGGAGGAGGGAAGAAGAGACCCTGGTAAGTGCCTTGCTGCCCAGCCACTCATCAGCGCCCCCTTCATATGGCGCCCATGGCACTTGCCATGGCTGCCATACCCTAGATACGCCACTGCATAATGGTAATATATTGCTTGCCTAAAATTCATAAAGCTTTAAACAGACTGCCAGGAAGACCCACAGTTATATGAATAACTGCTTAAGAAAAAATATAGATTTTTATCGCTAGCCCATGGTCACCCAAAGTGCTTCATACATAAAGGATACTAAACATTTCATTAAGATACTCAAAAGACTTAATTATCATAAAGATAATTTTCTGCACAGCAGCTGTTTATCTTTATACATAATAGGTAAATATAGTAAAAATGTTCAAGTAGTTGGATACCGGAGGGGGGATTTACCAATGGAACAACAAGATTATGTCAAATGTTTGGTGTTTGCTTTTAGGTGGCTTATCCCCTCTTCTGGATTTCCCCACCAAAGATGCAAGCTCCTCCTCTTCTCTGAGTGCCCCCTCAGCAATCCTTCTGCCTTTAGAACCACTTTAAGTCATAGTTACATTTGGATTGATGATAAAAAAATTACAAGTTAAAGGTGCAGCCATAGGGACAACATGTGCACCCACATTGACCAATCTGTTTATGGCAGTCAGGGAACACAGCTATGTTAATCAATCTAGCCCCCCCCCCCCATAGTTGGTTTAATGACGGAGGTACATTGATGATATTTTTATTAACTGGCAAAGAGATTCTCCTTTATATCATTTTTGGATCACTTAAATTTAAAAAAATGACCTACAAAGATACAGGAATATGTTTGGATTTTTTGGGGTCTTACCATCTTTATCAAAGATGATACGTTTTGTAGTAAAATAGACAAAAATATAATTCAATAGGAAACAAATAATATGTATCAGTCATTGCTTGATCACTCTTTCGAAACTCAAGTGTCCCTATGGCTATATAAATACTTTGTAGATAATTGCTCAAGTATCCAACAACATCATAATTTTCCATTTTTAATTACTGTATATGCACTGTTGCAAGTTAACCACTTAAGGACCGAGCCTTGTTTTGAGATTTGGCGTTTACACGTTTCAAAACTTTTTTTTGCTAGAAAATTACTTAGAACCCCCAAACATTATATATTGTTTTTTTTTTTTTTTTTATAACACCATAGAGAATAAAATGGCGGTCATTGCAATACTTTGTCACACCTTATTTGCGTAGCGGTCTTACAAGTGCACTTTTCTTGGAAAAAACTAAACTTTTTTTAATTAAAAAATAAGACAACAGTTAAGTTAGCCCAATTTTTTTATATTGTGAAAGATAATGTTACGCAGAGTAAATTGATACCCAACATGTCACACTTCACAATTGCGCCCGCTCGTGGAATGGCATCACTCACAGCCACTCAAATTTTGTAATGTGACAGCAGCTGCAGGGAGAAGAACTACCCCCCACTGTCACAGTGGATGAGATGTTCAAAGTGTGAGGGGGCACTAGCTGGAATGTATTACATGTTAAACCCTAAATCCAGGTTTACCATGTTCCAAATGTGAACTTATTCTTTATTATAAGCACATACTGTATACTCACACATTATGGAGATTAAAGTGCAGTCAGGAAACTTAATATGACGTTTGAAATCCAAATCACAGTCCTGGTCAGAACAAAAAAAACGAATTAGTAAAAAATGTTTTTAAACGAATCACAAATTGATTATCCAGAAACATTTTAAATGTATTCCTTACACATTAAAAACATCTTTATATTTCATTAGTAAATCTTACAAAATACTAAAACAAAAATAACAAACATATCTTGAAAACTTTATCAAGATTCTTTATCGAATGGAGAAAGTTCAATGTCTAAACTTATATAATGCCAAGTTCAAAAAAGCTTTTTAACTCTGTTCTTGCAATTTTCTTCATTAATTATAGCCACACCAGTCTTGCTACACAATTTGAATTACTGTAAATACAGTGCTTAGAGAATAGATGTTTATCGCATCTTTTTAGTATTTTATAGAATTTCCATCTTACATTAATTCTTGTGTTTTTTTCTTCCTACATACATTTTCAGCATGGGCATTGAATAACTCCTTGGCTATACAAAATCTAAATCTGTCTGTGGGGATTGCTTTGTCTTCTTCACTTTAGATGCGTTCTTCTATGCCATGGAGGTATTACACCTTCCAAAGCCTCTCATATAAATATCCCTTAAATATCCTCTCTTCTGCCAGATACTAATCCCAAAGATTCCCCACCCCCGGGGGAAATGGACAGTGGACAGGAAGGCGGCGAGACTAACCTTAACATAGAAGGCAGTGGGAATGAAGAGCCGGGCCGTTGCTTCTCCTCCATGTTGAACAGGAGGTGTGTCCTGAGACATGATTGGGAGTCATAAGACTCCCTGGCCAATCGGGTTGCAGTACCTGCCTCCTGATTGGCCGAGAATCAGGAAGACAATAGTGAATATGAATACACTATTGACTATTGTCACAAAAGTAACAATGTTGGAAGCCATGTGTCCGGCGCCCTGCATGTAAATTGGCGACCAGGCGCATTGGATTAGGTGGGCGGCGCCCCTGCACCCCATAAGGAAGGGCCACCACTGGGTAATGCCTAATTAGATATTTTATAATGAAGACAAAGAAAAATGGATAGCCGCACTCCAAAACCTGATGGGTGGTCAGGAACAGCCGACGCGTTTCGCACTGGATCAGTGCTTATTCATGGCCATGAATAAGCACTGATCCAGTGCGAAACGCGTCGGCTGTTCCTTGTTTCCACTGCTGTGACCCTATTTTTGTACATGCTGTCTATTGAATAAAAGACCACCCATCAGGTTTTGGAGTGCGGCTATCCATTTTTCTTTGTCTTCATTTTGCTCAGTGCAGCGCCAGCACCCTCGGTATCCTGCACCACCTGTAACCATTTAGTGATCCCACCTGGAGCGGTGACTCCTTTCTTTCTATAGATATTTTATAAGGTTCAAAAAATACATGGGTCCTTCCAGTTCAACGTATGTGTGTGTGATTTTTATTCTCTAACAATTCCCCTAGCCCAGTAAGTTGTCAATACTCTCAGCTAGTACCACTCTCTGGAGGAGGGAGTTTCTCATTTTACTGCTCTATTGATAAAGAACTCCTTTCACATTCTAAGGTTAAACCTCTTTCCCTCGAACCTCAAATCGAGGCCACGTGTCCTCTTCAAGGTACTTAGAAGAAACCGGCTCTGTCTATTTCAGCTGCACTCGTTCCATCCTTCCTCTCCGAGGCAGCCCTATATCGGAGTATAACATGCGTGCACGATTTTCTTCCTATTTTAAAGGGGGAATAAGTGCGTGTTATATGCCGATAGATAGGTATCAGGTAAGGGAGACAAAAAACCTTCACAGGTTCACAAGAACACCCTAATAAATAACAGGTTCTATACTTATTTTTTGGCAACCCATGAGGTTGAAAGCCCCTGGAAAAAAATTAACAAAGCATATTTTTTTATAGTGTGTGTTTCTTCCCTTATTCCTCTTCTGTATGCATGAGTCACTGCTGACAGTCTATGCCCACAACAAGCAATCTTGGGAGCTCCCCATACAGCACCCATCAGGTGATTGACAGCCTCAGCTATGCAAATTTTCCTATGACTGCGTGTGGCGGTGTCCTTTTCCTCCCCTTAGTTCTCCAATTACACTCAGCTCCCTGCTCTATGCTGTACAGTATGTGACCACAGATCGCCAACCCTGCCTTCTGGAGCTCAGAAAAGCTTTGTAAATTCTGTACTTTGAGCGGCTGTAGAGGAGAGAGAGCTGCAGATAAACAGGTTATAGCTATGTAGGAGGATTTGTTTCATCCCTCTATTACCTGGGGCTAGTCGCTTCAGTTTGTACATTACAACCACTTAAAAACACTGCCACTTCATGTGAATACTACATCTTGTAGTGATGTATGAGCCTGTGGGAGTATACGAATAGTAAGGCCTGGAAACTAGGATTGGGGCAACTTGAGATTAGCTTTAGTAAAAGTTGAAATTTGTATAAGGGCTCTTGAACATGGATTTTTAAAAACACCACATTTTTAGGCAGGCATTATTTTTTACTTACCTAAATGCAGCCCATTGTTTTTATAGGGCCTGTGGGCCTGTAGACACAGGTGCATAAACTTTCTCTGCACATATATCATATATACACAAATCTGCATTGCTTCTCAGTATGTTATGTAAGGGACACCCCCTTAATGTCTACTGTACAATACCCAGGGCAGTTGTTTTGTTGTATGTAATAATACACTTGTTTTCAATTTAGACTAGGGTATGCCAATTTAGTCATTATTTCTAAGGCCTGGCTATGTAGATAACACAGAATAAAACATTTTACAAGGCATAGTAAAATGAAAATCCGTATATGATCCTGTACAGTACATATGTGTTTCCCTTGGACAAGGCCAGGAAAGCAGATGTTACCCTGATCTTTCAAAGACACCTGCTAAGTGGCATTAAACAAATTAGTGCACATTTAGACCTGGCCACACAGTATAACATATTTTATCATGTTGCCGTCTGCCTCCCACAGTCTTTCCATATACACAGAACAGGAAGTGGGCTTTTAATGAACTCCATTAATTACAGATAGTGGCTAGCCAAAGTTTGCCAGTTGAATAAACATATGGATAATATCCTGTGCCTCTAACTTAATTATAAGTGGGTAGGCTGATTGTTAGAAGCTCATTCGGGCAATCACAGACCTGCTTTCTGCAACATTAGCAGAGCACATTATACAATATTAATTGTAATTGAATTCTTCAACAAATTTATTATGCTTGCTTTGCAGGGTCTGTTTCATTCATTTATGTATTTTTTTTTTTTCTGATTACTTATTGCACACCTGCTTTTAAATAGACATGAAACTGCATTTACTGACATTTATATTGATATAATGACTGCACAGACATTGTCATAGGGACTACTGTGATTGCTTTGACAGCAGAGAACCTGTCTGAGAAAAAGCGGGGTCCTTGCCTGCATGCTAAGCATCTACCAGGGGTAGATCTTTGTAATGAAAAATCTCTTTTTTTTTAAATCAGGTAAACTTTAATTAAACAACAAAAACATATAGTACAAACATTTGGAGTACCAACCCTATGAACAGTTAGCATTACAATATCACGCAATTTCTGGGAGAAATCTCAACAGCAGCTGTTCACACACATAAAAGTGTATAGATTATATATAAAAAATCAACAAAAAAACAAAACAAAAAAAATATATAAAATAAAATAACAAACAAAACAACCTGGAGCGTGCAATACTCATACAAGGCATATCGTGATCATAAAAAAAGGCACTTTTATTGGATCATTAATAGTAAAGTTCACTACCTACCCAAATGTCCATTATTTCTAGGACTTCATGGCAGACCCAATGGCACTCATAAATATCTACTATCTAAAGGTGCAACAATCTAGTAAGGATGAGTTGTGGGGGCCACCTCAGGGGGTGTCTGGCCAGTATTGTCAGATATTCATATTTTTTTTTGGGTGTGTTCCTATGCTGATAGGTGTTTTTTTCACAAATACTTATCATATTGACCCATTGAATCCATTGCTGACATGTTGGAGATCGGGAAGACAACCAAGAAAAAAAACTTTTAAAGCATCCTGCACCTACCAATCTGGGCAAAACAGCTTTCCTGATAGCCACTGTTGTGTAATTCTGAGCAATAGGGTTATCTGAAATTCATGCACCTGATCCATTCTGGCTTCCTCTCTGGGGCTCTGATGTGGGTATGGATGCTTGCCATTTAGTCAAATAAGGTTGAGGCTCCCTCCTGGGAGGTTTCTCCTACCTGTATATGGCATCATCTGTATTCTGCTGTGCTCACTCCTGGAAACAGTGAGTGCTTGGCCTATATTGGCTGACACACTATCTGGCCCCTGTGACTTGTGTTCTCCTGATGTTGTTGTGCCTATTAATCCTTCACTAGTGTATGCCTTCTAAGCTTGGCTCCCCATTGCTGTAACACTTGTGGGGTGTACATTTTGCTATGCACAAGCTCATCACCAATGCCCAAGACCAGACAGGGATTGCAGTCATGTAAAAGTCTAACATTAAGGCGGTCCCCCAAAATTGGGAAAAAAGGCACTACAGAGTTCTTCTGAAATGTATTGTCCTGTGTCACTACACACTGTAACTTGATGTATGTTTGCATTAAGAGGGACACTGCTGAGCCACACCCCCTCCAACAGTCCAGCTCTAATAATTGGTTACCCATAACAACTACATTACTCGTCTTGCTTACCTTGCTGAGTTGACCTTTTGTAGCAGAAGAGTTTCATACCCCACATGTGCTTTACCAAACCAAATATTTTGTATACGTCAGAACCAACATACACCACTTTAAATAACAAGACCAGGCTTAGAACAGTTGATGCAACTTTACTTAAATAGTTTCTGGCAATACAGTTTAATATGTCCATATCGTGACCCTAACTATGACTGATTGGCTTCCTAGACAGACTTCTATAAGGTAGTAGTCCAAATTGGCGTATTCTATTTCCTGACTATCCTCTGGATGTCTGGCGCCTCTGACTGCAAGGCACAGTATTCCGCTTCCACAGTAGTCACAGCATGTCCTACTCCCTACTCGATGTGCTCTCCCATTCCCCAAACCCAGCCTTCCCCCAAATGTATATCTCCGGTGGGTAGGCTGGATCCAAAAAGCAAGGGAGCTGCAGCACACATTATACCTTTCCCACCAGCCTAAGCAAGCCACTAACTAAAATGAGCATCCCTGTAGGCAACCTACCTACAATCTACCATATTTCATTAGTAGTATAACCAGAGCTTTTTTTCTCAGAAAATAGGTGCAGGAACTCAACCACGACCCCTTTCAGATTTCAAAAACAGTAGAAGGGTCTTAAAGGGGCATTAAATACCAGGATTGCATTACATACAGAGTGCAGAGTTCAGATGGTTACACACAGAGTGCAGAGCTGTCACTTGTAAACACAGAAACCAGACTTCTGTGTTTACAAGTGATTGTGGTGAGAAGGCACCAATGAGTCTGAGCCAAAGGTGGTGGAACTGAGTTCCCCCAAGTTCCCCCTGAAAAAAAGCCCTGAGTATAACCTCAGTCACAGTGTTCCCTTTAGAGCAGTGGATGAAGCCATAGGTCACAAACCACAACTGTTACATCACTGCTGTTTCTTATAGCCTAGAGTTGTTCTTCCAGGCCTTTACCTGACACTCATATCGGAGAGGCAATACTTCTAGTATGTTCAAACCTCACCTAAAGCCGCAGGGTAGGTCCCCTAGAGTGCAACCTATAGAGTACAATAACAATAATATTAGCGGTACTAAACCTTCTAGGTCAACTGAGCATTAACAAGAGCTCAAATATAGATTAGGGCAAAGTCTCACCCTCAGAGGCTGCAGCGATTATGAAAATCATTTCTACGTGCCATATTCCCCTTACTAGAAAAACTGATCACCAACAGATGTCAGCCAAATCCAATTTTTTTTTTTAAAATAAGGTAAAATCTGGGACTGTATCTCTGCCACTGAGTAGAGCATCATCAATGAGGACAATGCCACGTATTCTCCCATGACTTCACTACAAACTATACAATTCCATTTACAGCATAAAGACTAGAAGAAAGAAAGAATGATCGAAAATCGAAACTGACATAATAATCACCTTATTGGATTTGCTTAAAGAGCAGAAGGGAAATATCAATAAGTCTATAGTGTGCAACCAACTGTTTCCAGTAGCTTGGCTCAGTGACTACCTTTAAGACCACTAGCTTTGGAGGCCCCTTTTAGATCCTTAATTTTCAACTTGCTTACAGTGAAGCTATTGACAATGTAAAAAAAAAGTACATATATGTTAAAGTCTGTCACTAAAATAATTAAAGATGAACACTATTTTCCCAGATGGCTGTTGATTACTGTACAAATAATCTCTTGATTGATGCTGACTCCTCCATACAGGACTCTTGTTCCAGCGCTGTAACTGAGACATCCAGCTGATGTAGTTTGATCAGTAATGATAGGGGGTTGCATGCTCTCCACCTCGTCCATTTAAAAAAAGCCTTGAATTCAAGGGGTTCTGTGATTGGATGAGGGGAAAGGAGGGACCGGTAAACCGCAGGAGCACCTCTTGGGGTAATGATCATGAACATTTTTAATATGGTACCTCACCCCAACTAAAACAGACTTTTCCACCTAGGAGGCCAACACCTGTCATTCACTCACTAATGACTTTTTGTCACACATAGACCTGGGTTACTGTACCTTAGATGTATGGTTGTAAATTAAATTTATATATATATATATATATATATATATATATATATATATATATATATATATATATATATATATATATATATATATAGTATTCTTTCGAGAAGCATACATTATCTGATCATGCTCCACTTAAAAATGCTGATGTCCTTAAAAACAAAACTGGCTGGCCAAATACAGCACTTGTCTATATATTGGATACAATTCTTGGCAGTTGACTGTGAAATCTTTCTGGTCAACAAATATAGAATTCAACAAGGCATACTGTGGTTTGGAATGCTGCAATTTACATTTATGCAATTAATCATTCTAGAGAAGGAGCCCAGTGATACCTTAACCAGATGGAGGCCAAAGTTAAACTGCCAGAGGTATAATACATTTATAAAAATGACAAAGCCAATGCAGTCTGGTGGGTTAGGCCGCGTACACACGACTAAATAAATCCGATCAAATCGGTCTGACAGACCGTTTTGATCGGATTTGTCTGCTGGGATATGTTGGTTTGATTGTGTACACACGATCAAACCAAAATCCCCGCCGGCAGACAGCGCGGTGACGGGGCGGTGACGTTGACGCCGCCACGTCACCGAAGCAGGAAGTAAAATACTTCCACGCATGCGTCTAATCCATTGACGCATGTGCGGACAGATATGTCCACTGGTTAGTGTACTAACCAGCGGACATGTCGGATGGACGGGTTTCCAGCAGACAGATTTTAAAGCATGCTTTAAAATTTGTCTGCTGGAAAAACCTGTCTGCTCGCCCGCACACACGATCTAATTTATCTGCTGAAACGATCCGTTGGACCGTTTTGTGTACGTGGCTTAACACTAAAGTGGTAAAAATGACATTGACAAAGAAATACCTGCTACTCCAAATACAGAGATTTTTTAAACAGGATGACAAAAACAGTAAACTGTTGGGGTAGCTGGTCAGGGAGAAGTCTGGAGGATCTGATATTCTATTTATTGAGAGCTCCACAGAACAACTGTTTGTAGCCCTATTTGAGATAAACAAGAAATTCCTGGAATACTATAAAGGATTATATACATCCAGGTTTACATGTTCAGGTTTTACCATTTATGCCTACTTAAATGATATTTAACTTCCTGTTCTTAATAACATTGACTCTTATGCCGCTTACACACGATAATTTTTCGGGTTCTTAAAGGCTTTTTTTCAACTTGATCATTAAAATGGCCTTGCCTATACACAATTGTGAAAAAAAAAATGCTCTAGCAAAGCACGGTGACGTGCCACCCTTGGGGCTGCTTTCATGTTAGTAAAAGACGATTCGCGCTTTTCTGTCTGTTTCAGCATGATGAATGTTATTCTGACTCCGATTGTTGTGATAGCGATATATCCCTTGCTGAGACCTCTATGCCTGGCCTGTATAAGCAGATATACTCACTGTAGACAATCCTTGTCAGATAGCTGAACTCGTCAATACCGATTCATTCAAAAGAGGTGTTTATTCTTTAACTTCAGGGGTTACAGCATATAACAGGAACAGCAGATGAATGGTAATAGTATTGTGCGGTCAAAAGATGATGCCTTTCCCAAGTACCGTGCAGATACATGTGTGTCCTTGTACATGTGGCTTGCTAGCTGAGGGAATGACACAGGAAGTACTACACACAGGAAGTAGGGAGGGGCATACATAAACTGGAAAATATGTGGTAACTAATGAGGAATTACAGAAAACATGTACATTGCAAGAAAGGGCCACTAGATGGCAGCATAGGATAACACATAGATTTAGCTATGAGAAAATAGTTAGGCAAACCACACTATATAACTCTAATCTATATAACAATGCTAATATTAACTGAGGCTATGCATCTCATATTCTATGCCCCTATTGGGGAAGCACACTCCCCGTCTGGCATGGTAATGCCACTATTTACCTAATACAACGGTAGTTATGCAAATAAACAACAGCGCAATTTGCTTGATGTCTTGAAAACCTGAAAGACATAATGGAGAACATGCATATGCATAATGCAACAACAACTATAATATAAGGCTTCAAGTTGTGACAACTAAAGTCCCAGATACTTCCTTCTCGAAGTCGCAGGTAGGATCCAACAGCATACCCAAGTAAGTTCAGTCTCCAAACGGCAAGAGTAAAATGAGTTCCGTGATAGGTCTGATGAAAGTCTTTACAGTCCCTTGTCTTGAAACTTTCACCTCCACCTTACGTACCCTACCGTCATCACTAGGAACGCTCTTTACAATAAGTCCCATAGGCCACTCGACTCTTTCAGCTTGCTGATCCTTAAGCAGAACGAGATCTCCAACTTGGATGTTAGGGTTCAGGCGCTGCCATTTCCTGCGTCCTTGCAGAGTAGAAAGATACAGTGCCTGCCGCCGAGAATGTGTTTTCAGCACGCCAGCATCGCGCTGAATCTCGGCGACAGGCTGCCGATATCTCGCACTCGCTGGAATAGTAAAAACACATTACAGCGAGCGCGTCATAGAAGCGACGGGGATCCGACGCGGATTCCCGCCAATTCTACACGTGGGCGGAGTTTGTTATGAATCCTGAAGGAGAAATCCCCGCCGGATTTTTAAAGAAAAATCCGGCATGGGTTCCCCCCTCAGGAGCATAACGGGCCCTTAGGTCGGTTATGGGTTGTAAGGAGACCCCCTACGCCGAAAAAACGGCGTGGGGGTCCCCCCACAATCCATAACAGACCCGTATCCAAAGCACGCCGGCCGGCCAGTCAGGAAGGGAGTGGGGGCGAGCGAGCGCCCCCCCCTTCCTGAGCCGTACCGGGCAGCATGCCCTCAACATGGGGGGGTCAGGTGCTCTGGGGCAGGGGGTGCACTGCGGCCCCCCACCCCAGAGCACCCTGTCCCCATGTTGATGAGGACAGGGCCCCTTCCCGACAACCCTGGCCGTTGGTTGTCGGGGTATGCGGGCGGGAGGCTTATCGGAATCTGGAAGCCCCCTTTAATAAGGGGGCCCCCAGATACCGGCCCCCCACCCTAAGTGAATGAGTATGGGGTACATTGTATTTGCAGGTGAATGGGTAGGGGTACAATGTACCCCATACTCATTCACTTAGGGTGGGGGGCCGGTATCTGGGGGCCCCCTTATTAAAGGGGGCTTCCAGATTCCGATAAGCCTCCCGCCCGCATACCCCGACAACCAACGGCCAGGGTTGTCGGGAAGGGGCCCTGTCCTCATCAACATGGGGACAGGGTGCTCTGGGGTGGGGGGCCGCAGTGCGCCCCCTGCCCCAGAGCACCTGACCCCCCCATGTTGAGGGCATGCTGCCCGGTACGGCTCAGGAAGGGGGGGGGGCGCTCGCTCGCCCCCACTCCCTTCCTGACCGGCCGGCCGGCGTGCTTTGGATACGGGTCTGTTATGGATTGTGGGGGGACCCCCACGCCGTTTTTTCGGCGTAGGGGGTCTCCTTACAACCCATAACCGACCTAAGGGCCCGTTTGCTCCTGAGGGGGGAACCCATGCCGGATTTTTCTTTAAAAATCCGGCGGGGATTTCTCCTTCAGGATTCATAACAAACTCCGCCCACGTGTAGAATTGGCGGGAATCCGCGTCGGATTCCCGTCGCTTCTATGACGGCTTTGTCTCCATCGCGGCAAGCCAGCTCGGCGCTGGCTCCCGCGATGGGGCTCGTAGGTGGTCAATCTCGCCGAGAAAGGGAGCGAGATTGACACAATATCCCAGTCACCTACTGTACTCCATCTTCCAACGATTCCAGAAGCAGTTGGCAAGGTGTTGTACTCGCTTCCACTGATCGTAGCACAGATTTCCTGATTTAAAGTCTCCAGGTGGCACGGGAACACACCCAAGCTTCTGGGTAAGAAGAGTGGCTGGAGTAAGGATAGTTGGAGTCTCTGGATCTGTAGACACTGGAACAAGTGGTCTTGAATTGATTATGGCAGATGCTTCTGCCAGGAAGGTGGTTAGAATCTCATGGGTAAGTCTTGTGGATTTCAAGTCCATGAGCATAGAGTCCAGTATTTTTCGCGTGATTCCTATCATTCTCTCCCATGAACCACCCATGTGGGAAGAATGAGGAGGATTGAAAATCCATGTACAGCCTCTTTCAGCTAAAAGGTCTTGTATTGGCCTAGAGTTGAGCTGTAACTCTCGACAAGCTCCAACGAAATTAGTTCCACAGTCGGATCTTAGTGTCTTGACTGGTCCTCTGATGGCAAGGAACTGTCTTAGAGCATTGATGAAACTTGAGGCATCCATAGATTCTATTACTTCAATTTGTACTGCACACACACTCATGCAGGTGAACAGCACTGCCCATCGCTTGCTATTTGCTTGGCCACCTCAGGTTCTGCGGGCTGTTACCATCCATGGTCCGAAGACATCCAGACCAACATGAGTAAAGGGTGGGTCAGTACTTAGCCTGTCAGCTGGAAAATCTGACATTTGCTGTTGCTGATGTTTCCCTCTCAGTTTGCGGCACTGAACACAGCTGTGCAGTGTAGCTGTAATCTGTCTTTTTGCTCCTATAATCCAAAGGGCTGCAGCTCTTATGGTTCCCTCTGTGAAGTGTCTACCTTGGTGTTTCACCTCTTCATGGTAGTGCCGTATGAGCAAAGTGGTGATGTGATGGCGAGCAGGTATAATGAGAGGATTCTGGTTTTGCTCACTGAACTTAGCCTTGTTTAAGCGTCCACCAACCCTTAATGTGCCATCATTGTCAATGAATGGGTTCAGGTTAGCAATTGGACTGTTTTTTGGAATGTCCCCCTTGTCACGGATACGTCTGATTTCTGAGCCAAAGACATCCTGTTGTACACTGCGCATTACGATCAGTTTAGCTTCAGCAATGTCTTTTGCAGAAAGAAGCTTTTGGCACATGTGCCAACCTTGACAGTGAGCATCTGTGGGCTTTGTGTGAAAGCAGTGTGCAATATGAACTAACCTTGCGGTGGTGCGTACCAGCCTTGTCCACTTGGAGAAACGTTCAAAGCGTTGACAGCCCAAGGCACGTCTTTGTTCAGTTCTGGTGACAAGGGTTTTAACTTCAGGACGAACCTCTGGATCTTTGTCGGGTTCTAGAAGACTGAAGACATCAGCCGTGGTTTCTTCTGGATCACCCAGCAAGAATTCAGGACCTTGTGTCCTTTGGAGCAGGTCTATGGCTTATTCCGCTGTGGGTAAAGATTTAAGTCCATCGTCCACATAGAAGTCTCTCTCGACGAAATGTCGAGCATCTGCACCATACTCCTGTTCTCCATCAAGAGCAGTCCTTCGTAAACCGTATGTTGCAACGGCAGGTGAGGGGCTATTTCCGAAAACATGAACCTTCATGCGGTATTCAATCATCTCATTGTCCATGTTGTTGTCACGGTGCCACAGAAACCTTAGGAAGTTCCTATGGTCTTCTCGTACAATAAAGCAATGAAACATTTGTTCAATGTCAGCAGTTATGGCAACTGGCTCTCTTCTGAACCTCATGAGTACACCTACAAGGTTGTTGGTTAGGTTAGGACCAGTGAGAAGAATATCGTTCAGGGATACGCCCTGATGCTTGGCACTGGAGTCGAACACTACCCTGATTTGTTTTGGCAATGGTGCAACCCAGCTGTTGGACTCATCCTTGAAGAATTCTTTGTCCATTATTTTGATGAACTCTCTGTCTTCAACTGACAAGGCTATTTTGTTGTCGTCACTTGTGGTACAAAACACTGTGGTACCTAGGTTGTCGTCACAAAGGATAGGAGTGACATCAGGTACTTGGATGATGTCAAGAGGCTTCTCCTTTACTTCATAATGGTGAGGGCACTCTTTGAAGTGGGATGCACATCCATTTCCTAACATGTAATTTTTGAAGGAGTGGATCTCAGATGACGTACACATTCTATCCAAGCATACATCGCCCACTATTACCCAGCCTAGATCAAGTCTTTGTGCATAAGGGGCATCCTCAGGTCCATCACACTGCTCACGTACATTATGTACTATGAGAATGTCTCTTCCTAGCAAGACTAAGATTTCAGCATTCATGTCCATTGCGGGAATCTCATCAACAAGGTGCCTTAAGTGAGGATGGTGATATGCAGCCTCTGGAGTAGGAATCTCTTCTCTTTTGTCTGGTATCTGGTCACACTCAACTAATGTTGGTAGGAGTATGCCCTCTTTCCCTTCGATATGAGACACCATGAACCCATCGACCCTTCTGCCGAAAGTCTCTACACGACCAGAACAGGTTCTGAGAGTATACGGTGTGGCATGACCCTCAATGCCAAAGATCTCAAAGAATTTAGGCTTGACCAGGGATCTGTTGCTCTGTTTATCTATTATGGCATACATCCTGGCAGCTTTTTCAGGTTGATCCTCTGAGTATACCTTAACAAGGCATATCTTGGCACAACACTTGTGATCTAAACCTTCTCCACAGACTTCTGTGCATGAAGAAGAAACATTCTCCTTGGTTAGAGCGTGGCTTTGTTGCTCCCCGCCATGATTTGAGAGAGGGGTGGAGGTAGGTAGCTGTTGTGGGCTGTCTGTAAGTGGAGTAGGATGCATAGCTGTCACATGTCTTTCGCTACTGCATTCTGTGCACTTGATGACAACTTTACAGTCCTTGGCAAAATGACTATAAGAAGCACAGCACCTGTAGCATACTCCAAGTTTCTAGAGAATCTCCCTGCGCTCTTGTAAAGTCTTTGCTCTCAGCTCTCTGCATTTCTTAAGAGGGTGAGGCTTCTTGTGAATAGGGCACTGACGATTAGGATCTTTATCTCTATCACCCGAATCACTCTGGTATGCATGAGAGGACACGGGTGGTGAGATGTCTGTCCTTTTAACAGATATTGCTCTATGAAAGTCTCTGCGTTTAGCTGCTGTGTTATCATACCTTGGTGATGGTGATGATGATGAAGCAGGCAAGTTAGGTTCACTGAAGCTGAAGCTGGGATCATTTCTCATCCAGGCTTGTTCACTGATGAACCTGCAAAAATATGAGAATGGAGGAAAGGATACGTTATAGTCTCTTTTGTACCTTGAGCCCTGCTGCGCCCATCTCTCTTGCAGGCCGTATGGCAGTTTGGACACCACTGGATTGACACCATGAGCAGTGTCCAGGAAGCTTAGTCCAGGTAGACGTGGGTCTGTCTTTGCCAACTATAACTCCACGAGGAGGTCACTTAGATCTTGGAGCTTGCGATAGTCTTTGTTCCCTATTTTTGGGAAGTTTTGCAGTCTCTTGAATAGAGCGCTTTCTATGGCTTCTGAGCTACCATAGGCTTGCTCGAGTCTTGCCCATGCAGCAACAAGACCTGCATCTGGGTTGTCAACATGTACTGTCCTCAGTCTTTTAACATGATTTGCAGATTCTGGCCCCAGCGACTTTATGAGATAATCAAGTTCCTGCTTGGCAGTAAGGTTGAAATCAGCAATAGCAGCCTTGAAGGTTGATCTCCAGGCCCTGTAGCTCTCTGGACAGTCATCAAACCTTGAGAGGCTAGTGTTAATGAGCTCACGGCGTGCCATATATCTGGCAAAGTCATTCAAGTCTGATCTCTCACTCTTTGGTGCCAAAGTAACTTGTGGAACCCCTTGGGTGTGAAAGTTCTCTGGTGAAGAAGGGTGAGGTTTACCAGGATAAAATGATGTTGCATGAGCGCTTAACTTTGGTGTAGTCTCTAAGGCTTCTGCTGTCTGTGGCTGGAGCTGCGGCTTGTCGCTGGAAGTCACCTTGTTGTTGGCAGGAGTTGATGTGGTTTGCTGCGTAGATGCACTTGTGTTGTGGACTTGAGGAGGCTCAGGCATTTGGAGCTGAGAGGTCACTTTGTTGAGAGTCAGAACAGTGTTGTTAGTAGGAGGTACAGGAGATGACTCTGTATCTTTGTAAGCATTATGCTTTAGCACATATTCACTGGTGCGTTCAATTGGATCTTCCAGTTCTGCTGGGATAAGACAGTGTGAATTAGTACTTTGACCCATTGCTTGTTCAAGGACTTTCAGCCTTGCTAGCGCACCTGCTTCCTCTTTCTCTATTTGCAGAATCTTTATTTGGGATTCCATCTCTGCTTGGCGAGTTTTGCTCTGAGCTTCCATCTCTGCCCGGCGAGCTGCCATCTCTGCTTGCAGAGCTTTGCTTTGGGCTTCCATCTCTGCTTGAAGAGCTTTGCTTTGGGCTTCCATCTCTGCTTGAAGAGCTTTGCTTTGGGCTTCCATCTCTGCTTCTTTCTTAGCAAGGGAGCTTTGCGCTTTTCTTGATTCAGCATCAGCGCGGGCCTCTATTAGCTTGTCGCTTAATGTTGAACTTCTGGAGAGGAGAGGATCTAGAAGAACGTGCATTGTGCTTGGTTGATATTGATCTGTGAGATCTGGTCTCTTGCAGTTGAGCAATGCGGAGTTCTGCCTTACACTGAGCATTTTGCACTAAGAGATCCCTTTGTTGGTTCAGTGCATCAGTCTTGGTCAGTTCTGCTGAAGAGTCCTCTATATTACAGTCTTGCAAGAAGGCAGTGTATTTTGCAGACAGCCGCTGGTAATGTTCATACGCAGCAGATAGGCGATCTATAGAGTCTCTTAATTCAGCTGGTTGATCATTAAAGTGTGGCAAAACTGACATGCAGTGTGAAGTTCTGTCCCACAGGTCTGACAGCTTGCTGGAGAACTCATCTCTAGTGTATTCATAGTTTTCTCTGAGTTTCTGTGTTGGTTTTATTGTACGCTTGGGTCTTACACTCTGTTCAGCAATATCTGCAGAGTCTGCTCCCTGTACGTCTGCGGGTTCAGAGGCATGATGAATCTGCGTTGGTTCAGCCATAAAAGAGTGTTCAGAGCCTTGTCTAGACATTTCTCACGGTTTTGTAAAAAATGGTACTGTCTCTTTAAGAAGACAAACAGCAGCTAGACAGGTGGGGTAACACAGTTCAATTTAGAGAAACAGCTTTCAACATTCACATGAAGCGCTGTAAGCTTGTGCGACAATGTGCTTTCACAAGATGGCGGCTGGCACTGAGCTTGATTGCAGATTAGGCACACACATATACCCAGCAGGCTGTAAGAATTCTATGCATCTTTTGACTATTCTGACTCCGATTGTTGCGATAGCGATATATCCCTTGCTGAGACCTCTATGCCTGGCCTGTATAAGCAGATATACTCACTGTGGACAATCCTTGTCAGATAGCTGAACACGTCAATATCGATTCATTCAAAAGAGGTGTTTATTCTTTAACTTCAGGGGTTACAGCATATAACAGGAACAGCAGACGAATGGTAATAGTATTGTGCGGTCAAAAGATGATGACTTTCCCAAGTACCGTGCAGATACATGTGTGTCCTTGTACATGGCTTGCTAGCTGAGGGAATGACACGGGAAGTACTACACACAGGAAGTAGGGAGGGGCATACATAAACTGGAAAATATGTGGTAACTAATGAGGAATTACAGAAAACATGTACATTGCAAGAAAGGGCCACTAGATGGCAGCATAGGATAACACATAGATTTAGCTATGAGAAAATAGTTAGGCAAACCACACTATATAACTCTAATCTATATAACAATGCTAATATTAACTAAGGCTATGCATCTCATATTCTATGCCCCTATTGGGGCAGCACAAATGTGCTTACTCTATTACGAACAGTAGTTTTACCAGAACGAGCGCTCCTGTCTCATAACTTGCTTCTGAGCATGCGCGGATTTTTCACGTCGTTAAAGCCTACACACGACCATTTTTTACAACCCGAAAAAAGACAACGTTAAAAACGTGGTTAAAAAATAGAGCATGTTCGGAAAAAAAATTGCCCATTTTTTAGAAGCCGAAAAATGCTCTGAAGCCCACACACAATCGTTTTTAATGACATAAAAAAAAAACTAAATTTTTTAGAACCAGTAAAATGATCGTGTGTACGCGGCATTAGGCCTGGAACCCTGTCTGTGGCTTGAGGGCCACATGTGACACAATGGTTCTTGTTCTGCAGTCCTTGCACTCCACCAATTGGAGTGGGAGTCAGAGAATCAATGTGTAGGTGCATTGATTTGTAATCAGTCTCTGACTTTGTTCTGAAACATGGCTCCAACCAAACCTGTAGCATGTTCATAGCCTCTAAAAAACATTTCCTGTAGCGTGTCTGCAGTTTCTGATAGGCCTCTATAACATTACATATGCTGAACATAATGTGGTGATGTCAGTGGTGTATTTGAGGCTGGCTAAAACTGCTCTAAAGGCCAATTATTACAGAAGAGGTAATTCTGTAGATTTAAGCTTTATCAAATAGATTACATTTCTTTACCTTTGCCATACAGTTAGGGTATGCTCGGGGAAATATAAAACAAATTGTCATTGCATCTCAGCAATACTTACACATTTCCCCATTGTTTATCTCTTGCTTGCTATAATGCTGCAATTTAAAAAAAAAAAATTGTTGGTCTGCCAGAAATCCACCATGTGTCCAATTTCTTTTTGAGTTGAGAACACAGTGGTTTTGCTGCTCTGAAATCCAAAGCAGAATTGTCAATGTCTGCTGGACTACAGATTGCCACCTGTCTCCACTCCTCGCTGTCCATCTCCACATGTAAAAAGATAAACAAGTGCAGCACTACTGATGTGAAAAGTCAAACAAAATGTCAAAATATAAACAATGTGAAAAAGAAAAGGTATAAACTAAACGCCAATATAGCAATTAGACATGAACCATGGGACACTGGAAAGTGTCCTAACATAATAAAAGTGAGTAAATGTGAAGCAACAAATCCATAAATGGGATGAGAACTCAATCTCCAGTGAACAACTCACAGGGCCAAGTGCAAAAATAAAAAATAAAATCATATATATAACATAATAGACAGTCAGTAATCTCAAAATAAGGGACAGTTGGGAGCTATGTATTTACAGTAGGGTTGTCCCGATACCACTTTTTTAGGACCGAGTATAAGTACCGATACTTTTTTTCAAGTAGTCGCCGATACCGAATACCGATACTTTTTTTTAAATGTGTCCCCAAATGCAGCCATGTCCCCCATATATGCAGCCATGTCCCCCCAGCCATGTCCCTCCAGCCATGTCCCTCTAGCCATGTCCCTCTAGCCATGTCCCTCTAGCCATGTCCCTCACATATGAAGCCATGTCCCTTCAGCCATGTCCCTCTAGCCATGTCCCTAACATATGCAGCCATGTCGCTTCAGCCATGTCCCTCACATATGCAGCCATGTCCCTTCAGCCATGTCCCTCTAGCCATGTCCCTCACATATGCAGCCATGTCCCTTCAGCTATGTCCCTCTAGCCATATCCCTCACATATGCAGCCATGTCCCTTCAGCCATGTCCCTCTAGCCATGTCCCTCACATATGCAGCCATGTCCCTCTAGCCATGTCCCTCACATATGCAGCCATGTCCCATGTCCCTTCAGCCATTTCCCCCATACCTTTGCCGCCGAAAGCCGCCGAAAGCCGCATGGAGAAAATGACAGCATTCATTTGAATAGCCTGCGGGTATAGACACTCCCCCTTGCTCGGGATTGGACAGATCACGATCGACCATCCAATCCTGAGCAAGGGGGGGTGTCTATACGCACGGGAACACTACAGCTATTCAAATGAAAGCTGTGATGTTCCTGCACGCCGTTTAACCCATGCGGCGGCTTTCGATGCGGCGGCGGCGGTGCGATGCGGCTGCTTTCGATGCGGCGGCGCGATGCAGCAGCGCGATGCGGCGGCAGCAGCAGGGGGGGGGGAAGTATTCTATTTAGGTATCGGGGGTATTTGCAGGAGTACAAGTACTCCCGCAAATACTCGGTATCGGTACCGATACCGATGCTGGTATCGGTATCGGGACAACCCTAATTTACAGTACCTATTTACCTAAATCATACATGGTAGTTTACTTTAACAGGAATACAGGCAGCTACAGAAATACATTTTTAAGCAATGAAGGTTTCTTCTTGTTTTTTACTCCTGACAAATGTTTCCTCTTACTTTGCGTACAGGTGTTGGATGTCAGAATATTCTAATCCTTCCAACACTATCTAAAATTGATAAAGAAAAGTTCTGGCTAAGTTTATCTTTAGGCTTTCAGGGGGACAAGGAATTTCATAAAAACTTTCACCATTCAGATTTTGATGTGGAGTCAGACCTAAGTCTAAACAGAAGCATAAGTAGAAGAAGTAAACCATTTATAGTTAAACAGTTGTTGGAACATGGCGGGGATGTAGCTATGGCACCTGTCTCAGTTGTAGGGAAGGGACACATCAGAGTGAGACACTTGCAGACACATCTGCTGTTAGTTTATATAATAACATTATTCACATGCATCTGACCCATGACAAAGTGAAAGAGAGGAGATGCCAGAGGAGAAGGGTGGTGTTGTAAAAGATGAGTCAGCACAACAAAACATCATAAATGATCTGACAGCATGGCAGCTTCGATAGTGGTATGTAAACGTTTTGTGAGTGGAAATAGCATGGCACAGAATTTTACCATAAGGAAAGTGGTTCTTTTTTTAAATTTTGCTGAACAAACACGTTATGCTCCGATTCTGCAGACGGAGGAAAAACCTATTTTTCCATCCGTCTGCAGAGCGGATCGGATGAAACGGACAGACGGTCCGTGTTCATCCGATCCCCCCATAGGAGAGAGCGGAGATCTGACAGGGTGGTCCTTGCACAGTGTGCAGGGACCACCCTGTCATCTTCCAGCTCAGTGGGGATCAACAGAGAGATTCTCGCTGAACAAGCGGATGAGACATGTACAGATCCTCACAGGATCCATACATGTGAAAGGGGCCTTATACTCACGTGCTCTGTGCAATAATATTACACAAAGTAGCCCCAAGCTTCTACTTCTGGGGTCCCCTGCCAGCGCTGTCTGCACTGCTTCTGCTCAATCCTAAACTGGGCTGTGTGCATCTATTGACACACACATACGGTGCGGCTCGTCACCGCCTCCCGCTTCCACTTCACTGATTTTGACTGACAGCAGCAGGAACCAATGGCTCCCACTGCAGCCTGTCAGCCCCTATGTAAAGAAGGAGAGAGGAGAAAATTCTGCAGATAAGTGTTTAGAGGGAGAGGGGGGGGGGGGGCACAGCAAGTCGAAAACATTTTTTACCCTAAATTGTTACTTAACCCAGGACCCTGCATTTACTATATCTGGTCGCCCACAGTACACAGAACATGGACATGCATTTACATTTATTTTAGTAAATATAAACTTATAAATACCTTTTCTCATCAGCAGTTAGAGCAGTCATGTGACTTCTATCAGTATCGAGCCAAGCACTGGTTAAAGCTTGTAGGAGGAGTTTTCGGACTATCCTATGAGACTGCAAGAGCCCTGACCCTCTGTCTGGACAGTGCTGATTGGCCCTGTGCTGATCACATTCACTCTCTCAAGAACCCCCCCCCCTCTCTATTAATACACATCAAACTGAGCATGTGCAGCCTGAGTCCATAGGCTCTGTGTTATCAGGAAATTATCAGGGGACATGGCAGGGAGGGGAGGATCTGTGCATACAGGACCAAACAGCCTTTTTACATAATACGGAGGATTACCTCCTTCCACAGTGTATGACAAGCATGCTATGCTGCATATACAGACTGAGTTTACTGTTGTGGGCTTAGTAACACTTTAACCACTTCGGGTCCGCGCTATTGACAGAATACGTCAGCAGCGCGGACCTGAGGCGCCGGGGTCACGTCTTTGGACGTGATTTACTTGTAATTCCCACCCTGTGGCGCGCGGCGGGGAAAAACAGTCCCGACGCATCACCGAGGATTCGATGCGTGTACCCGGCGGCCGCGATGTTCGTCAGGTACACGCGATCGTCGGTGACAGAGCAGGGACGTGGAGCTCTGTGTGTAAACACAGAGCTCCACGTCCTGTCAGGGAGAGGTGACAGATGCTGTTTCTCTTCGTACATAGGGAGACAGCATCGATCACCTCCCCCAGTCACCCCCCTCCCCCCACACAGTTAGAACACACCCAGGCAATACATTTAACCCCTTCCTCACCCCCTAGTGTTAACCCCTTCAATGCCAGTCCCATTTATTCAGTAATTAGTGCATATTTATAGCACTGGTCGCTGTATAAATGTGAATGGCGCCAAAAATGTGTCAAAAGTGTCCGATGTGTCCGCCGCAATATCGCAGTCAAAATAAAAATCGCAGATCGCCGCCATTACTAGTAAAAAAAAAAAATATTAAAAAAAAAAATCATAATTCTGTCCCCTATTTTGTAGGTGCTATAACTTTTGCGCAAAGCAGTCACTTATTGTGATTTTTTTTTTTTTTTTTTACAAAAATACGTAGAAGAATACGTATCGGCCTTAACTGAGAAAAAAATATATATATATTTTTTTTTTTAAATTGGGATATTTATTATAGCAACAAGTAAAAAATATATATATATTTTTAAATTGTCGCTCTTTTTTTGTTTATAACGCAAAAAATAAAAACCGCACGGGCGATCAAATACCACCAAAAGAAAGCTCTATTTGTGGGAAAAAAAGGACGCCAATTTTGTTTGGGTGCCACGTCGCACGACCGCGCAATTGTCAGTTAAAGCAACGCAGTGCCGCAAGCTGAAATTTCGCCTTTAGTGAAAAAAGTAACCCAGCAAACAGATAATAGCTAAAAAAAATATATATATATATATATTGTAGCGCTGAATGTCGAAAAATAAAAATGGCAACCGGACTATGTAAAATTTAGCTTTAGAACCACATTAATCCCCAGCATTAAAAAAAATAATACACAAATAATATTTTTTTTTTTCAAATAATATACACATTTTCCACCCTGGACCCTTTTTCTAATAAATCCCCCAAAATGATCCCCACAACTCTCTGTTTACAGTTTTAGTAAATAACTGTTTGAGCAGCAAACACATGGCGGCTCCGAGGGGATATTCCTGAAAACGGTCCGATGGACCTGGATCTCCGCCGTGTGTATGGGCTGCAGATTTCTCCACCCGACAGTTCAAAGCAAGCTAATCCGGTATCTGTCCGCCCGAATGTCTGCTGGTCCCCCAATGTCGGCCCCCACCGCCGCCGCGCCGTCCGAATGGATTCGGCGCTGCGCGGAAGGATCCTGGTGCGGTGACCACGCGGCGGCGTCAACTCACCGCGCCTCCGGCGGCGGGGAATTTGACCGATGGTGTGTACACGCCATTATCCAGACATATTGGAAATTCCGCGGAGTTTTCATAATGTCCGATCGTCTGTCAACATAAGCATGCCCATATTCATTCTTGGCACTATGATCGCCCATGCAAACATTTGGATCTGCACTGTTTACACAAATGTTGCCCTGGAAAAAAATACACAGAATTTTTTTCTTCTTAGCTAAAACATATAAACTAATATATATATATATATATATATATATATATATATATATATATATATATATATATATATATATATATATATATTATATATATATAATATATATATATATACCACAATTAAAATTCCTACATGTCACAAGAAAAAAAGATGTATAATACATTTAAATGTGAAACCTTGTTTAAGGTGCTGGGACTAAGGAGGCTGAATCTGATCTTGGTGGAAAAACTGGAAAGCCACTGTGTTGACACTGTTATAAGAGTCTAGTCACGTAAAGTTACACACTGCTAATCAACATAAGTGATAGATGTACAAGTGCTAGTAAATATGAATGTGGGCATAAAATATTTGCTTCTCTCTTACAGATAAAATGTATCCTTCTCACCAACAGATGGAAAAATATCCCACAGCAAGTAAAGGAAGTGAAACCCACAAGCGCATAATGTCAACATGAAAATACTCCCATGCATCTGACCTTGAAATGATTTATAGGATGTGTGTGCTGGGCGCTTGCCAGCTGCCAATAGAACACTCTATTATGTAAGGTTGATTTTAACTTGAGCTAATAAAGAACGGATGTACTCCACACAAATACAGGAAAACAAACAAGATAGAAGTATCTGCTGCAGCGTTACTGTTTTTTTTTAAAGGCATTATATCCTATCAGGTTATTGGACTTACAAATTAATATTGCTTTCTAGGTCTGTTATATTATTTCCTATTATTCTATAATGTTTTATAAAAGTGGCTATTTTTTTTTATATAGGAATAAAATGTAGAAAAGCAATAATCATCGTAATTACAAAAAAATAAATAAGTGCCTACAAATGGTATGAAGTTAAAGGGGTTGTAAAGGAAAAAAAATGTTTTCCCTAAATAGCTTCCTTTACCTTAGAGCAGTCTTCCTTCACTTACCTCATCCTTCCATTTTGCTTTTAAATGTCCTTATTTCTTCTGAGAAAATCCTCACTTCCTGTTCTTCTGTCTGTAACTACAGCCTCTTGGTGGGGGGGGGAGGGGTGAGCAGGCAAGTCAGGACACTCTCTACTTTGCAGATAGAGAAAGGATCTGTGTTTTGTGGGCGTCCTGACACTCCTTCTCGCCCCCTCAAGAGGCTTTCTCCACACCAGGGAGAAAGCCTCGCATTACGGTGTGTAATTACAGACAGAAGACAGGAAGTGAGCATTTCTCAGAAAAAATAAGGACATTTAAAAGCAAAATCGAAGGATGAGGAAAGTAAAGGAGGACTGCACTAAGGTAAAGGAAGCTATTTAGGGGGGGGGGGGGGAATCCTTTACAACCTCTTTAAAGCAATTAAATAAACACATCTATTATTATTTTAAAACAATGGGTATTCATACTGTTTATAAGTCCTTATTTAGACCAGTTCTTAATGCAAGAAAATTGTTTAAGATATGTGACTGCTGGCAGGGACCTTAAAGTGGTTGTAAACCCACTTTGACAACTTGCACCTACAGGTAAGCCTAGATTAAGGAGAAAGAAGTTGAGATATTTGCAGAAAACACTGCACCGATGTCTACAGCGCAGGCGCACCGAGCGTCCCGGCTTTATTAATGGATTAATGCCGGGATTATGTCGGTCCCCACACACATGTGTGGGATTGTGCCGTTCCCACGTGCATGCGCGAAAGAGACGTCATCGCCGCTCCGGCCAGTCACCGCGGCAATACGCGGAAAAAGCTCAGACGGGACATGGCGGAGGAGGGGAACGAGGAGTACTTTGGGGGCTTTGATTTCAGGTAAGTGCTCATTCTATGCATACAACTCATTATGCCTTTCTCTTGCACGTTTTTTTTTTTTTTCATTTTTTTGGGGGGGGTTTACTTCCTCTTTAAAATGTTCCCTTGCAATACATTTAGGGAAGCTTGGGGTTCTTGACACTGCTGGTACTCCTTGGGATTTTTACCTGTCTGACTCTCCATACATTTTATTATTTTTACCCCTTCATAAAATGTATAGTACTTTAAATATTTATATTTTCCTATTGCTTGTTCTTTGTGTTAACAATGGACTGCTCATTTTCTTTGCTTTACTTCTTGTAGATTTTCTATGATATATTAATTTTTCAATGCTTTTGTTGTTATATGTACAGTATCTCACAAAAGTGAGTACACCCCTCACATTTTTGTAAATATGTTATTATATCTTTTCATGTGACAACACTGAAGAAATTACACTTTGCTACAATGTAAAGTAGTGAGTGTACAGCTTGTATAATAGTGTAAATTTGCTGTCCCCCCAAAATAACTGAACACACAGCCATTAATGTCTAATCTGCTGGCAACAAATGTGAGTACACCCCTAAGTAAAAATGACAAAATTGGGCCATTTTCCCTCCCCGGTGTCATGTGATTAGTTAGTGTTACAAGGTCTCAGGTGTGAATGGGGAGCAGGTGTGTTCAATTTGGTGTTATCGCTTTCTCTCTCTCTCACACTGGTCACTGGAATTTCAACATGGCACTTCATGGCAAAGAACTTTTTAAGGGGGCTAAAAAAAAAATGTTACTCTACATATAGATGGCCTAGGCTATAAGAAGATTGCAAAAACAATGAAAATGAGCTGCAGCACGGTGGCCAAGACCATACAGCAGTTTAACAGGACAGGTTGCACTCAGAACAGGCCTCGCCATGGTCGACCAAAGAAGTTGAGTGCACGTGCTCAGTGCCATATCCAGAGATTGTTGCTGCAAAGAATAAAAGGGTGAGAGGTCAGTCTGTCGGTGCTCAGACCATACGCCGCACACTGCATCAAATTGGTCTGCATGGATGTTGTCCCAGAAGGAAGCCTTTTCTAAAGATGATGCACAAGAAAGACCGCAAACAGTTTTCTGAAGACAAGCAGACCAAGGACATGGATTACTGGAATCATGTCCTGTGGTTTGATGAGACCAAGATAAACTTATTTGGTTCAGATTGTTTCAAGTGTGTGTGGGGTCAACCAGATGAGTACAAAGACAAGTGTGTCTTGCCTACAATCAAGCATGGTGGTGGGAGTGTCATGGTCTGGGGCTGCATAATCATGTCAAGCCCTCCACAACTCTGCTCCCAGCTACATTACTAACCTAGTCTCAAAATACCAACCTAATCGTTCTCTATGTTCATCCCAAGACCTCCTGCTCTCTAGCTCCATTGTCACCTCCTCCCATTCAAGCCTCCGGGGCTTTTCCCAAGCCTCTCTCATCCTATGGAACTCCCTACATCAATGGGTCTGATTATCTCCTACTGTGTTTGCTTTTAGATGATCCCTGAAAACACATCTCTTCAAAGAAGCCTATCCTACGGACAACTAACAACTGTACTTCAATTTTCTCCATCAACTTCTCCCCCATAGCTATTACCTTTTGTATCACTTGACCCTCCCTCCTAAATTGTAAGCTCCAATGAGCAGGCCCCTAAGATTCCTCCTGTATTGAAATGTATTGTAACTGTACTGTCTGCCCTCATGTTGTAAAGTGCTGCGCAAACTGTTGGCGCCATAAAAGTCCAGTATAATAATAATGTGACAGTGTTACTTACATGACCTCATGACTAATGTTTTTAATGGTGTGCTTCATATGCCGTTCCCTGTTTTTACTCCTGTTTCCCATTCCTCTGTGTTACCTACAATGTTCCTCTTCTCTGCTTTGTTGTACACTTTCTCATGGCTACTCAAACAGTATAGATACTGTATTTTTTGTAAATGTAAGGGAACTTAATAATTCTGTAAATAAATGAGCAGTGTTTGATTATGTTCTCTACTAATCATATGCCTGGGGTATAGCCCACCTTCTTCATTAAAATCCTTTATTTTCAAGCGTTTAGATATGATCAGATAAGTTGCACACAGCATGTGTTTATTCTTTGTAAGTTGCTCGGTCTGCATTGTATACTAACAACCATTTATATCCCTCCATCTTAAAGCGGAGTTCCACCCTCAAATTTCACTTTACATCAATAGTTCTAAAAAAATATCATTATTCCTTTATGAAAACATTTTTTTTTTTTTACATGCCTTTAAACCCTTGTTGCTAGGCAGATTAGAAAAACTGCCTACTTCCTATTCTGCGGTTCTAAAGTAGGTCAGCTACACCGCACAGACTCCTGGGAATGTAGTGGGTGTAACTTTCCAGGAGTCTGTGCCTCCCATGTCTGGAAGAATCGTGGACAATACAGGTACTGTTTACACACCCTCCCCCAGGCAAACCCCCCCCCGCGCGATTCGCGGCACCCCCCCCTCCCCCGCGATTTGCGCCCCCCCAGCGACTCGCGGCACCCCCCTCTCCCCGTGATTTGCGCCCCCCAGCGATTCGCGGCACCCCCCCCCCCCCCCGCGATTTGCGCCCCCCCCGCAATTCGCGGCACCTCGATGCGATCGGTGCAGTGTGCTGCGATCGGTGCGGTTTGCTGCGATCGGTGCGGTGTGCTGCGATCGGTGCGGTGTGCTGCGATCGGTGCAGTGTGCTGCGATCGGTGCGGTTTGCTGCGATCGGTGAAGTGTGCTGCGATCGGTGCGGTTTGCTGCGATCGGTGCAGTGTGGTGTGATCGGTGCAGTGTGGTGCGATCGGTGCAACAGTGTGCTGTGATCGGTGCAGTGTGCTGCGATCGGTGCGATCGATGCGGTTTGCTGCGATCGGTGCTGTGATTGGTGCGGTTTGCTGCGATCGGTGAAGTGTGCTGTGATCGGTGCGGTTTGCTGCGATCGGTGCGGTTTGCTGTGATCGGTGCGATCGGTGCAGTGATCGGTGCGGTTTGCTGCGATCGGTGCAGTGTGCTGCGATCAGTGCGGTTTACTGCGATCGGTGCGGTTTGCTGCGATCGGTGCAGTGTGCTGTGATCGGTGCGGTTTACTGCGATCGGTGCGGTTTGCTGCGATCGGTGCGGTTTGCTGCGATCTGTGCAGTGTGCTGTGATCGGTGCGGTTTCCTGCGATCGGTACGGTTTGCTGCGATCGGTGCGATCGGTGCAGTGTGCTGCGATCGGTGCAGTGTGCTGCGATTGGTGCAGTCTGCTGCGATCGGTGCGATCGATGCAGTGTGCTGTGATCGGTGTGGTTTGCTGCGATCGGTGCGGTGATCGTGCGATCGGTGCAGTGTGCTGCGATTGGTGCAGTGTGCTGTGAACGGTGCGATCGGTGCGGTTTGCTGTGATCGGTGCGGTTTGGTGCGATCGGTGTGGTTTGCTGCGATCGGTGAAGTGTGCTGTGATCGGTGTGTTTTGCTGCGATCAGTACGGTTTGCTGTGATCGGTGCAGTGTGCTGCGATCGGTGCAGTGTGCAGATATATCTACTGGAGGAGAGGAGAGTTTTTCATAGATAAAGGGCAGCTAGTTCCTCCTGTTGCTATGGAAACCTATTACATGTGCAAGATCAGCAAGGCTGAAATCCAGGAAGTCATACAGTCTGACTTCCTGATTCCCACACTTGGATGGGAATCAGGCATATATCTATTTTATAAACTATCTAAATGCTGTAACAACCTAACAAAACGGGCCTTAGTTTACAGACTAACTTTACTAGAATACATCAAGCTTGTGTATTACAGGGGTATTTATATTTAAAAAGTGAAATTGTGGCCGGAACTCCGCTTTAAGCCCCATACACAGGTTTTTGTCTTCCATCTAATATGAGGTCAAACCGTGTTCTGGTCCGAGGGGATTTTGGTTCGATGGTGTGTACACACATCAGACCAAAAGATCCCTTCAGACATGTCCGATGAAAACGGTCCGTCGGACCTGTTTCATCGGACATGTCTGATCGTGTGTACGTGGCCTAAGAGTTTCAAATTGCAATCAGGCAGGCCCTTGCACTACATGGTTTTGGTAAACCCGAAGAGAAAAACCTGCAGTAAAACTGATAGTGTGTATGGGGCTTTACTCTAAATAATGGCTCAATTTATGGTGAATAAGCTGCCCATTCCTGTGTTAGTAGTTGGGGATTTTAATATTTGTATAGACTCTTGTAACAGAACCCCAAATGGGACAAGGGTTAACGCCGTTTAAGATATTCCATTCCGAACCCATGACAGCTTAACGACACAATCCGGCGACCACGACCCATACGGATTTCCTCCAGAAACAAGACACACAGCTCTGTTCTCTGGTTGAAAACTAATAGACAATCTTTATTGAGAAGGCATGCTCTTATATACACCAAAAATAATACTGCAGTAATCAAATGGGCAATGACTCAACTCCACCCACAACATTAATAGAATGGTGCCTAACGAGCCCCCCTCAATACACATTCCTTTAGTAGACATAATCTACATGAGCTAATTAACTACAGCTGACAAGTCAGACATCTGACCTTTTTTTTTTAATCAAAAAGGTTTTTATTGCTCACACAACATACAGATAATATAAGAACGACATTGTACAATCTGCATGCAAACAGGCACGACATCAAGATTACAATCAAACAACAAATGTACTTCCCCAACACCTAGTACACAATCATTATACCATCAACCTCCCTCGTGGCCAGGTCTGGGACCCTACACGTTGTTAGACATCTGACCTTGAGGCGGCGTACACACGATCGGACATATCCGATGAAAACGGTCCGCGGACCATTTCCATCGGATATGTCCGATCGGGAGTTTGATCCGATGGCGTGTACACACCATCGGATCAAATTCCCCGCCGCCGGACGGCGCGGTGACGTTGACGCCGCCGCGTCACCGCCACGTCACCGCCACGTCACCGCACCAGGAAGTAAAACACTTCCGCGCATGCGCCGAATCCATTCGGCAGCGGCGTGGCGGTGGGGGACGACATGTCTGCTGGTAAGTGTACTAACCAGCAGACATGTCGGGCGGACAGATCCCCACCGGATAGATTTCAAAGCTTGCTTTGAAATCTGTCGGGTGGACAAATCTGTCCGCTAGCCCATACACACGAGCGGAGATGTCCGCTGAAACGGTCCATCGGACCGTTTTCAGCGGACATATCCCCTCGTGTGTACGCCGCCTTAGACTGTGCTAACTCACAACACACATCTATCATTGAATGAATGAATGAATGAATGACTTGTATAGCGCAACGCATGCGAACTGAATCGCCTCTGGGCGCTTTTTCCAGCCAGTGTCTGCTTGGCTGGTGCGGTCATTTTTACCCCGTAGGATCTAGACACGCTAGGGACACACAGTCATACACACATATACATATATATACTGGGCCAATTTTTTTGGACGAGATCCAATTTACCTACCAGCATGTCTTTGAAGTGTGGGAGGAAACCGGAGTACCCGGAGGAAACCCACGCAGACACAGGGAGAACATGCAAACTCCAGGCAGATGGTGTCGTGGTCGGGATTCGAACCAGCGACCCTTTTGCTGCCAGGCGAAAGTGCTACTCACTGCACCACTGTGCTGCCCTATCATTAATAGAACTTTCACACAATACAGTGTCAATTAGCATAAAACAATGAAAGGTTCTTAGGAGCCATACTAAGGTTCATGTACATCACAGTAGCAGACTTTATTACCACAGCAAGCTTTTATAGTACACATCAGCCAACACACAATATATATACAATATATACAATATCTATACCGCAATAAATGTGACTAGCACAGACCATAGTGGGGTTCTCATTCACCCTGTGCCCCTATTAGAGACACAGGGTGATCTACACATAAGAGGTATCGGTGAAGCAGAAACAGGAGTATCTCATACTTTATAAGCTCTTCTGGATTCCACGGGCCCTCCCATTACAACTTTAAAGTCTGGACACACTAACAGTGGGTTGCACAAAAAAAAACTGACAGCTCCGCTCGAAGCCTCTGTACTCACCATCCAACCTTAATACAGAGACTTCCCCCGCTGAGCTGCTGTATTCTGACAGGAGAGCATGCCCCCCACCAAAGCACTCCAATCAGCGTTCTCTGCCATTGGCAGAAAGTGCTGATCGGGAGTCGGTCGGCTGCTGGTTTTCCAGCATGCACAGTTTTCCAGCATGCAGACCGACACACACACACGGGCCGAATGTCAGCTATTTTTTTTTGCACTGGAAAATATCTCCCGACATTCGGCCCATGTGTACCCAGCTTTAGATAGTCAGATTTCCTTCTACCCGAGTGCATAGATAACCTACCCAGACTATATTTGCGAGACTTTGCCTGGAGCTTGGACTGCACAACCTCTGGCATTTATCTTATCCTCATGACTTCCAGTTTTTGTGAAACATCAAAACCAATATTACCCTATAATGGATTGATCTTGCCTTGGGTATTAGTGATCTTCTGTCACATGGCCACTTTATTGAACTTTTGCCTAGTGGAATTTTAAATCACTCTCCCCTACTTGTTACTCCTCACATTCGATGGGGCACATCTAAAGGGCTGTTTCAACCTTAATCCATTGTGGCTAACTTTGATACAAACCAGCGTCACGTTAGAGAGTGAAATTAGGATGTTCCCACTCTATATAGAAATATAGCCACTCTCTCATGCTCACTCCCAAGAGAGACTATGGACTATGGGACTATGTAGTGTGCATATAGAAGTACATATGACCGCAACTAACATGCTATGCTCAATACAAACAAAAGAAAGGAAAGAAAAAAGGTTCATGAGCTTATGGGGGGCATTACAAAGAAACAGAAAAACACAGCAAGATACAATTATGAAACATAGATTACAGGGCCATTAAGTAGCGATTATTTTTGGAGAATAATTATATTGTTTAGTGTCACTGTAATAATACTTGAACTAGCGTCTCTGTGTGACTCAAGGGCAGCACAGTGGCTAGTTAGTGGTTAGTGCTTCTGCCTAGCAGCACTAGGGTTGTCAGTTTGATTCACAACAATGGCACTACCTGCCTGGAGTTTGCATGTTCTCTCATGTGTCTGCATAGGTTTCTTCCTACACTCCAAAGACATGCTGTCAGGTTAAAGGGGTTGTAAAGGTTTGTTTTTTATTTTCTAAATAGGTTCCTTTAAGCTAGTGCATTGTTGGTTCACTTACCTTTTCCTTCAATTTCCCCTCAAAATGTTTTTTTCTTTGTCTGAATTTCTAACTTCCTGTTTCTTCTCAGTAAGCTTGCCCCCATCATCCAGCTTACTGAGGAGGAACAGGAAGTAAGAAATTCAGACAAAGGAAAAAACATTTAGAAGGGAAATCGAAGGAAAAGGTTAGTGAACCAACAATTCACTAGCTTAAAGAGACCTATTTAGAAAATAAAAAACAAACCTTTACAACCCCTTTAATCGGCTCCTGACTAAAGTGGGCCTAATATGGGTATGAATGTGAGTCAGGCTGGCCATACATTATACAATTTTCTCATACAGCTTTCCTTTAGATTTACCAAAAAACATATAATATAAGGTAAAACCTAAACACTTACAATTTGTATACACTCAGGCAGGCCCTACATAGTTGAAGGTAAATCATAAGAAAATTGTATAATGTATGGCCAGCTTTAAGGACCTTGGATTATAATCTTCTTGAGGGCAGGAAATGAGGTGAAAGCACACTATATGTAAAGTTCTGCCTAGATTGACACACTATATAAGTACTTGTAATAAATAATAAAAAAAAAATTTCATACAAAGACACATAAAATGATGAGAGCATTGTACGAAACAAAATTTTGTTTATTTTACTATTATTATGCCAGTAAAGTCCCAATGATAAAAAATGTTTTTTTCATATGACTAATTGGTGTTTTCAGTGAAGCATTCTGGATTTAGCAGGTAGTTAAATAACAAAAGTATCTGCCTATTATTGCCCTGACAAAATACATTTTCCAAATGTGTTTTAAATTCACGACCAGGCATAATACATTCATTTTATTGACTGCGAGTTGAGTAAGGAATTTTAGTGGCATAATTGTTATCGTCTTTACTTGTTTTTATACAGCATTTCATTTAATTTGGTTTTTTACACTTGCCATGTCACACTTTTATAAACTGGTAAAAAAAAAACTGAGACAACTAACAGTGAAAAGACAGCTAAATCTAGTCAATTGTAATACTAGATTTGGCTGGGTGCTTCATGCATGCTTTATGTAAGACTTGTAAGGGTGTTGTATGCCCAGTGACTGACAGGGATGTAAAGCTGTGTAAACCATGTAAAAACATAATTTATACAGGAAACTGTAGCATATATTTTGTTAGTTTTTACTGTAATATTTTTTATATCATAGATTTTAATAAGACAGTCACAGCTACTCACTACCCTGGTAGAAGTTTAAAAAAGGATCTTAAGTCTTCGCAGAATTAGCCTGATGCCGTTTTTTATGACGAGAAAAATGCAATTTTTTTAATTGGTTATTAAAAACGGTCGTGTGTGGGCTCCAAAGCATTTTTCGCGACGTGAAAAATGGCCACTAAAAATTTAGATGCTCAAATTTTTCTCAACGTTTTTCACATCATGAAAAACAGTTGTGTGCAGGCTTTAATGACGGGGAAAAAAACGTGCCTGCTCAGAAGCAAGTTATGAGAAGGGAAATTTGCATAATCAAGCCCAAAGGGTGGCACCATTCGAATGGAACTTCCCCTTTATAGTGCCGTTGTACGTGTTGTACGTCACCGCGCTTTGCTCAAGCATTTTTTTTCTCACGATTGTGTGTATGCAAGGCAGGCTTGACAAGAATCACGTCGAGAAAAACTTTGGCCCAGATTCACAGAGAATTAGATTCTCGTAGAGTATCAGAAATACACTGAGCAACCCATGAATAAGTCGCGTGCCCGTGACGTAACGCGTAGGGAGGAGCCTACGATCGTATCCGAGTCCATCGGATCGAGTTGAGGAGACAGCGCACTGAGTGGCGTTTCATGCTTATACTAAGCGGGGATCCGTGAGTGCATTTGCTGATGGTTGTTGGATCGTATTATCCGCCTGTTATCCGATGTTTGTGCAATGAGGTTTTTCTTCTTCTCCTTTTTTTCATATTCATCTGCTACGAGTGCCTGATCACCTGATTCTCAGTTGGGATCCACACTCTTAGTGAAGGAGGGCATCGTTTATGTGTTTTTCCTTGTATGGAATCCGTGCTGCTGCCTTCACTGTGCACTTGATTAAGGACTAATCACATGTATTTAAACACATATGGAGATTGTTCCTCCCTGATATATTTGTTTTGTCTGTATGATTTACACTATTAAGTTAATATCAGCGCATCCTATATTATTAATAATTTTTTCACTGTCAGAAATACACTACGCTGTCGTATTTTACCTGGCTCTACGTGGAATCCAGGTAGATTTTGTCCAGTAAACGACGGCGGCGTAGTGTATTTCTCCCGTCGCAATCCATCTGCGCGAGTAGGGGGCGTGAAGCATTTAAAATAGGCGCGTTCCCGCGGCGATCGAACTGCGCATGCTCCGTTCGCAAATTTCCCGCCGTGCATTGCGCGAAAACACGTCGTTACGTCATTCGTTGTTTGAGTAGCGTCGTTTTTTCCATGACTTTAAAAAAGGTTGTGTGTACGTGGCATGAGAGAAATAAAGCTATATTTGTTAATCACATAGAGCAACTAGTCAAAGATCTATCTAATTGAGGGTGCTGTTTATTCAACAGAAAGATTGTAGTTTTATGCCTGAGGCTTTTTTTATTATTGATCTGTTTTAGCAAAAAAATATAGTTGGAAATAAGCTAATAATTATGAAAAAAGAGACAGACTTGTGGGTGGAGAGATGTGGCTGCACACCCCGATATAATGAAAAAGAAATTGTCCCAATGGAGCTTTAAAACAGCAAGGGTAGAAAAAATATAGAGATGCAACGTGTAAAGTACAAAGTTTTATTGAAAAAAGGTTATGACATAAAAATAAAGAATGAGTTGCGACATAATGCACAATATAAAAATATCCATACACAGATCATAATGTAACAATAAAATACATAGCCTGTGGTAGTGACAAGCATTTGTAGTCCTAACGCGTTTCGACCAAAAGGTCTTCTTCAGAGGATTTTTATTGTAGGCCCACATTAGGTACTAATGTGGGCCTACATTAACATACAGATCTCTCCATACCCCTATATTTTTATAGGTTCCCTTTAAGTCAATACATTCTATTCATTTCAGGACACACCATTCTATCTACCCCCTTCTCCTCTTTTGGTGTGGTACCCTTTCCGGGTGCTCCTCCGTCGGAATGCGGCAGTGATTGAGGACCCACATCTGGGAGATTCGCAGGCTGGGACATCCTTCCCCTCTACCACCACACGAGAGCTCTGTTCTTCGGAACTTTCCATACCTTTTTATTCTGGTAAATGCGCTGTTTTTTAACTTAAATATTTCAATTAACTCCTCTCCTCTCCGTCCCTCATATGCTTTCCCCTTCCCCATAGTCTGGGACTATCCATGTCCCTTGACTGGGCGGGGTACGTCTTGAGGGAGTGGATAGAAGAGATACACTATGTATAGTATGACTTATGAAATTACTCTTTTTCAGCGGCAACCAGTAAAAATCCTCTGAAGAAGACCTTTTAGTCGAAACGCGTTAGAAACTACAAATGCTTGTCACTACCACAGGCTATGTATTTTATTGTTACATTATGATCTGTGTATGGATATTTTTATATTGTGCATTATGTCGCAACTCATTCTTTATTTTTATGTCATAACCTTTTTTCAATAAAACGTTGTACTTTACACGTTGCATCTCTCTATTTTTTCTACCCTTGCTGTTTTAAAGCCCCATTGGGACAATTTATTTTTCAGCTAATAATTATGATACTATAGCAACACAAACAAGAGTGTTGGGTAACAACTTGTTATGTTAAAAGAAAAATATATTTGTTTTAATTTTATCATGCTTAATGAGTTTTTTGATGTTTGCATACCTACAGAGGTTTACTAAACACCTAACAGATTGTTAACCACTTCAGCCTTGGAAGATTTTAGCCCTTTCCTGACCAGAGTACTTTTTACAATTTGGCACTGCTTCGATTTAACTGATAAATGTGCAATCACACAATGCTGTACCAAAACAAAATTTGTGTCCTTTTTTCCCCACAAATAGAGCTTTATTTTGGTGGTATTTGATCACCTCTGCGTTTTTTTTATTGTGTTGTGCTATAAACAAAAAAATAACTTTCTTTTTGCTATAATAAATATCCCCAAAATATTTTTAAAAATTATAATTTTTTCATCAGTTTAGGCCAATATATATTCTTGTGATAAGCGTATATTGATTGGTTTGTGGAACAGTTATAGCATCTACAAACTATGGGAAAGATTTATGCCATTTTTATAGCATTATTTTTTTTACCGGTAATGGCGGTGATCTGGGATTTTTAGCGGTACTGCAATATTGCGATGGACAGATCGGACACTTTTGACACATTTTTGGGACCACTGACATTTATAGAGAGATCAGTGCTATAAATTTGAACTGATTATTGTGTATATGTCACTGGTAGGGAAGGGGGCGATCAAGGGGTTAAATGTGCATTCCCTCAGTGTGTTCTAACTGTATGGGGATGTGACTGACTGGGGGAGGAGACATATAGTTTTTCCTACTTAGTAGGAACAAACGATGTCTCCTCTTCCCTGACAGAGCAGGGATTTGTGTGTCTGCACACACAAATCTCTGTGATGGCACTCGTGCATGCGATCGCGTGTGCCCGGCGGTGATCTCGCCCCCCGCCGCCCACGCACTTTGGGTCTCCCGCCGTACAGCGGGTGCGTGCCCCCGCGGTGGCTCTAAAAGGAAGGACGTACCCATATGGGGTTTCACCCAGTAGAGCCATTGTGCCGCAGTATATCTGCGTGAGGTGGTCGGAAACTGGTTAATATCAAAACGTATCAATAACTAAGCCTTTCTAATAATTTATTTGCATCCTGTTTGTATTGCCAAATCCAGCTGACAGGATGTCCAGCCAGTTGCCAGACCCCGTCAGTGGGGCTTCTAGACTGTTATTAAACCCCTGACACATGGCATTTTGCCAGTTAGCACACTCTAGAGGTATGGAATTTGGCATGTCTTCAGACTTTTAAAAGACTTGTATGGCCAAGGCTGGTTAGAGCGTCCAGAGGCCGCTTCTAAGAAGAGGGAGCTGGATTATATGCTGTGGCACTGTGGTTCCTGGATCTGAAAGGTGGAGTCCCGGTGTCCAAAGGGGGTCTCCAAGTAGTTAGCACATCCCATTGATTATTTCCCACCTGATGCTTATTGGAAGGGTATTAAGGCTTTCATCTAGCTTTCCACAGAGCCTCTGCATTTCACCTGTGTGTTTTGTTCCTGTAAATGTAACCCATAATCCTGATCCTGCCTGCTTGTACCTGCTCCTGTGTACCACCTCCTGTCCTGGCTTTTTCCTGACTTGCTATTCCTTACTTCCCAGCTTGATCCTGGTTGTCCTGTTTATCCTACAGTCTGCACATAGCCTGGTTAGTTAGTTTAGCTAAGTTTGTTCATGTTTGCTTTAGTTGGTTTCATTTTTTACTGGTTAGGTGCACTTTTAAGAGGTTCATGCGTTTTTGTATTTTTGGTGTATTTTGATGTTTGTATTGATGGCTGTGTTTATATTGCTTGTCATTTGTGCTGTTTTCCTAATGAATGACATTATTTTCACTTAGTTGTGGGTCTGTTCCCTGTGCAGATCCACACATTTGGTAACAAATGCCCTAAAAAGGATACCAACACCTGGTATCCTTACAGGTATGTCAAACATTAAACAGGCGGTGACAGTTAAATGAGCAAAACATACAGCATGCTTTTTAAAATAAAGAACTACATTTGTATTAGCACTACGTACCAGGTATTCCAAATAAAAAAAATGGTTAATTTTTAATGATTATTTTATCGTAATGCAGGATGTTTATTAAAAATGCATAATGTATTATTCTAGATTCACTGCAGCGTTTTCATTTTCAAATTGCTGTCCTTCAATAACTGTGCATAATAATGACTACATTTTATATTTTAGTCATCTACCATGATTTAACATATTATAATTTTAAAATAAAAATGAATACTGTCTTTTAAAACAATGTTTTATGATTCAGTTATCTATTAAAGGTGTGATCCAAGGCCCCGCAAGATCTAATATCCATACAGGGTGCTTGGCTAGATTATATTTTGTGCACTTTGTATTATTATTAATTTTAGGGTTGTCTCAATACCACTTTTTTAAAACCGAGTGCCAGTACCGATACTTTTTTTCAAGTACTCGCCGATACCGATTACCGATTACTTTTTTTTAATCTCATGTGACAGTGGCAGATGTGTCAGTATTTTTTTTACAATGAGTTTTTTTATTTTTTATAATTATTAATTTTTTAAATTTCACAATTAGTTTTTAATTTTTTTACAATTAGTTTATTTTTATTTTTTACAATTTATTTTATTTATTTTTTGTTTGGTTTTTAACAATGCTTTTTTTTTTTTTTAAGGGTGGGGGGGGTGGACAGTGTCAGTGTGTTTTTTCTTTTCTTTTTTATTATTTTCTACAATAAAACATTTTCTTATTTTTTTTTTCTTATCAGGCCTGTTGGGGGGCTTTGGTGAGATATCAGGGGTCTTAACAGACCTCTGACATCTCCCCTTTGAGACAGGGAAAGGGACAACGATTCCCCTGTCCCTTTCTCAGCAGCCTCAGCTGTGCTGAGAATTAGGACGTGTGCTCATAAGTGTAAAACATAGCAATCTGAACTATGGGTATAGCAACCCAAATGATGAGTAAATAACTACAGTGCGGAAAATAAGTATTTGAACACCCTGCTATTTTGCAAGTTCTCCCACTTGGAAATCATGGAGGGGTCTGAAATTGTCATCGTAGGTGCATGTCCACTGTGAGAGACATAATCAAAAAAAAATAATTCCAGAAATCACAATGTATGATTTTTTTAACTATTTATTTGTATGCTACAGCTGCAAATAAGTATTTGAACACCTGAGAAAATCAATGTTAATATTTGGTACAGTATCCTTTGTTTGCAATTAGAGGTCAAACGTTTCTTGTAGTTTTTCACCAGGTTTGCACACACTGGAGGAGGGATTTTGGCCCACTCCTCCACACAGATCTTCTCTAGATCAGTCAGGTTTCTGGGCTGTCGCTGAGAAACACAGAGTTTGAGCTCCCTCCAAAGATTCTCTATTGGGTTTAGGTCTGGAGACTGGCTAGGCCACGCCAGAACCTTGATATGCTTCTTACAGAGCCACTCCTTGGTTATCCTGGCTGTGTGCTTCGGGCCATTGTCATGTTGGAAGGCCCAGCCTCGACCCATCTTCAAAGCTCTAACTGAGGGAAGGAGGTTGTTGCCCAAAATCTCGCAATACATGGCCCCGGTCATCCTCTCCTTAATACAGTGCAGTCGCCCTGTCCCATGTGCAGAAAAACACCCCCAAAGCATGATGCTACCACCCCCATGCTTCACAGTAGGGATGGTGATCTTGGCATGGTACTCATCATTCTTCTTCCTCCAAACACGGTTAGTGGAATTATGACCAAAAAGTTCTATTTTGGTCTCATCTGACCACATGACTTTCTCCCATGACTCCTCTGGATCATCCAAATGGTCATTGGCAAACTTAAGACAGGCCTTGACATGTGCTGGTTTAAGCAGGGGAACCTTCCGTGCCATGCATGATTTCAAACCATGACGTCTTAGTGTATTACCAACAGTAACCTTGGAAACGGTGGTCCCAGCTCTTTTCAGGTCATTGACCAGCTCCTCCCGTGTAGTCCTGGGCTGATTTCTCACATTTCTTAGGATCATTGAGACCCCACGAGGTGAGATTTTGCATGGAGCCCCAGTCCGAGGGAGATTGACAGTCATGTTTAGCTTCTTCCATTTTCTAATGATTGCTGCAACAGTGGACCTTTTTCACCAAGCTGCTTGGCAATTTCCCCGTAGCCCTTTCCAGCCTTGTGGAGGTGTACAATTTTGTCTCTAGTGTCTTTGGACAGCTCTTTGGTCTTGGCCATGTTAGTAGTTGGATTCTTACTGATTGTATGGGGTGGACAGGTGTCTTTATGAAGCTAATGACCTCAAACAGGTGCATCTAATTTAGGATAATAAATGGAGTGGAGGTGGACATTTTAACCCTTTCATGCCTAAGGGTAAAACAAACCTAATGCCTGAACACAGTTTTGCAATTTTGACATGTGTTAGTTAAACTGTACATATCTTTGTAACTGCTTGGTGTATCCAGGTGAATTATACCTTGTTTTTTTCAGGACACATTGGGCTTTCTTTTGGTGGTAAAAGTTTTGTATAACTCATACATTTTGTTTTGTTATTGAAAGGAAAAACTGGCCAAAAATGTAAAAAAAATAAGTTTTTACATTTTGGCTATATATTTTTTTGCTGCTACCATGACCCACCACCAAAAAACAACCACAAATAACTTCTCCTAATACTGCTGTGAATAAATATGCCACATATGTAACGCTGAGATGAACGGTGACACAAATGCTAACTACTGTCACTGACACTACAAAATGCTCCAACTGAAACTGTGACTATTACTGAAGCTGTCACTGCACCTAACCTAACTAATGCTAACAGAGGTGATCAGAACCTAATCTGAGACCTATTGTGGGCTGATTCTAATTTATTTATCTTTTTTTTTTTTTACTCTGAGAAAGATTTTAGTGGAGGTAACACTGTATTACTTTCTCCTCACAGACGATCTAAGGAGAATGAGATACTAGGAAGTTGTTTACAGACTTCCTATTCATGTGCTCACTGTGATTGGCTGTCACAGTGATCACGTGACTGGGGGCGGGTTCTCCGACCTGTCAATCAATAGTCTGAGACCCGACGTCGAATCTGACACCCCTGTGTCCTCGCTGCGTGCACGCGATCCAGCGCGATCCTGGACAGAACACATGTACGCAGATATGCGGCCCCACAGAACAAAGCCCAGGCATTTAGGGCCGCATATCTGCGTCCTGTAGGCGTTAAAGGGTTAAAGGCAGACTAACAGGTCTTTGAGGGTCAGAATTCCAGCTGATAGACAGGTGTTCAAATACTTCTTTGCAGCTGTATCATACAAATAAATAGTTAAAAAATCATAAATTGTGATTTCTGGAAAAAAAAAATTGGATTATGTCTCTCACAGTGGACATGCACCTACGATGACAATTTCAGACCCCTCCATGATTTCCAAGTGGGAGAACATGCAAAATAGCAGGGTGTTCAAATACTTGTTTTCCGCACTGTACAATGTGCATAAAAATACCACAAAATACAAATAGTGAAAACACTTGAAAAATGGACAACCAAAGAAATTATATATAGCTAAAAAATATATATCTAGACTAATTAGTATATCTGAATATACATATATAAATATAAACATATGTCTATAAAAAAAAAAAAATGGTGTATCAATACACAGTGAACAGAAAAGTCAAATAAGCGTCTCTAGTAAGTGCTCTCAAAGAACCGAAATCCAGGAGTGTAGTGCCAGAACAAAGCATCAGTAAAACACCTCTGGTGGTCTCTAACTGCTCACCTCCCGGCTATAGCACGGATAGCCAAATATGCTCCAGACGAATGGATTCCAATGACAGCAGCGTATATCAAGTGGCTACAACCTCAGCATCAGGTATACATGGAAAAAACATCAAGACAGAATCATGGCACAGGATAGTAAGGACACTAATACCACATGATGGATCACACAGAGGCTATGAATGGTGGGCCCATCTCCGACGAACAGCGAGTTTGTGAGTGGTCCTGGATGTTCTCCTTGCTGTACTTACAATACCCGATGGGCTGGCACTCAGACTGGATGGACCCTCAGAAAGTGCAGGTATGTAGAAAGGAAAGGCAAACCATAGCACAGTACCACAATAAAATGGATATTTAATACCTAAAATATAAAACTCACATGAACATAAATGTCACCGGGCACATGTAAAAACCAAACAGGCAGAACGATCGTCTCCCTGCGTCTGCGTATGACGTGTAGGCTCTGGTGCTCCTCGGTCCCTACGCGTCTCGTCATGCCACGTGACTTCTTTAGGGAATCCCCTTTCGGGTGAAGTACAAGTACTCGGGCAAATTCTCAGTATTGGTACCGATACTAGTATCGGTATTGGGACAACCCTAATTATTATTATACAGGATTTATATAGGGCCAACAGTTTGTGTAGCTCTTTACGACAGTAGGGCAGACAGTACAATTACAATACAATTCAATACAGGAGGAATCAGAGGGCCCTGCTCATTAGAGCTTACTAATTTGGGACTGCACTATGCCTTTATATAATGAAAAAGACTAGGGATGAACCTTTACACATATAATACATTCTCTTCTCAGGGCCTTTGCTCATTTGCAGACTTTCTTTTCCATAGTAAATACATTTTCTTTCCTCTATGGAGCCCCCACTTCCTGATTAGTATCCTAAGGAAGGATGATGTCAATTGTCCACTCCCTGCTTCCTGGGATGTCAACATCACACATCCCAGAAAGCAGTAGGGTGAAGTATACACATGCATAGTTGCACGACAGGTCACCTGGCAAAGACCTGCAGCATGTCTGTACATGACTGGGTTCCCACACACATGTGAAGGCATGCCACAAGTCTCTGTTAGGTCTTTGGTACCTGGCAGAGACTTTGCAGCATGTGAGCACATGGGTTGAAAATAAGGAAGAAGATGGCATTGTAGAAGCAAATTGGCACTTGGAGAACTACAGCTGCAAGGAAGATAATGCTTTTGGATTAGTAGTTATGTTTTTTTCAGCAGCAGATTGGGACAGATATTAGGTAGAGTGAAGTTCCTTTTTCAACTAATAACATACTTCTCAACAGCCCCACATTCTACAGGATTTTCCAGGAAATTAAACAGAATTCTGGTGTCCTGCAGATCCAAGCCGTTTCCACACCTTCTTAAACCGAGCTTCAGCTCTTATGCTGCTCTGTTGGATGGATTGATTTATTGCACAGCATAAGCACTATAGCTCCAGCAGAGAAAGGCAGCAATTCAGGATGCAGAGCACGGACCAAACACCATTAGCCCACTCTGATACCAATATCCTCCACCCTAATCTCACTAACCAATCACCAGTGCCCCCCTCTTACCCCACAATACCAATCCCCTCCTTTCTGTACAGAGCCTCAGTGACACCCTCCTCTCAACCGAGCAGAGGTGCTACCCCTCTTTCTGTACAGATTACTAGTGCATCCTTCTCCCTCCACAGATTTCTTCATTAAATACTAGTGCACCTCTTCTCTCATACAGAGTAACCGGTCCTCCTTTTTTACAAACAGAGCACCAAGGTTCCTCTTCTCCCTCCAGAGATCCAATCCATCCCCTCTCATTCTACCCCCCCCCCCTCCAATGACCACTGACTCTGGGCATTTTTTTTATATTATTATACATCAATCCACCAACAAATTTGTTCCCCCCACTGAGCACCCACGTTGACTTTTTTCCCCTCCACCATCAATATTGAGTATTTTTCCTACCCTCTGACCACCAACACTGGCAATTTTTCCTCCCCCTGACCACTGACACTAGATGTTTCCTTCCCATTACCATCAATCCGGCATTTTTTTTTCTGAAGACAACCAAAACCAGCCATTTTTCCTCCCTACTGACCACAGACACCGACTACCTTTTAATCCGGTTGGGGAGAGGATTTGTTCTATGAGTGGGGATTTGGAGGGGGGAAGAAAACTTGTGATGGGGACGAGAGGATTTGTGCTTAGAGAGTGATGTAAGTGTGATGGAGGGGGGTTGTGCTGGAAGGGAAGATTTTGGGGGGTGAAAAGATTTGTGCTGGGAGGGGGATTTCAGCAGGGGGAATTTATACTTTGTTTGGGGAGAAATTTGGTTTGCATAGGTAATTTGTGATAGGTAAGGAGGAAAGGGGGATGGAGATTAGTGATGGATGTTTTTTGGTAGAAGAGAGGAGATTTTTGTGGGGAGGCAAAAGTAGAAGAAAGTATTGTTTGCAGGGGGAATTTTTGCACTCTCCTGACCCCTGCACAAGATGTTCTATACACACTTGACACCTGCATTTTGTGTATTAGATAATCCTAAAAACAGCACTTACTCCTGACCTTTGCACCTTCTGCACCCTTGCATTACACAACTCTGAACTCTCTAAACCAGGGGTCTCAATCTGGCAGCCCTCCAGCTGTTGCGAAACTACAAACAAATTCCATTATGCCTCTGCCTGTTTGAGTCATGCTTGCAATGCCTCATGGGAATTGTAGTTTTGCAACAGCTGGAGGGCCATCAGTTTGAGACCCTTGCTCTAAACTAGGGCTGTTACTGATCAAAATCTTTGTGTTCAATTAATCGTTTGTTTTTTTAATCGATTAATCGACTAATTTCGATTAATTATAACGCACATACAGATCAAACTACTTTTAGCTGATCTCCTTGCAGGCTGATTCCCAGTGCAGCTACCAACCACTGGAAAAATGAATAGCAGGATATAAAAAACACACAAAGGCAGCACTCGATGGGAATAGCATTAAAACGTTTATAGTCTTCAAGTAGGTAACAAAAGAAATATTGCACTAGAGATAAAATCGATGTGGCTACATAAACTGTAAAAATGGTGCGAGTAATACCAAACGTTACCAAAAGCAGTCATACAAACATGTAGCCAAGTATGATACTGGTATAAAAATGTGTACAACGATACCACTGCTGATTCCAGTCCGTCGGCATGTAGATGTCCCGCAAAGGGAACTATCACAACTCCCAGTGGATGGTTGTAGACTCCCAGGGAAGTGATGGAGGGAAGTGTAACAGCTTTTGCGGCAGATAGTAAGGTCCCGTCGGCATGCATATATGAAGGCACAGCAAAGGAGCCCTTCAGATGGACACGGCAAGCCCCGCCGGTGTCCGTGACGTCACCGGATTTCCGATGGAACTCCCTGAAGTCCCAGAAATCGGCTGAGAGGCGAGTACTAATCAAAAGAATTTTAATCGAGCAAAAAGATTTTGATCGATCAAAAAAATTAAAGATTAATCGATTAATTAAAAGTTAATTTGCACAGCCCTACTCTAAACCCTTGGTGCCCAGTACATGTTTTTTTTTATCTATGGAAGAGCAATGTAGCCACCCTTGGACAGCAGCATTGTCAACCTGTGGGCCAAGGAGTATTTAACCACTTTCCCACCGCGCCATAGGCATTTTACTGCTACGGCGCTACGGCGGGGTTACCTCGGGACGACGTCCCTGGGACGTCGTCCTTCACTTTCGTGATTGCGCGTCCCCTGGGACGCGCTCACGAAAGTGTCCGTGCTCGCCGGGTCTAGAAGACCCGGCGCATCACGGAGCACGGTAAATTGCCGCTGATCGCGGCCGTTTACCACGTGATCGCGCCGTCAAATGACGGCGCGATCACTTGTAAACAAACCGGCGTCATTTGATGACGCCGGTTCCTCCCTCTCCTCCCTCTCCGCTCTGTACAGTGTGCGAGGAGAGGGGGGGGGAGCGGGGTGTCAGCAGCTGAGCTGTGGCTGGATCTGTGACAAATGCAGTCACAGATCCAGCCATCCCTCAAAACATCCCAGCTCTGCCATCCCCCCAGTACCCTGCAATCCCCAGTACCCTGCAATCCCCAGTACCCAACAATACTCAGCAATCCCCCAGTACCCAACAATACCCCAGTACTCAACAATACCCCAGTACTCGGCAATACCCCAGTACTCGGCAATACCCCAGTACTCAACAATACCCCAGTACTCAACAATACCCCAGTACTCAACAATACCCCAGTACTCAACAATACCCCAGTACTCGGCAATACCCCAGTACTCAACAATACCCCAGTACTCAACAATACCCCAGTACTCAACAATACCCCAATACTCAACAATACCCCAATACTCGGCAACCCCAATACCCCAATACTCAACAATACCCCAATACTCAACAATACCCCAATACTCGGCAATACCCCAATACTCGGCAATACCCCAGTACTCGGCAATACCCCAATACTCCAGTACTCAACGATACCCCAGTACTCAACAATACCCCAGTACTCAACAATACCCCAGTACTCAACAATACCCCAGTACTCAACAATACCAGATTCCAGTACTCAACAATACCCCAGTACTCGGCAATACCCCAATACTCGGCAATACCCCAATACTCGGCAATACCCCAATACTCGGCAATACCCCAATACTCCAGTACTCAACGATACCCCAGTACTCGGCAATACCCCAGTACTCCAGTACTCAACGATACCCCAGTACTCGGCAATACCCCAGTACTCCAGTACTCAACGATACCCCAGTACTCGGCAATACCCCAGTACTCCAGTACTCAACGATACCCCAATACTCGGCAATACCCCAATACTCGGCAATACCCCAATACTCGGCAATACCCCAATACTCGGCAATACCCCAGTACTCGGCAATACCCCAGTACTCGGCAATACCCCAGTACTCCAGTACTCAACGATACCCCAATACTCGGCGATACCCCAATACTCGGCAATACCCCAATACTCGGCGATACCCCAATACTCGGCAATACCCCAATACTCGGCAATACCCCAATACTCGGCAATACCCCAATACTCGGCAATACCCCAATACTCGGCAATACCCCAATACCCTGCATGATACTTTGCAATACCCCAATACTCTGCAATACCGCCTATGGGGATTTTTAGGTAGCAAAGTTTGGCGCCATTCCATGAGCGTGCGCAATTTTGAAGGGTGACATGTTGGGTATCTATTTACTCGGCGTAACGTCATCTTTCACATTATGAAAAAAAATTGGGCTAACTTTACTGTTTTGTTTTAAGCACAAAACAGTTTTTTAAAAAACACGCGTTCAATACATTTCTGCGAAAATACCGTGCGAGATAAAAAGTTGTAACGGCCGCCATTGTATTCTCTAGGGTCTTTGCTAAAAAAGCATATATAATGTTTTGGGGTTCTATGTAATTTTCTAGCAAATAAATGATGATTTTTCCATGTAGGAGAGAAATGTCAGAATTGGTCTGGGTGTTCCAGAACGCCTGATGGCGCTCCCTGCATGTTGGGCCTCTGTATGTGGCCACGCTGTGTAAAAGTCCCACACATGGGGTATCGCCATACTCGGGAGGAATAGCAGAATGTGTTTTGGGGTGTAATTTGTGGTATGCATATGCTGTGTGTGAGAAATAACCCGCTAATATGACAGAAACAAGATTTTTTTATTTTTTTTTACAGAATTTTCAGTCGTTTTTCTTTTATAGCGCAAAAAATAAAAAACCCAGAGGTGATCAAATACCACCAAAAGAAAGCTCTATTTGTGTGAAAAAAAGGACAAAAATTTCAAATGGGTAGAATGTTGTATGACTGAGTAATTGTCATTCAAACTGTGAGAGCACCGAAAGCTGAAAATTGGTCTGGTTAGGAAGGGTGTAAGGTGTTAGGTAAGTGCCCAGTGGTCAAGTGGTTAAAGGACTAGCAGATTTAAATTGACTTTACATAAGTAAGTTACAAACTAAATCGTAATTCTTGCTATTACATTTAAACCAGGTAAAGCAACAGTTTTTTTTTCTTTTGGGATAAAGGATTCTCATCCTGACATATTATTTTTTACAATTCTTTACACTTCCTTAGTGAAATGGTAGCGGTACAATGTACCCCATTAACAATTTACATGGGGGGGCCGTGATCCGGGGGTCCCCTTTGTTAAAGGTACCTTCCTGATAACGATAAGCCCCCTGCTCGCAGACCCCCACAACCACCGGGCAAGGCTTGTGGAGATGAGGCCCTTGTCCTTATCAACATGGGGACATGGTGCTTTGAGGGGTCACAGACCCCCAAAGCATCATCCCAATGTTGAGGGCATGTGGCCTGGTACGGTTCAGGAGGGGGGGCGCTCTCTCGTCCCCCCCCTCTTTTCCTGCGGCCTGCCAGGTTGCGTGCTCAGATAAGGGGTCTGGTGTGGATTTTTGGGGAAACTCCACGCTATTTTTTTTTTACATTTGGGGTGGAGTTCCCCTTAAAATCCACACCATACCTGAAGGGTCTGGAATGGATATTTAGGGGGAACCCTATGTCTTTTTTTTTTTGACGGCAGGGTTCCCTTTAATATCCATACCAGACCTGAAGGGTCTGGTAATTGAATTTGGGGGGACCTCCACGCTTTTTTTATTTTATATATATAAAATGACTTTTTTCTGAATTGCCGGGAGCCGACAATTCATTATAGCCACGAGTGATTTTAAAATTTCTTTTTTTTCTTCAGAAATTACACTTTGTGCAGAGACAGTTCTAAGCACGGGAAACAAGCGCTACTTCACAGGCATACTATACACCCCCCTAGGTACGAAATTTAAAGGAATATTTCACTTTTATTAATTCACTTTAAGCATTATTAAATTCACTGCTCCCGAAAAAAACACAGTTTTTAAAAAAAAACTTTTTTTGCATGGATATATTTCCCCTGGCATTACCCGGGTCCCCAAACACTTTTTAGGACAATAACTTACATATTAGCCTTTAAAAATAGCACTTTAGATTTCAAACATTCGAGTACCATAGACTTTAACGGGGTTCTAAAGTTCACACAAACTTTTGGTCTGTTAGCAGGATCTGGTGCGAACCGAATGGGGGGGGGGGGGTGGGTGTTCAGCTCATCCCTATACATGAGTACTGAGCTACAGAGGTGACAGCTACTTACCTGATTCTTTACCTTCCATATTGATTACAAACTGTGGCCCAGATTCATAGAGAATTAGATTCTCGTAGCGTATCAGAAATACACTACGCCGCCGTTTTTTACCTGGCTCTACGTGGAATCCAGGTAGATTTTGTCCAGTAAACGACGGCGGCGTAGTGTATTTCTCCCGTCGCAATCCATCTACGCGCGAGTAGGGGGCGTGAAGGATTTAAAATAGGCGCGTTCCCGCGGCGATCGAACTGCGCATGCTCCGTTCGCAAATTTCCCGCCGTGCATTGCGCGAAATCACGTCGTTACGTCATTCGTTGTTTGAGTAGCGTCGTTTACGGACATTTCTATTCCCGAACGAGTTACGTAAAAAAAATAAAAAAAAAAAAATTTGACGCGCGGGAACGACGGCCATACTTAACATGGGCTACGCACCGTTAGACCAGCAAAAAGCTGGTCTAACAGTACGTAAAAAAAAATAGACGTAAGCGATTGCGAAGACCGCTCGTATCTTCGTGGATCGCGTTAAAAACTCATTTGCATATCCCGACGCATCAAAACGACGCAAACTCCTCCCAGCGGCCGCAAAAATATCGCAGCGTAGATCCGAAGGCTTACGAAGACGTAAGCCTCTCGGATCGAAGCCCGAAGCCGCCGTATCATGGTTTGAGGATTCAAACTAGTGATACGGCGCGCAAAATTTGAAATTACTCCTGTCTAACACCAGTTAGACAGGCGTAATTGCTCTATGAATCTGGGCCAGTATCTTTTGTTTTGGGTGTAAGGTGTAAGCTCTGGTAATTTTGACAGCTTGCCCCAATGACAGTTGTGTTTCGGCAGCTAAAGCCAGCTCATGTTACAAACTCCAATGTTGTGGGTTTTTTTTGTTTACTCTGGCTCTGATTAAAATAAGGACACAAACATACCTATATCTCCATGGTGAGTTTTAGACAGTTGGTGCTGTCCTGTTTGAATGCTTCAATGTTGCAATTCTTTCACAGAATATTTTCTTTCTTTATACTTTTGTCTGTGCTAAACTAAACTTTGTATTATGGATCTGACTGATTTTGATCCTGTGACCTATTCTACTTTATCTCCCTTTGTGCTTTCCTTGAAGTATAGATCTAGGTTGTTTTTCTATCTAGACAAACCAAATATTACTATGTGAATTGTCAGATGGTAATGTCCATGTGCAAAAAGATCTGTTAGCTTTTGTAAAATATGTGGGTTGCACACAATTTCAGATCTTAATCTCAGTTTTTCAAAACTATCCATAACTGTGTCAAGTTCACAGCCTGCTGCCACATGTTCAGCTTTGACTTTCCTCCTCGTGTGCCCCTTTTTCCTTTAATAAGGCTCATCTGTAAGTACTGAAAATCTCCTAAACCTGCACGGAGATATTTACCATATACTCTTGCGCCGACGTCATCGGCGCATGCGCACTGGAGAAACGTCTCGCTCGTGGTGTTTCTTCACAGCCGTGCCCTGACCGGTGGCTCCCGCGTGCATGCTCACACGATAGCCCTTTTATTTTAATGGGCTGCATTACACCTGACAAAAGGCAGCAAAGAAGCCCAAATTTATTTTTTTAGCTTCCCACATTTTTAACAGAGCATTTTGTCATGTGTGCCGTGCATTTATTGATTAATGCACATATTCGCCAGCACACCATGGATCTTAAAATGCAGTCCAAAGCTTTTATTGCAGAGGGATCACAAAATAACAAGTGCAAAGTTTCAGAGCCACACAGGACCCCTTCATCAAGCTGTTGCCTAATGAAGGGGTCCTGCATGGCTCCCAAACATTGCACGTGTTCTTTTGTAATCCCTCTGCAATAAAAGCTTTGGACTGCATTTGAAGATCCATGGTGTGCTGGCAAATACTGTACGTGCATTGATCTGTGAACTATCCAGTGTCCAGCTGGTAATCGCTACAGCACCGGCTACAGATAAGCCTTGTGATTTAGGAATGTGTGCAATCGGAATATAGACAAGGCTGTGCATTTATTGCATGCAAAACTGTGGTGGAGATTTACTGGAGCACTCAAAATCTGATGGTAGCCAATCAGCTTCTAACTTCAGCTTGTTCAATTAAGTTTTGACAATAAGCCCCCGTTCACACTGAGGGCTGGTTTGAAATCATACGAGTTCAGCAGAACTCACGTGATTTCAAACCAGCATTTCAGTCTGACTTCGGGGGGCGATTTGCCAGACATCTGTGAGGGTTCATGCACAGATGTCTATTCATATTGCCCCCGAAGTCACCTAAAGTAGTGCAGGAACTACTTTTGGGCATGGTGAGGCGCAGCAAAGCCGACGTTGTGCCGATTCGGCAGTTCCGTTTCCAGGAAATCCAAATCGCATGTCAAAATGGCCCGATGTGAACATGGGCTTAAACCTGGAAGCTGATTGATTTCTATGCAGAGCTGCACCAGATTTTGTATGCTCCAGTTTTGCTAAACCCCCCCCCCCCCCCTCCGTTTGTCTTTATTGCTGCATTTGGGTTGTTCTCAAACTACTTAACTGTGAATGCAGCCTTAAAGTGATTGTAAAGTCGAATTTTTGTTTTAGATAAAAATAATAAACATGTTACACTTACCTGCTCTGTGCAGTGAATTTGCAGGATGCAGCCCAGATCCTCCTCTTCTTGGCTCCCTCTTTGGTGCTCCTGGCCCCTCCCTCCTGTTGAGTAGCCCAGAGTTCCCTGTGTGCATTCAGACATGGAGCCGTGGCTTGCCCCCCCTTTCTCTCCTCATTGGCTGACAGGCTTTGATTGACAACAGTGGAAGCCAATGGCACCATCTGCCGTCTCAGCCAATGAGAAGAGGAGGCCTGGTCAGCTGAGACACTCTTACAACATCGCTGGATAGAGATGGGGCTTAGGTAAGTATTAGAGGGGCTTCTGCACACAAAAGGCTTTTTATCTTAAAGGGGTTGTAAAGGTTTGTTTTTTATTTTCAAAATAGGTTCCTTTAAGCTAGTGCATTGTTGGTTCACTAACATTTTCCTTCAATTTCCTTTCTAAATGTTTTTTTCCTTTGTCTGAATTTCTCGCTTCCTGTTTCTCCTCAGTAAGCTTGCCCCCATCATCCATGGGGGCTAGTCAGCCAGAACAGCTTACTGAGGAGGAACAGGAAGTGAGAAATTCAGAAATAAAAAACATTTAGAAGGCAAATGGAAGGAAAAGGTAAGTGAACCAACAATGCACTAGCTTAAAGGAACCTATTTAGAAAATAAAAAACTAACCTTTACAACCTCTTTAAGTGATGATCATCTAATGTAAAGGGGGCCTTAAAGTAGAACTGTGTTAAAGGGGTTGTAAAGGTTAATTTTTTTAATTTCCAAATAGGTTCCTTTAACCAATTCAAAACCGCACATCAAAACCCGCACACCGTCATATGACGTCCACAAAGGGGATCTCCTATCCTGGGTGGACGTCATATGACGTCCTGGACTTTGTGCGGTGATATCTGAATGATGCCTGCAGCTGCAGGCATCATTCAGATATCATTGTGTTCTGGCGGCGATCCTGCGCACCATAAGAATGATCATAGCGGCGGTTCCACCGCTTGAACCTTCTTAAAGGCAGCGATCAAAAAAAAAAAAGTTTAAAAAACAAATAAATAAGTAAAATAAAAAATAAATTAAAAAAAATTAAAACGCCCCTGTCCCCGGTAGCTCGCGCTTAGAAGCGAACACACACGTAAGTCCCGCCCACGTATGTAAACGTCATTCAAACCACACATGTGAGGTATCGCTGTGTGCTTTAGAGCGTGTGCAACAATTCTAGCACAAAGACCTCCTCTGTAACTTTAAACTGGTAACCTGTAAACATTTTCAAAGCTTCGCCTATGGAGATTTTTAAAGGGACACTAAAGTCAGGGCTTTTGTTTAAAAAAAATAACAAACATGTGATACTTACCTCCACTGTGCAGTTCGTTTTGCACAGAGTGGCCCGGAAAGCTGTCTTCTGGGGTCCCTCGGCGGCTGTCTGGGCTCCTCCTCGCAAAAGCTTTCCCTCTTCATGCGAGGGCGCTCGCATGGAGGAAAGCTTTTGCGAGCGCGCTCCCGTGATACAGCGGCGGCCATAGCCACTGACTGTATCACTCGGCTCCGCCCCCGGCACGCCGCGTCATCCACTCTGATTGACAGCAGCGCTAGCCAATGGCTGCGCTGCTATCAATCCGCCCAGCCTAGCCAATCAACGGCCAGGCTGGGAACCGAAGAGGATGACGTGGACGCGCCCGGGAGATTCGAACGGTCAGGTAAGTACAACGGGGACTCGGGGGGGGGCGGTGCTGTGAGATGTTTTTTTACGTTAATGCATAGGATGCATTAAGGTAAAAAAACGTGTACCTTTACAACCCCTTTAAGTAACCAAGTTTGGCGCCATTCCATGAGTGTGCACAATTTTAAAGCATGACATGTTAGGTATTTATTTACTTGGCGTAACATCATCTTTCATATTTTACCAAAATATTGGGCTAACTTTACTGTTTTGTTATTTTTTAATTCATGAAACCATTTTTTTTCCCAAAAAAAGGGCTTTTAAAAAATTATTGCGCAAATACCGCGCAATGACCGCCATTTTATTCCCTAATGTGTCTGCTAAAAAAACATATATAATGTTTGGGGGTTCTGAGTAATTTTCTAGCAAAAGAATGATAATTTGTACATGTAGGAGAGTGCCAGAATAGGCCTGGTATGGAGGTGGGTATAAAAGCCCTGCATTAAAGTGGTTAAGCTAGTGCATTGTTGGTTCACTTACATTTTCCTTTGATTTCCCTTCTAAATGTTTTTTTTCTTTTTTGGCTGAATTTCTCACTTCCTGTTCCTCCTCAGTAAGCTGTTCTGGCTGACTAAACACCGCTCAGGTGATGGGGGCAAGCTTACTGAGGATGAACAGGAAGTGAGAAACTCAGACAAAGAAAAAAAACATTTAGAAGGGAAATGGAAGGGAAAGGTAAGTAAACCAACAATGCACTAGCTTAAAGAAACCAATTTAGAAAATAAAAAACGAACCTTTACAACCCCTTTAATGCATGGAATGTATTAAGATAAAAAAAAAAAACCTGCCTTTCAATCACAATCACTTTAAACTGCAAGCTTCAGGCAGCCTCTACACCTGTGTAGTGTGATAATGTGCAGCAAAACGCACAGCTAAAAAATGGGAAAATCTCAAAAAGATCATTGTGCTTCTTTGCTGCATTTGTAGGGCAAGCCATTGATAATGCGCATATTCGCGATACGTTACATAGTGCGAATGTGGACTGAAGCATCATGCATTTTTGGCCCCAGTGGACTTTATTGGGAATACCTGAAAAATGTGTGTGAAAACTAGGGTTGTCCCGATACCACTTTTTTAGGACCGAGTACAAGTACCGATACTTTTTTCCATGTACTACTGATACTTTTTTTTAAATGTGTCCCCAAATGCAGCCATGTCCCCCACATATTGCAGCCATGTCCCCCACATATTGCAGCCATGTCCCCCACATATTGCAGCCATGTCCCCCACATATTGCAGCCATGTCCCCCCACATATTGCAGCCATGTCCCCCCACATATTGCAGCCATGTCCCCCACATATGCAGCCATGTCCCCCATATACAGCCATGTCCCCCACATATTGCAGCCATGTCCCCCACATATTGCAGCCATGTCCCCCACATATTGCAGCCATGTCCCCCACATATTGCAGCCATGTCCCCCCACATATTGCAGCCATGTCCCCCACATATTGCAGCCATGTCCCCCACATATGCAGCCATGTCCCCCATATACAGCCATGTCCCCCACATATTGCAGCCATGTCCCCCGTACATGATGATGATGCCGCCGTATATGCAAAGCCGACCCCGCCGCCGTATATACAAAGCCGCCGCCGCAAACATTACAGGCACCTTCAGTTTCAATAGCTGTTTTCCCTGCTGCGCGCCCTGTGTAAAGGACACTCCCTCTTGCTCGGGATTGGACAGATCCGTCCAATCCTGAGCAAGGGGGAGTGTCTATACACGCGCGGCAAAACTAAAGGTGCCTGTAATGTTCGCGGCGGCGGCGGCTTTGTATATACGGCGGCAGCTTTGCATATACGGTGGGGGGCGGCGGGGGAGTATTTCTATTTAGGTATCGGGGGTATTTGCGGGAGTACAATTACTCCCGCAAATACTCGGTATCAGTCCCGATACCGATACTGGTATCGGTATCGGGACAACCCTAGTGAAAACAAACTTATCATGCGTTTTTCTTTTGTCTCTTATTTTCCTAGTTTAGAACTCATTGGCCACAAATAATACTAAAAAGTGCTCAAGCAAAAATGCCTGCAAAAAACAATAAAAAAATGCCTGTACAAACACACTTAAAATGAAAAAAAAAAAAAAAAACTGTAAAAATGACCAAAGATGTACAGCTCAAGTGTGACTGCAGCCTCGGTGTCATTAGCATGCGTTAAAGAGGAGGTTCACCCTAAATATAGTCTTTCTCATGTGATCCAGCATACTGGCGTCAGCGCCAGTATGCTGTTTTTTTTTTTTTTTTAAATCCCCCACTTACTGTGTAATCTTTATTTTTTATTTCTTTCCCCCGTGGTGGATGGCACCTGTATAGCGCGTCATGGCTTCCGAAAATACCCGAATTAGGCCTGCGCACAGACCTAGGAGCTGACTGCGCAGGCGCCGTATTTCTCCGAGTCCTACGGCTATGGCGCGTCACGCCCTCCCAAAAAAAGCCGAAATAGGACTCGGAGAAATACGGCGCCTGCGCAGTCAGCTCCTAGGTCTGTGCTCAGGCGCCGCATTGCACCGGAAAAACCGAGTCCAAAATCGGCTATTTTCAAAAGCCATGATGGGCTATACAGACGACATCCATCGCGGTGGGAAAGAAATAAAAAATAAAGATTACACAGTAAGTGGGGGATTAAAAAAACTGACACCAGTATGCTGGATCACATGGGAAAGACTATATTCAGGGTGAACCTCCGCTTTAAGTTGGCCATAGATGGATCAAAATGTATACCACCTCATTTGTGCAAATGGAGTTATACGTTTTTTTTTTTTTTTTTCATTCAGCCCTCAGGCTAAAAAATATATATTATTTATGGCGAGCTAAATTTTTGCAGTGACCACTGAGAATCGGTTACAAATATCCAGTTGTGGCCACCACATGAAACAATGATTCATAAAAGCCTCACAATGACTACATAAAAAAACGTAATAAATAGTGCCGAAATCGGAGAAATTTCCCATCATAAACTGTCATTTCATGCAAATCGGTCTAACTGTTTACCTAATATGATATTGTGAAGCCAAACAGATAACCAAATTTTATGTAACAAAGCCACTAAGCACGTTATAGCATGTTGAGTTAGTGAGTGAATAACTTGTATGTTGATGTTTCATTTTGCATGAGTGACACTCCTTGTTAATACATATGATGAGACATATAATTCATGATCTACTCTACTGTATGTGGGCTCTATTTATGGACAATGACTACTGTGGTTTTTTTTTTTTTTAATCATCAAAATAACATGCAAACTATTTTAACTGACTGTGTCATAATTTACACTGCACACAGAAAGATAAGAATACAATATGCAAATGATAGAAACGGTTTCCTCTTTTTCTGTTTCCTGTCATTACAAGATAATACAAACCCTAACCTATACAACGTATTCTGTGTATTAAATTGGAACTAGGATATGATGCAAGCAAGTCTGTAACCAGCATTGAGGCTTGGTTCACACTAATGTGTTTTGTTGATGCTTTTTTCATTTTGCAGAAATGCAGGGAATTTTTTTAACATTTTTGTGCCTCTGTGTTTTTGGAAAGGGTCGGGGACTTTTTTCCTGCAAAATGCAGTGTTTTGCATGTAATAGACTTTAATGGACCTGCATCCAAAATGCAAGTACAGTGGAGCCTCTATTTACAGGCATAATCTGTTCCAGGAGAATGCTTGTAATCCAAAGTACTCACATATCAAAGCGAGTTTCCCCATAGAAGTCAATAGCAACGAAAATAATGTGTTCTGCATTGACTTCAGTGGTATGCAATACCGCATGTGGCCAGAGGTAGGGGGCACCAGAGAGCCTTGGAAACACCCGGAAATGCCAGAGGACAGCTTAGGAACGGAGTATTTCCGAGGTTTTCTAAGCATTTCCGAACAGCTCCGATCGGCTCTGGCGCCCCCCCACCTTAGGCCAAACGCGCTACTGCACACCACTTTGGCTTGAATCCTGCTCATTTTGTGAGACAACACTCGCAAACCGAGTCAGAATTTTTCAAAATACAGTGCTCGTATTTCGAAAAGCTTGTTAACCGCGTTACTCGCAATCCAAGGTTCCACTGTACTGCATTGTTGCTGCAATGAATAAATGAATGAAAAAACTTATATAGCGCGGCACATGCAAACTAAATCGCCTCTGGGCGATGGTGACATGCTTTGTGTTTTTTTTTAACATTCACTGTATATAGCTGGTTGCTAAAGAGTGGGTTGTCGTGTCCTTAGCAACTTATGAGTCATCAGCTGCCAGCAGGCTTCCCCACTGACAGCTGAATGTGAAAAAATTGCCGGGTATTCATACCAGACCCTTAGCCAAGCATGCAGCCCGGCAGATCAGGAAAGAAAGGGGACGAGCAAGCCCCCCCCTCCCCCTGAATCATACCAGACCGCATGCCCTCAACATGGGGGGGGGGGTGGGTGCTTTGGGGCAGGGGGGCTCTGTACCCGAGACCCATTCACATAGAGGGGGGGCGTGCATCAGTCTGATGCTGCATCTGTCCCCTTCCGTCTCTAAGACTGGAATAAAAACTGCGCTGATCACCCGGTTCTCAGAGCTCCCGAGCAGAGAGCTGGTGACTGTCAGCCAGCTGCTCTCTGCTTTAACCCCCCCCCCCCCCCACTCTCCACACTTACTAGAGCACTGGGCTGTGGAGGGGGTAGGAGCTCACTGAGAGGCTGTGCCAGGTGCCAGTTCAGGGTTGTAGGCAGATCCCAACCATATTGTTGTGATCTTGCCCATGCCTGGACTGGATCTGTGACATCAGCCAACATCAGGCTTTAGCCCGCTGTCTGCTGAAAACAGGTCACAGGAGTACAGAACGAACTGCAGTCCTGTTTTTCACAGGGGAAGTACAGCCAAACAAGCTTTGGCTGTACTTCTCTTTTAAAGAAGTATGGCCAATGCTCTTTACGCCATACTTTTCCTGAGGGTCATAGGAGGGTACTTGGATCTGCACTCCTGTGACCCAGATTCACTCAATAGTGAGCTAAAGTCTGCTGTTGGCTGACGTCGCTCAGCCAGTCTAGACTCTGGAGAGATCTCGACTTTAATGTCGGGATCCACCCAGATGCCTGACCAACAACAGTGAGCCACTGAGAGCCAGAGCCAGCCGCTCCTGCCTCCTCCTCAGCAGAGGCTCTCTGTTCAATAAAGACAGAGAACTGAGAGATTTGTGGACTTTGATCACTCAGTTTTCGCTTAGAAGTGGCGGGGGCCGATGCCCACACTTCTCTTCTAAGGCCCACGTTTTCTGCTATCACAGTCAGGAAGAGGTTAACGACATGGTGCAGAAAAATTGGAATTAAAAGGCGTGCAGAATAGGGAAAGGAAAGGCATGAATGTATAAAAGAAGCAGAGCACACTCTCTTCCCCGATGAATGTGATGACAGAGGAGGGGGTGGGATGACATGATAGTACAGCATGTAGCTGACAATAGCTTGTTCTGTGAATGGGAGATGGAGTGTGCGTGTGACAGCAGGAAGCGACTGCAGAGCCCTGGCGTCCATTCACACGAGACCACGCCCCCTCCTCCCTCCCCGCACACTCTTATGAATGGAGCTCTCCCACACATACGTGTTGTTGGGCCGCTCGGCCCGGTGACGTCACGGCTCCAGTCCCGGCTCATTCATTCACGGGCCGGCCATTGTGAAAGGAAAGGCGGTACGGAAGACAAAGGCCAATACCTTTAAACCTGAACACATATAAATTACACAGGTTCTGAGGCTAATTTAATGCAGATAAGGCACCAAGTGAGTTTAATCACCACCTTAATCAGCCACGGAGCCTGTATAATTAATATGTGTTCAGGTTTAAAGGGATGAGGTGGCAAACCTACTCCTCACACATACTTCTCCCTGACGTGTGGACAAAAAGGTCACAATACTATATACATTGCTAGTACTCCTATAGACCTGCGTGTAACAGAGCAGACACAGGCTTTGGAGGTGTGTAAGAAAAGACAGGATGTAGAGAGGCTGAAGGGTAAAGCACTCTCCCTCCCCCCATTCTTCCTATTCCTCTCTTTCCTCACCCCCTCCCTTCCCCAACACACACAGCAACAAAGCTGAGAGCATCTCATACAGCATCCCTGCATACCTCCAGACGTGCCGCACTCCTCCTGATGACCTCCGGGTGGGGCTGTGTACATCAGGTGCGCTGATACCATACTGTGTGTGTGTGTATATATATATATATTATATATATATATATTATATATATATACACACAATGAACAGCCATGACATTCTGACCACTGACAGGTGAAGTGAATAACATTGATTATCTGGTTACAATGGCACCTAAGTCTAGGTTCACATCTATGCGGTTGATGCGTTTTCCAGGCATGTTTTGCGTTCTTAAACTCACGTTTTTGATGGGGTTTTCAGGCTTTGTGGTGTTTTTTTCCTTTTTACCAACACTGTATATAGATGGTTGCTAAGGAGCCCATACCAGGCCTATTCTGCCACTTCCCTACTACATGTAATTTAATTTTTCTTTTTGCTAGAAAATTACTTAGAACCCCAAACAGCAGAGACCCTAGAGAATAAAATGGCAGTCGTTGCAACATTTAATGTCACACAGTATTTGAGCAGCAATTTTTCAAATCAATTTTTTTTTGGGGAGAAAAAACATTTATGAATAAATAAAAAAAAAAACACTAAAGTTAGCCCGACTGTTTTGTATAATGTGAAAGATGATGTTACACCGAGTAAATAGATACCTAACATATCACGCTTTAAAATTGCGCACACTCGTGGAATGGCGCCAAACTTTGGTACTTAAAAATCTCCATAGGCGATAAAAATTGTTACAGTTTACCTTGTTATGACGCGTACACACGGTTGGAAATTTCCGACAACAAATGTTCGATGTGAGCTTTTAGTCAGATATTCCGACCGTGTGTATGCTCAATCGAACGTTTGTTGTCGGAATTTCCAACAACAAATGTTTGAGAGCTGGTTCTCACAATTTTTCCGACAACAAAAATTCTTGTTGGGAATTCCGATCGTCTGTTTGCAGTTCACGCACAAAAATCCTACGCACTTCTTTTGCAAGTAGAACGCATGCTTGTCATTGAACAGGAATTTTTTCTGTGTACGGTTGTGTTGTACATGACACTTGACGTCGTGGTCGGGAATGGTCCGATGGTGTGTAGTGAGGTTGGGAAATGTATAATTGGGAGTCGGTCTCAGACGTGTGTATGCAGGTGGGGGAGAATAGAGGAATTACAGTTGAAGGCATATGCCTAGAATTATTGCTCTATAATGTTCATGGCGATACCTCACATGTGTGGTTTTAAAGCCATTTACATATGCGTGTGCGACGTTAGTATGGGTTCGCTTCTGTGTGTGAGCACGCAGGGACCGGGGGGGGCGGTGTTATTTTGACACTTTCCAAATGTTTTAATTACTTTTATCCCTTGTAATAGGAATAGGGAATGACAGGGCCTCCTTACAGTGAGATCTGGGGTCGATAAGTCCCCAGATCTTCCCTCTAGGCTGGAAAGCCTGAAATAAAAAAACAATCTTGGCTTTCCAGCCGAGGAAACAGCAGTATTTACATCTGCCGAGGCTGGACGTTACATCATAAGGTCGCGCCCGTCCTCCAAAGGTCATAGACTTCTGGGGATCATCTGGTCCACTGTATTCTCTATAGTAAACAGATGCCAATTACATGGGCGAGCCGGCAGAAGCACTGGAGGGCCCCGGGAAGGCGGAACATCATATGAAGTGGTTAACAACCTATGGGACATCAGCTGTCAGTGAGGTTCCCCACTGAAAGCTGAATGTAACAAAAAATAATTAGTGGAAATTCAGCAAAAACACAGCGTGGGGTCCCCCCGAAAACCTACCAGGCCCTTCAGGTCTGGTATGGATTTTGGGGGAACCCCACACCAAAATGAAAAAAAAAAAAAATTAGTGGGGTCCTTTCCCCAAAATCCATACCAGACTCGACCCTTATCCAAACATGCAGCCCAGCAGGTTAGGAAAGGGAGGGTATGTGAGCGAGCGCCCCCCCCCCCCCCCCAACCATACAGGCCACATGCCTTCAACATGGGTGTGTGCTTTGGGGTGGAGGCAGAGCCAAAGAAACTTGTCCCCATATTGATGGGTACAAGGACCTCTTCCCCACAACCCAGGTCTGTGGTTGTGGGGGTCTGCAGGCGGGGGGGCTCATCAGTGGTCACCTTTGTAGTTTTCAATGAACTACCATGGCGCTGTGAGTGCTGTGGTAGTTCATTCATTCTTTCCGTCAGCATGTATCGGCTTCCTCATATGAGGTACAGGGAAGCCGATACACTGACAGATGTGCAGGAGACTTGCATGGCACTACTGAATGCTTTACAGGCTCCAGAAAAAAAAAAAATTAATTCCCCCTTTTTTTTTACCTGCAAAAAAATGTGCATTTATTATTTTTTGTGAAAAGGTGAACTTATCCTTTGGGCTGGTTTCACACTGCCGTGCAGAGCGGCTCACAGCAGGGGTCCACTGCATCCCTGTTCACCGTCTCAGGTACGATTTCGGGACGAATTTTTGGCTGAATTCGAACCTGAAATGGACCAGAAGACGCACAGTGCAATTTGCTCTGCAGCTGTCCTGGAACTGTGTGTGAACCGACTCCATTGAGAGCTGGTCACAGTCTCCTGACATGCGAATTGAATGCGGTCAAAGCTGCATCCAATTATAGTCCCCTAACCCCCATCCTCTAACCCCCATCTCCCCTACAGGTGACCTGGCTTCTAAGAGTGAGAGTGAGGCAGAGGATTAGCTACAGGAGCACCCACACGACCACAGCACACGGCCACGTTCCTCTCGGATTAGTGAGC
>CM056049.1:452693598-452815656 GCA_029574335.1 Rana kukunoris | reverse complement strand
AAACGCTCATTTAAAGACCAATATTCAAGTTATTGTTGGAAAACGTCTTTGAGAACCCGGGTCTTGCCCAAGGAACATGTATCAATGAAAAAGTTTAAAAAAACGGTTGTTTAAGGAGCAGAACTTTTTTTCCATTGATACATGTTCCCTCGGGCAAGGCCCGGGTTCTCAAAGACGTTTTCACAGGCAAACTATAGACACCCAGCAGGTACAATATTTAAAGGAATTTTATTTAATTTTTTTTAATTTAAGCATCATTAAAATCACTGCTCCTGGAGCAGTGATTTTAATAATGTTTAAATAAAAAAAAAAGAAGAAAGATTTCTTTAAATATTGTACCTGCTGGGTGTCTATAGTTTGCCTGTGAAAACGTCTTTGAGAACCCGGGTCTTGCCCGAGGGAACATGTATCAATGGAAAAAAGTTCTGCTCCTTTAAAAAACAACCGTTTTTTAAACTTTCCATTGATACATGTTCCCGGGTTCTCAAAGACGTTTTCCAACAATAACTTGAATATTGGTCTTTAAAATGAGCATTTTTGAATTCGAACGTTCGAGTCCCGTAGACTTCAATGGGGTTCTAAATGTTCGCGCGAACGGTCGGTCTGTTCGACGGTTCTGGTGCGAACCGAACGCGGGTATGTTCGGCTCATCCCTACCCAGAAGCTATGGACAACAATAGCCCGAGGGAACATGTATCAATGGAAAAAAAGTTCTGCTACTGAAAAAACAACCGTTTTTTAAACTTTTTTCTATTGATACATGTTCCCTGGGGCAAGACCCGGGTTCTCAAAAGACGTTTTCACAGGCAAACTATAGCCACCCAGCAGGTACAATATTTAAAGGAATTTTATTTAAATTTTTTTAATTTAAGCATCAATAAAATCACTGCTCCTGGAGCAGTGATTTTAATAATTGATGCTTAAATTAAAAAAATTAAAATAAAATTCCTTTAAATATTGTACCTGCTGGGTGTCTATACGTGTGATAACGTCTTTAAATAGCACAATCACCTGCCTGCCAGTAAATTAGGAAGAACTGATCTAAGCTATACAGTGTATAAATATATGTACAACTCCTAGGGATGTATATATATCCTCTACACACTGTAAATTAAGCTAAACTGACTAGCCTGCCTGCCTGCTCTATCTTGCTATATAAAAAGACAATCTCTCGGTCTCTCTCACTGCTCTCATTAACAAGCCGGAACACACTACACGAGGCCGCCCAGGAGGCGGCCTTATATAGTGTGGGGCATGTGCTAAAGCCCTGAGCCATAAATTGGCCAAAGCCACCCAGGCTTTGGCCAATTATGGCTCTTCGTTTTTTGCGCGCTGTGATTGGCCAAGCATGCAGGACAGCATGCTAGGCTAATCATCAGCACGCAATGCCGCAGTGAATTATGGGCCGTTTTGCGTCACTCGAATTTGGCGCGAACGACCGCTTTTGTTCGAATTTCGTCGAACGTACGAACAGACAATGTTCGAGTCGAACATACGTTTGTATTGAACGCGAAGCTCATCCCTACTTCTGGGTATATGTATGTATATATGTATTTAAACACTGGTGACCGAGGTATATCGGTTACCTCACATGTACTTTGCCAGATAGTTGAATGTTATATGGTGTGCATGTGTAGTGGTCACATTGCTGCACATTAGTAGGTGAACCTGTTTATTACAATAGAATTTATATACAGTGCCTGTCTTTTTAGGTGACCCTGTCCCTACTGGTTTGGGATTCTTTAGCAAATTTTAGGTCAGGGCTCAATAACTAGCATGGGCTAGAGCCTATTAGGCATCCAACAGCTGCAATAGATAACATTTCTGGGGTTGTTCTGTACAAGACCAGAGTTATTTTTTACCTTCACTATGATGCACGTTTAGTGTGATCTCATCAGGTGTGATCAAGTTATTTTACATACGAAACTATTGATTTCATCTGTAAGTTCTTGATAATTCTATTTCTGCATATAGAACCGAAAGCATTGCGCCACATTTCATCTGTATTAGGCTGTATTACATTGTAATAGTTAGCCATCAATTACCAAAGCACATTACCAGAATCAAGAACGTATTTTTTTTCTCAGAGGAAGGACCCTACATCCTGTAGGCCTACTCACTCACAAAATATATTTTTATTTACAAACTTTGCTTATCAGCATTTCTTTAGTAACAAAAAGTGACAGAACATGAAACTCAATAGTACTACTGTGTAAAAGAATGGTGGTAAACTTGAAAATAAAGGGTTTTTAAGTGCAGCCCCCAGACACTTAGATAGGGCCACCACAATAGCTTCATGTGTCAAAGTGCATTTTATCAAACTAAGCAGCCCAATCAAAGTGATATTAAAGCTTCAAATAAGAAACAGGTTATACTTACCTGGTCTGTGCAATGGTTTTGCACCGAGCAACCCCAATCCTCCTCTTCTGGGGGCCCCCCATAAGCATTCTTGTCTCTTCTTCGGCGAGTGCCACTTTCTACCATATTTTTAGTGTTGCGACCACAATATTAACCGCGCCCCCCCCATTGGAATCAGTGGGAAGTGCCATTAACCCCATGCCACCAACATTGCTGCTCAGTAGAAGTGATATTTAACCTCTATTGATGGTCTGTGTGTGTTTTTTTTTTAAGAAACACTGACACACACACAGGATTGGTGGTGGTCAGTGCTAGCGGTATAATGTATATTTAAAAATATAGGTAGTTATAAAAAGACCCATGTATTCTAGTTAATTTGGCACTGAAGAAATAACTAAATATCAGGTATCTGACACAGCATTTGTAGGGCATCTTTTTGGCCAACTCTTCCCATGACTATCAGAAAATACGCCAAGACTTATCAAAATGGAATCGCTCAGTCTCCTGGTTCGGTTGAAATGGCACTTTGAAGCTCATGCAAAAGCCACGGCAATATGTTCAAACACTTCTGATTAGGATCCCTGAGTTTTTTTGAATAAGGTCAGAAATTAATGTAGTATGGGCATCCAAAGCACATAGATGAAGTCAACTACTGCTGTCACATCCCAAATAATGCATTGGTTTAGCTTTTCCAAACCCCTAAAATAAAAAAATAAAAAGTCCATATAGCTAGAATCCTTGGCAGGTTTACCCATGGATGGATCCACCAAGAGATGGATTTAATTAGAGCAGGAATTATTTGGCGTTTCACAGCAGGGCTTACTATGGTGATTGGGTGCCCTGACCAGTTTATTTATTACAGGTACTTCTAGCATAGCACCGCCAATATACAAAGTGCTTTATATTTTATTTAGATAGCTAGATAATCTATCACACACACTGTAGAAGATCATACATTCACATCAGTCCCTGCCCTCAAGGAGCTTACAATCTAAGGTCCCGCACCCCGGTGTTAATTTTGACATCAAACTTTAATTTAGTGTAGCACCTGGTTACTTCTAAGAACCAATGCAAATTTAAATTTAGAGGGGGTCCAAGAGTTAGTTAGCTCTGACCAGTCTAATTTGTTTAAAATTTTGTCTGTCTCAGCTTGGCTGTGCTGTGGGCCCATTCTGTCGTTTCTGGGGTGCCGATTCCACCCCAGGATGACAGGTGGCAGCAGTGGAGTCAAGGTTTGGGTGCTTTTCCCCAGGAGGAGGGGTTTTCCTTGTTGTGCATGCTGGGGGAGGGTATTTATGGGGCAGACGCCATTGATCTGGGTCTTATTCCAGTGTGGCACCCACCTTTGGGTGGGTGACCACATCACGTGCCCTGGCGAAATGGCCTTCCAGGCCGGGTGCGCGTGCCGTGTGGTGTTCCTGGTTTCGGGACCACGTTGGTCTGGAACATTTCAGCTGTGGCTGGGCCCCAGTGACGGACTGGGTCCCTAATCCTAAGAAGAACCCAAGCATTGTTCCTTTGAGAGGAAGCTGTTCCGTGGGGAGTCCGCCTGAGGAGAGCCAAGAGAAACTGGCAATCCAATAGGGTCTCGACCATCCAACAGGGATTAAGGTAACCGGGTACTGAAAGGCTGGACGTTGGTCACCTATCAGTCGGTAACCTAACTACCTGAAGGAGATCCAGGTGTGAAGTCCATTAAGGAGGATTACCTCTGCCATCTCAATTCTAAAGGAGGGTCTGTGACATAGACTTTTCCCTTAAGTTCCGAGTGACACTCTGACTGCCAGGTCAGTGAGAGAGGACTGTCCAGGTACATTATACCCACTCTGGCTGGAGTGGCGAAGAAAATGTTGGAAGCAGGACTGTTTCCTTATTGTTACGCCCGAATCTGCTATTTCTCCTTCAGCTGAATCTCTACTCTTCACCAAAAGTTTTAGGGTCCTTTCACACGTGCGGACCGTTCGTCCATTTTTTTAACGTCAGTTTACGGACCGCAATGCTTTCCTATGGGTCCTTTCACACGCATCCGCTAACGTCCGTTAACATCCGTCTCCGTTAAGCTCCGTTTTTTTGATTGGAAGAAAACCCTATTTTTCTTCCGTCAAAAAAAGGAACGAACGAAAAACGGATGTTAACGAACGATCCGTTTAACATCCGATCCGCTAACATCCATTCTCCTCAAAATATGTAATAAAAATAAAGTTCTAACAAAAAAACGAAAAACGGATGAAAAAAACGATCAACCGATGATAAAAAACGGATCTAAAAAACAGTCCGCACGTGCGAGAGAAACCGTTAATTGTTTTTACCTGGATGGGTAATAATGAGCACAGAAAAAGACACCTGGGGCGTGGTCTAGCCGAGGTCAGAGATGGCCGCTTAGTTGGTGAGCTCCCGCCGCTACAGACTGAAAGCTTTGGCTAACGGAACCGGTAAGGGGTCCTGTCTCCCGGGATACGACAGATTTGATACCCGTACTCACGGTGATCAACCCCATACTATTTAAATCGCTCTTCCCGATGTACATTGGCTACATTGTGACCCTCTGAACTATACCTGTACGGACGAACGATGGCCAAACTGCTGGAAGGCACGTCTTCTGCTGTGATCACACCGCAAGGGTACAGCGGAGCAAATCCCCTTACCGATGACCGGAATCCCCGTTAAGCTGCAGACCCCCAACAGGCTCCTAATTTAAATGATCTCCGTTCCGTGGCAGCCGACATCAAGGAGACGTTGTCAGCGCCCATTGCGGATCTTAAAATCGACATACGCGCAGTTACAGCGCACGTCACTGACATTGAAAAGACAACTGCGCACCAAACCGCAGCAATGCGTCATGTAAACCGCAAGGTTAATGTTAACACTGTTTTACTGAGAGACTTATACCGTCAAACAGGGGACCTTGAAAACAGAAGCAGGAGGCACAATTTGCGGGTGCGGGGAGTACCCGAGTCAGTGGATTTCGAAAGCCCCCCCCTGCAAAATTGGGTAATTTTAATGACCTGTTAGGTCGCCCTCCCTTAACTGCTATCAAAATGGTCGCCCTCCCTTAACTGCTATCAAAATGGAACGCTTTCACAGGGCCCTGAGATCCAAGGGCAAACCTTCTGACCCCCCTAGGGATGTCATTTGCCACATTGATGATTTCTTACTTAAGGAAAATATCCTGCGTAACGCAAGATTACGCTCCACTATAAAGTTTGAAGGCTCTTCGATTTCTGACTTTCAAGATCTATCGAACATTACGCTTCAGAATAGACGCGACTTAAAACCTTTACTAGATGCCTTGCGGTGTAAAAGCATTATTTACAAATGGAAATTTCCATTTGGACTACAGGCTACCAACCAGGGTCACACTGCTATTTTGAGAGTACCCGAAGATCTACATGCTTTTTGCAAGGCATTGGATATTCCATACATGGAACTACCGAATTGGTATGCTGATTTTTGCTTCAAACCTCCCATTAAAGATTGCACGAGAGAGGATGCCATGGAAACGGTCCCTTCCAGATTCAGGAGACGTCGCTCCCAATCCGACGATGATCTACTACACTCTTCTGACATGCAAGCCTCTGATCTAGCAACAGACTCACCGCGTCCTAGGAAACCCAGGAAGGAAAAATTAGTGTATTTCTACATTAATTTACCAAGGCTGCCTGAAATTGCATGTATATTCTCTGAAGTTAAACTTAAACATTTTTTTTGATAGTTTTAAGCCACACATGCTGATCTACCCGTTTTTTTTTTTTTCCTCTTTTGCCTGCCATATTTTGTGGTTTGAATTTCTTATGACAAGTAGAGACATTATTACTCGTTGTTATTGTCAACTTTACCATTTGTATCTATTTTGGTGTTGCTTTCCTTCTATCTTAGCTCACATGCAAATGGTCAGCGATTTCTTTGGAAATTCCTTTTTTTTTTTTAACACATATGGATAGTAGAAGTTTTTTTTCTCTTATTATATGGCTACTACTGGGGGGTTAAGCATGTGGGTTTAATCCGGATAACACCCCTGAATCAGTACTGTGTTGAATAAATGTTTATTTCACTTGCTTTAACTACTGGCGTATGTAGCAATATCAGATTCCGGTCTCTCATTCTTTATAATGGAGCATCCGTTAGCTTTACTGATGTTCTACAAGGATACTGCTCTCCCTGTCAGTCTGTGGGCGGCGGACGACCAGTCATTTTGGTTAATAGTTCTTTGAATCGGTTCACTCCAACCCCCACAAAGTAGTTCTTATTGGATTTTGTCCTAGTAAGATACTACTTCCCTTTGTACCGTACATTTTTCCCTGTGGGGAAATCTCTGTTTTGATAGTACTTCACTTCTGTTTATTTAAAACCGGTACTATATTCTGAGTTTTTTATACTCAGTAACTAATATTTCCTATATCCCTCTATCCTCATTTTCCCTTTATCTGTCTGAGTGCCCATCTTCCCTTTCGTAAATATCCCCACTAAATTTTAAAACAGACTCGCAAAAGAAGATTAAGCTTTACTCTCTTAATGTAAAAGGCCTCAATATCCCTGAGAAGAGGTCGAAACTAATGCTAATATTGAAGAAATCGAAGGCAGACATAATATTTTACAGGAGACTCACTTAAGACAGACAAATGCCCGACCTTTGCGGACAATTTTTTTTCCCATATTGTCCATACTACTAACCTAGAGTCCAAATCCAAAGGTGTGTCTATACTAATATCTAAACATTGCTCCTTCCAGATTGTCGATACTAAAATCGATAGTGAAAGCAGATATTTATTAAAGGCTCCCTGTACAATAAACCTGTAACCCTGGCCAACATATATGGCCCCAACAGACTTCACATGCCATTCTTTGAAAATACTATTCAAGCCCTGAAATCTTACACCGAAGGCTCACTGATACTGGGAGGTGACTAACATTGCCCTCAATCCCCTTTTGGACACCTCTTCTGGCTCTTCCAGAACCTCGTTTAGAACTCTGAGTGTTATTAAAAACTTGCTGCAGGACCTTTCTGTACACGACACTTGGCGTGTACTACACCCCTCCTCTAAAGACTTTACTTTTTATTATCTCCCGCACGATACCTACTCTAGAATAGATTATTTTTTTTATCCCAAAGTGATCTAAATATTGTTCAGGACACCACGGTGGCGCCCGTGCTCATATCAGATCATAACCCAATTACTTTATGTTTAACCTTTAAAGATAAACCCGTTCTTCCTAGAAATTGGAGACTTGATGATTCTCTCCTTGGATATGCTGATAATCTGCAAAGGTTGGATTCACAAATCTCCGATTTCTTTATGTATAATACTACTGCCGATGTACATCCCATGCTTGTCTGGCTCGCACACAAATGTGTCATCAGAGGTGATCTGATCTCGTTAAGTGCAAAAACAAAATTAATCAGGCCCACATAAATAATCTGACTGATAAAATCAATAGCCTTGAACTTTTACACAAACGCACATTGGCATTGAATACTCTTGAAGAGCTTTCGAGATTCAGAATGGAACTGACCGACGATTTGGATAAAAAGGTCAGACGCAGCTTTGACCTCTCGGAAATTCTTCTACGAGTATGGAAATAAAACGGGAAAGTTATTAGCCAACGCCTTGCATTCAAAATCTAAAAAATATTAGAATATTTATGCCATAACTGACCCAAAAGGTAATAAATTTACTTCTACCAAGAATATTGCAGATCAATTCCGATTTTTTTTTTCTAAACTCTATAAATTTGCCACCTGAGTCCCGCCCCAAGAATTCACCTTTGTAAAAATTCAGATATCAGATCTTTTCTCAAAGTTATAGCCCTAATGCCTTATCTGTAGATGAAGCGAAAGATCTAGATAGACCTCTGGGATTGGAAGAAGCTTTTACTGCTCTTGGCCAACTTAAAACCGGAAAAAGCCCTGGTCCGGATGGTTTCTTTGTTAACTATTACAGATCTTTTAAAGACGTTTTGATCCCCCACTTCATTGATGCATTTAACTCCAAACCCTTCCCATCCCCACTTCCCAATGATCTCTTAGAAGCTCAAATTGTTATGATTCCCAAACCTAATAAAGACAAAACTCTTGTATCTAACTACAGACCCATTTCTCTTCTAAACGTCGATATTAAAAATTGTACGCTAAAATTATCGTGAACCGCCTGCTTCCAATAATTCCTCAAATTATCTCCCTCGACCAAACGGGTTTCACGCCGGGTAGAGAAGCTAAAGACAACACCATAAAAGCTTTGCATATTCAACATTGGCTTATTAAATCCAAATCTCTGGGGGTTTTTTTTGTCTCTCGACGCGGAGAAGGCCTTTGACAGGATCGCTTGGGACTATATGTTGGAGGCTCTAAAATCTTTGGGCATACAAAGTCGAATGTTAGGTTTTATCAACCTTTTATATTCATCCCCCATGGCTAGAATCAAAATAAATGGTGACCCGTCGGAGGCCTTCTCTGTATCAAACGGCACTCGTCAAGGTTGCCCTCTGTCGCCCTTGATATTCATACTTATACTAGAGCCATTCTTACGTAGACTGCGGGAAAATGTGGATATTAAAAAGGTATTGTTATTGACAATACAACATATAAATTGGCAGCCTTCGCAGATGACATCTTTTTATTCCTTACCAACCCAATAATTACAATTCCCAACCTACTAAAAGATTTTTCCCTGTTTAAGACCATTTCAAAGTTTTAAAATTAACTTCTCCAAATCTAAGGCTCTGAATATTTCCTTACCCAATGATATAGTAGACCAATGCAAACGTAATTTTACGTTTACCTGGGAGAATAGATCTATACCTTATTTGGGAATCCATTTGTCATCAAACATAGATGATCTTTACGCAAATAATTTCATTCCCTTGTTAAAACGCGATCAAGATAGATTTGCTTGAATGGAATAAAGGTTTCTTCTCGTGGTTTGGGAGAGCCAACATCATCAAAATGTGTATCTTGCCCAGAGTTCTATACCTCTTCCAGACTATTCCTATTAAAATCCCAAACACATTTTTCAAAACTTTGAAACAAATTTGCCTGAAATTTCTATGGAATTCTAGACAACCCCGAATTAAATGGGACAAGCTTGTTGTCCCGACATCCTTAGGTGGGATTGGGCTGCCGGATATTAAAAATTATTATTGGGCTTGTCATCTGTCTAGGATTATCAATTGGTACTTACACAGGAGCTCTAAAGATTGGATTCGCTTAGAAAAATCTTTATTCTCTACATAGATCCCTTTAAAAAACCTTCCATGGATCGACCCTAGGAAGATTGCGCAATCTGCCAACACTCATCCCATTACAGGGACTTCCCTCAAAATCTTCAGATCCCTGTGTAAAAGTCTGAAAATCTCTACCATATATGAACCTGTTACCCCAATAGCCTTTAACCCCGAAGTATCCCGGAGCCCTTATATTATCACTTCCTCTGACTCTACTTCCGAAGTGGCTTGCAGGGCTGAACTTTTCTTTGAACGTGGTAATCTTATGTCCTTTGAAAGTTTTTCCGCTAAATTCCCGAACCTTATTGTTTCTTCACGCAACTTTGAATTGATCACTTGTTTTTTGAATAAATTTGGTTTCACCAACATCTGGCACAGACCTAAGACCACTTTTGAATCCATCTGTATGAGAGGTACTGCCCAGGGCCATTTAATATCCCTCATGTATAGTGTTTTGAGTTCGACAGTGGACCCACAATTGGACAATACTAATAGGAAATGGGAAACAGATTTAAAAATTTCAATTTCTAACGACCAATGGAATTCGGTCTTTCACCGCCTACACAAAGGTTCATTAAACGTCCTGATCCTGGAGAATAGTTACAAGATATATTCAAGGTGGTATAGAACCCCTTATATTATCAATAAATACAGTTCAAACATATCCCCTTTGTGTTGGCGGTGTAGACTAGTGAATGGTACTCTTTTCCATATATGGTGGGAGTGCTCGGTTATCGCAGACTTCTGGAAATCCGTCCATGATCTTATAGTATCTATCACCACTTACACCCCAGACTTTACAGCTAAACAATACCTATTACACCTCTCGTCGCTGCCCAATTCGGTTTATAAAAACTCTATTGTCATTCATCTTATCAATGCGGCCAGGTTGTGTATTCCCGTTCAGTGGTCACATGCTTCCCCCCCCCCTAAAATTTCTGACTGGATACGCAAAGTTGACCATATCGCATATATGGAAGACTTGATATCCCATTCTAAAGACTCTTCTAGGACCGTCCGAAATAAATGGGCATGTTGGTCTCGCTTCAGAGTCTGCAGAATACCATACTTTAACCACTTGTCCTCCGCCCACCGTCAAATGACGGCGGGCAGAGGACTCCATTGTCCTGACATCACGTCATATGACATCACGCGATATGCTGGGATCCCGGTGCGAGTGCCCGGTGGCAACGATCGCCGCCGGGCACACGAGATTGCCCAGTAACTGAGCGGGGACGTGAAGCTCTGTATGTAAACACAGAGCTGCACGTCCCTGTCAGGGAGAGAGGAGACAGATTGTGTTCCTTGTACATAGGGACACAATCGGTCACCTCCCCCAGTCACCCCCCCCTCCCCCTACAGTTAGAACACTCATAGGACACACATTTAACCCCTTCCCCGCCCCCTAGTGGTTAACCCCTTCACTGCCAGTCACATTTATACAGTAATCAATGCATATTTATAGCATTGTTCACTGTATAAATGTAAATGGTCCCAAAAATGTCACAAAAGTGTCCGGCGTAACGTCGCAGTCCCAATAAAAAATTTTTTTCGCAGATCGCCGCCAATAATAGTTAACAAAAAAAAAGCCATAAACTATCCCTTATTTTGTAAACGCTATAAATTTTGCGCAAACCAATCGATAAACACTTATTGCATTTTTTTTTTACCAAAAATATGTAGAAGAATACGTATCGGCCTAAACTGAGGAAATTTTTTTTTTATATATTTTTTGGGTTATTTATTATAGCAAAAAGTAAAAAAATATTGCATTTTTTTTAAAATTGACGCTCTATTTTTGTTTATAGCGCAAAAAATTAAAACCGCAGAGGTGATCAAATACCACTAAAAGAAAGCTCTATTTGTGGGAAAAAAAGGACGCCAATTTTGTTTGGGAGCCACGTCGCACGACCGCGCAATTGTCAGTTAAAGCGACGCAGTGCCGGAAGCTTACATTTTGTCTGGGCAGGAAGGGGGTGTAGGTGCACAGTAGGCAAGTGGTTAATGTGCTCTTAGAGGAATCCTGAATCTGATACAATACTTTGGTTACTCTTCTCTCTAATTTTATATTGTTTTGTTTTAAATTAATTCTACGGAGGTGGTGCTCTCAATCCTTCCTTGCCTTTACCTTTCCTTGTTTTTTCCCTTTCCCCCTTGAGTGATTTATTGTGTACTATATGTCGTTATGGTGTATCCATGGATCACTGATTGGATGTTATGAGCTTCACGATGTGTTTTTTTTTCTGTTTCCTTTTAATGCATTATTTTGCTCAATTTACTGTGTACATTGTAATATTGCTATCCTGTCTGTACCTAATTTATCTTATAACCCAATAAACATAATTGTAAAAAGAAAAAAAAAAGACACCTGTTGTGGACATGACGTTACTACTACTTTCACCATACACCCCTAGACAGCGGAGGAGCCACAAGGAAACAGGCCACCCAAAACAAACCAGCAGTTCCTTCGGGGCGCTACATTAGGTTTAGTCTTGACTAAAATGCCATTTTAATTGTAGTCTTATTGTAGTTGACTTAAATGCCATTTTAGTTTGTCATATTTTAGTTATCTAAATTGTTTTAGTCTTGGTCGTGTTTTAGTCGCCTAAAATCTCAAGTATATTTTGGTCAACTAAAATCTAATGGGTTTAGTTACATTTTAATGCATTATTTAAGCATTTCTTTAGAATTGCCATAAATACTCTTGGGAGTAAAAATCTAATAACATGTTATTTATGGTATGAAGGCTTGAACATGCAGACAGAGATTAAGTGCCGTGTCACACTAGGGCGACCTGTCAGGTGACTTAGCCGACTGACAAGTGGCACTTCATGCCTTACACGGGACTTGTTTTAATGGGAGCGACTCAAGTCACTCCAACTTAGAAAAATGTTCCTGCACTTTGTGACTTTGGAGCAGCTTGCATTGACTTTGACTTCAGCCAATCAGGTTACCAGTAACAAGATCCAGTGAACCTGATTGGCTGAGGGGCGTGTTGCTGTTTGCCCTATGGCTAACTATTTGGAACCCGATCATAGCCCAGACGGAAAATCAGGAAGCCTAATCAGAACTGCTGGCTCCGATAGGCACTTCCAAAAACTGTAAGCACCCAGTCAGGGGTGGATGGTTTGTCTCACCCCCATAACTGCTACAGGTGAAGGGCTAAAATAAAAACAGACTTATTGGCTAGATCACTAGGTAAAAATAAAAAATAAAGCCTAAGAAAGTTTAACCAATGCAGCAACCACATCTTAGAATGTTGTAGCTGCAAAATATTAAAGGTTTAACACTCAAATTTCCCAATCTGCAAAATGGCAAAAGATTCTTTAAGAATTACAGCCAAATCAACCTGTAAATGGATTTTAAAGCAACACTAAACGCTAAAATACTTTCCTATGCTCCAACACCTGTGAGGTCCCTCACCAGTATCTTCTCACCAGCTGCTGGGAGCTGGTCATCAGCCATTTTGATTAGCTGGTGCAGTATGGCATCACTCTTGGTCATGCACAGGAATTATTTAGCCCTGCACACTGTACTGAAAATGTATATGGAGCTCTGCATCTTCTGTAAAAGAAGACAAATAGAAGAAAGTTGCAATATTTCTTCTGCAATAAAATAAACTTGTCTGCCTCACTGAAGGCACCTGTGTCGATAATGTCACTATAAAATGATGCACATACTTGATGTAATTAGGCACAGGTAGCTCTAAAGGAACCAACTTCCAGAAAACTGTTAAGCCTTTATCAGATTCCCCAGATAGTGCCGTTTTTACATTAGTGCCGTTTTTACATTAGGCCTCAGTAAAGTGTGTTTAGCAAGTTACTGTCAAAGTAATAAAGTATACGTAAAAGGTCTAATATATCCAGGCTAAGGTAGAGCTAGAAGTTGGTCACATTAAAACTGGACATTTTTGTAAAGTTGAAGAAGCAGTCTAAGCAATTGTCTTTGAGATCTAGCACGCATCTAAGCAATTGTCTTTGAGTACCCATGATCTATGCACGCATCTAAGCAATTGTCTTTGAGTACCCATGATCTATGCTAATGGAGCCAACCTGCCGCTCTCCAAGTCCTATCAGGCCTCTGCCTTTGGGAGTCATGCTGGTAACTGCCAGTGGCTTGCAATGCTTCATGGGACTTGCAGTTATGCAACAGCTGGAGGGCCACAGGTTAGCCACAGGTTAATCACCCATGACAGAGGTTCTGCCACACTGAATCCAGCAGCAAGAATCCTGCTTCCGGGATTAACAGCTATGTGCAGAGAGCAGTGATCTCCAAGCCAATATAAGGCAGTAACAGGTTGTCAGCAGTCACAGCAATTTGTGCCTGTTCGCATAGCCAGCAATTCCTTGCACAGATTGCTGGCTTTGCCAACAGGCAGGAATGGGTGCAACTGCCTGTCATCGCAGTGTACAGACTCGGTGGCAGTTGCCATCTACACACCGCTGTCAATTCCAGTAGTAAAAAAATGGAGTTACACTTACCGGTAACGTCCTTTCCAGTAGTCTTTCAGGACAGCCACAATAGAGATAGGCTCCTCCTCTTCCTCTAGGAAACACTGCACAGCCTTTAAGAACTCTCCTCCCCTGCCAGACCTCAGTTTTTATACGAGCACCTCCGGTCAGCTGGGGAGACACAAGAACATGTTAGTAAACCATCATTAAACATCAAGATCATACTATGTTCCTGTATTAAACAAACCTTCCATAACTTCGGGTGGGTAACCAGGGCTGTCCTGAAAGACTACTGGAAAGGACGTTACCGGTAAGTGTAACTCCATTTTTCCCTTCTCGTCTTTCAGGACAGCCACAATAGAGAGGATAATCGAGTACTCACCTAGGGCAGGACTATGGCTTGCAGGACCTTTCGCCCAAAGGCCTGGTCGCCTGCCGACACCAAGTCTACTCTATAATGTTTGACGAAGGTGGTGTAGCTGGACCAAGTTGCTGCCTTGCATATTTGTTCTGGCGTGGCTCCAGCGGTTTCAGCCTGGGAAGCAGCCACTGCTCGTGTAGAGTGTAGAGTGTGCCTTAATTCCTGTAGGGACCTCTTTACCAGACAAGGCATATGCTTGTTCAATAGCTAGTCTAAGCCATCTAGCGATTGTGCGCCGAGACGCTTTCTGTCCTTTAACTCCAGAAAATAAAACAAAAAGAGAGTCTGACTTCCTAAACTCTTTGGTCAGCTCTAAATAGTGTAGGATGCATCTCCTGACGTCCAACTTACTAAACCTAATTTCCCTTTCACCTGAGGGATTAGGGCAAAAAGAGGGTAGCACCACCTCCTGACTCCTATGGAATCTAGAAGATACTTTGGGTAAAAAGGCCGGATCAGTCTTGAAAACAACTCGATCCGGAAAAACAATACAAAAAAGGGGGTCTAACAGACAAGGCTTCTATCTCGCTGACCCTCCTAGCAGTAGTCACTGCAACCAAAAAGACTGTCTTTAAAGTCAACTCCCTCAGCAGACATCCGTCTAGAGGTTCAAAGGGAGACCCTGTTAGGGCCTGAAGAACTAAGGATAAATCCCACCTGGGGAAGGGGGGCCCCTGGGACGGTCTGTCTAGATAATGCTCTGAAGAACCGGATTACCCAGGAGTTACTGGCCAGTGGACTCTCTAGATGTACACTAAGGGCAGAAACTTGACCCTTAAGGGTACTGACTGAAAGACCCTTTTCTGCCCCACACTGTAGGAACTCCAATACTGAAGAGGGGTTCTGCACTGAACAGGAATATTCTAGGCACCACGCATTAAAGCGAAGCCAGACCCTCCTATAAATAGAGCAGGTTTCCTTCTTCCTGCTACTAAGAAGGGTGGCAGTTAACCTTTCAGAAAACCCTCTAGACCTTAGCAAGGTCTCCTCAGTAACCACGCCGCTAGGCTCCACCTGTGTGGGTATGGGCAAAGGACTGGACCCTGCGAGAGAAGATCCCTTGTGGATGGGAGGAAGAAGGGAGGTTCCATGGTCAGTTGTTTGAGGACCGAGAACCAAGCCCTTTTCGGCCAGTGAGGTGCCACTAGAATCAGAGAGGTGTTCTCCAGTTGGAACTTTCTTAGAACTGCCGGTAGAAGCACTGGAGGTGGGAAGGCATAACAAATCCCGAACCCCCAGCTCTGGGACAGGGCATCTACCCCCCTTGCTCCCTCTCCTTTGTTACGGGAGAAAAAACAAGGGGTTTTCGCGTTTTTTGACGCGAACAGGTCTACCTCCGGAGAACCCCACCTCCTGACTAGGAGATGAAAAACTTCCTGACTGAGAGCCCACTCGCTCTCGCAGCTGACTTCGGCTGAGAAAATCTGCCATCCTGTTTTCTATCCCTCTTAGGAAGATCGCTGATAATGACAGGGTGTGAAGAATCCCTGATGTAATGGCCGACAGGACTACACTTCTCGTGCCGCCCTGCTTGTTCAGATAGGCCACAGCCGAAGCATTGTCCGACCGCACCTGGACGTGGTGACCCTGAAGCTCTTCCTGGAAGAACCTGAGGGCTAGACCGACCGCCATCAGCTCCTTCCAATTGGAGGACTTCGCCAACTCGGCATCTTTCCATACGCCCTGCGCTGGAAGGGACCCTAAGTGAGCCCCCCAACCTCTTCCGCTTGCGTCAGTGGTTACCACCTGAGGAACCGGAATATGCCATAGCCGACCCTGCGATAAATTGGAAATCTTCCTCCACCACCAGAGGGACCTCTTTACCTGGGTTGGGACCTGCACTAGGGTATCTAGCCACTCCAGATCGTGATCCCAGATTTTCAGGAGGAAAGCTTGCAGGGGCCGAAAGTGAAGGCCTGCCCATTGGACAGCCGGAAGGGTGGACGTAAGCAGGCCCAGGGTCGACATCAGAGACCTGATCGACACTTGCCGACTGCCCTGTAGGGTGGCCACCGCCCTGTCTAATTTCAGGGCCTTCTCCCTGGGGAGAAAGACCCTTAGGAGGGTGGAGTCCAAAAGGTACCCTAAGTAAGAAATTTGTTGAGACGGTGACAGGCTGGATTTTTCTAAGTTTAACAGCCACCCTAGACCCGATAGAGTCCTCTTGGTTAATTCCAGATCTCTGGATAGTTGTTCTGGAGAAGCCGCAAAAAGGAGCAGGTCGTCCAGGTAGGCTATGATGCCTACTCCCTGAAGACGCAGAAAAGCTATGGGTTCTGCCAGGACCTTGGTGAACACGCGGGGTGAGGAGGATAGACCGAATGGCAAAGCCTGGAACTGAAGATGCATCACCTCCCCTCCTAGGTCTATCGCTAGGCGTAGATACCTCTGAGACCCCTCTGCGATGGGTACGTGCAGGTACGCGTCCCTGAGGTCCAGGGAGACCATAAAGCAATTCTGTGGAAGGAGGGCCCTGACCGTGAAGATTGATTCCATACGGAAATTTTTGTATGCGATGGACCTGTTTAGGGGTTTCAAGTTTAGGATTAAACTGTACTTCCCTGAGGGTTTCCTCACCACAAAAATGTGTGAGTAAAATCCCTTCCCCTTCTCTGTCGCTGGAACCCTGAGGACCACGTCCTGGTTCTTTAGCTCTTTTAAGGCTCCAGTCAGGGCCTCTGATTTTTCCCTGTCTCTGGGAAGTTGAGTGACCAGATATCTTTGGGGGGGGGGGAGGAGAAGAGAACTCTAGGAAGTACCCCCTCCTTACCATCGCCAGGACAATTGATTCCCACTGTGGGAGGAAGGCCCCCAATCTTCCCCCCACCTTGACCTGGGAGTCACTGTTTTTTTTTGCGGGCTGGTCAGGAGGGCGAAAAATCGCTCCTCTGCCCCTTCCCCTAGGCGTCCAGATTCTCTTCTGAACTTCTGGCTTTGGGACCCCCGAGTGCCTTTGGGGACGAAACCCCCTCCCCTTTACTGGAGCCTTACGTCTCTGGGGAAAGGACTTCTGTCAGTCAGCTGTACGATCCATGACTGACTCAAGACCCGGGCCAAACAGGAGATCCCCTGTAAGAGGTATCCCACACAGCTTGGATTTGGAAGCTAGGTCCCCTGGCCAAGTTTTGAGCCAGAGGGCTCTCCTGGCAGAGTTGGCCAGAGCTGCCGACCTGGCTGACATGCGGACGGATTCAGCCGATGCGTCCGCAATGTAAGCGATGCCTCGTAACATTGTAGGGAAGGAGGATAAAATGGTCTCCTTATCCGTCCCGGCCTCAATGTGCTCCTGGATTTTAGAGAGCCAATGTTCTAAGTTACGAGCCACCACTGTGACAGCCAATTCTGGCTTGAGGTTCCCAATAACAGAGTCCCATGTTTTTTTCAAGAGGGAATCCATTCTCTTGTCCATTGCATCAGGAAGAGTTCCCATATCCTCGAAAGCCAAGACAGTATTTCTGGATACTTGGAGAACGCTGCATCCAATTTAGGCACTTTGTTCCAAATGGATGCAGGATCTTCAGAAAATGGGAACCTCCTTTTAAGGGACTGGGAAAAAAAGGGCTTCCTTTCGGGGTCCTGCCACTCCTTTTTGATAGTATCAGTTAGAAGGTCATGTACAGGAAAAACCCTTCTCTTCTGTTCCCCCAGACCTTTGTACATTTGGTCATGAAGGCTAAGAGGTTTACTTTCAGCCTGAATGCCCAGAGTCGTGTAAATGGCCCCTAACAAGTCCTCAACCTCATCAAGGGACAGTTTATATCTCGAGGGCTTCCTGGAATCCCCATCCTGGTCCTCCTCATCTGACTGCCTGAGAACCCGAGGCCACACTCTCCCCTGAGATTACTGCCTGGGAAGGGCCTGCAAGATCAACTGTCGTTGCTGTATGATCAGGTGTGACAGGAGCAAGACCCTGTTCAACTGATTGGGTTGTAACCTGTGTGGGGACAGTGGGAGGTTGCAGCCTTTCAAAGATTTGAAGGAAGCGAAAGTGGAGGAAAGCTCCTTAACAGAGGCTGCTAGGCTACCTTCCTGCTCTTCATCCCTTTCCCTGACCAAGGAGTGAATGCATTCCCTACACAACACTTTGGACCAAGACTCAGGAAGAATGTCCCTACAGGAGGCACATTTATTTTTCGAACCGTGAGTCTTCCCTGTCTTTTCCAGGCTCTTCTGAAAGACATAGGAACAAGGGGCCCCACACATTAACATCCAAAGAAAGAAAAACATTTTTTTTTTTTTTTTTTAAAACACAAAAAAACATATGGGTTACAACCCTGGGGAAACTCTAAAAACAGACCCTCCTGCTAGGTTCCCCTATGGTCGTCCCCCCGCCCCCCCAACCACCAAGGGGGAATAGTGGGGGGGAAAGACCAGGCCTAAGGTTTAGGGAGCCCTCCCCAGGGAACTCTTACCTTAGGCTGGCTGGAGGAAGCGTCCTTGGTCGTGCCCCCTTCCGGAGAAGTCGCCGACATCCTGGGGTGGTTGCGCTGTGTCAACTTGCCCCAGCAAGCTTCAGACTCCTCCAGCAAACACGCTGGGCCTCTATCAGCGCCGCGATCCGGAACCGGAAGTCGCGGATCAAAGGGGAGGCTTCCGACGCGCCGTTGATGAAGTCACCCGCCACTCAGCCCGGAAAAAAGTATGCGGCCTGTAAAAAAACAGGGCGTCCTGAGGCCTCCCCCGCCATGGTCCTGTGGACACGATAGGGGTCCCCCCTCAAGCCATCTGCCGCGCTCGACCAGGATTGGGGTGCGTCTGGCGGTGAGTACCCGCCAAAAAAGATTTTTTCCTTAGGAGGCCCCTGCTCCCTTGGTAGGAGAAAAAAACAGCCACAGTCCCCTGACTGCATCGGCCTAGGTTCCTCTGCAGTGTCTCCCCACCGGAGGAAACACCAAGAACTGAGGTCTGGCAGGGGGAGGAGAGTTCTTAAAGGCTGTGCAGTGTTTCCTAAAGGAAGAGGAGGAGCCTATCTCTCTATTGTGGCTGTCCTGAAAGACGAGAAGGGAAAATCAGATTCTTGCCACTGGGATTCATCTGGTGGCAAAACGCCAGTGCGAATGACGCCTAAAGGCCTGTACACAAGATAGGGAAATCATACATACAAAAACATTTCCATGAGGATGATTATCTGTTCATTAGATAGGGCTTTCAAACAACCGATTCCAACTGTCCGGATGAGAAAACCCAAAAAGGTGCAAGCTAGAAAATGTTTATAGTAAGGTCGACACAACATCTGATTTTCATTGTGTACAGTAATCACACAGAAATAAAATAGAAAATACTGTGCATGATCAGAAGCAAAGCATGACCCAGAAGACCCAGGTTGAGACATTTTGATTTTTGCTGAAAAAGGCCTGCTTGATTTCACATCCAAAATTGTGTCTGGAGACGTGGTCTGTAGAAAGTATCAATTTAGATTTTTGCAGTTTGTAGATTTGTAGCGCCGGCGTTACTTCCAAGTACCGGTGCTGTCAAAATTTAGAGGGTAATCAGAGTGTAAATGACTCTGATTTCAATGTTTAAGTAGGGTCTCTGTTCCAGCTTGGCTGTGCTGTGGGGTCATTCTGTTGCGCTGGGGTGTTCTTCCTACCCCGGTGCGGTAGGTGGCCGCAGTGGAGTTAAGGTTTGGGTGCTCTTTCTCGGCCTTTCAGGAGGGTTGGGCCTCGCTGGGCATGCCAGGAGAGGGTATTTATGGGACAGACCCAGGGGAGTCTGGGTCTTGTGTCTTCGTCCAGTGTGGCACCCACCTTTAGGTGTGCGACGTTAAGATCCAGGCGTTGTTCCATTAACGAGGATCATCTCCGTATCTGCAATCAGAGAGGGCCTGTGGCAGAGGTGTCTCTCCGACATTCATTCAGGAGGGTCTGTGGTGGAGACTTTATCCTAAAGAGGTTCAAGTGGTGCTCTGGGTGCTAGGTCAGTGAGAGAGGCCTATCCAGGTACACCAAGCCCACTCAAGCAGGAGTGGTATAAAAGTATTACGTATAGGAGCAGGACTGTTCCAAATACTGCGCCTGAATCTGTCATTCTCTTTTCAATCTCTATCCCTTTTCATCACCGGTTCATTGTTTTTGCCCAGCTGGGTAATAAAGAGAACTACATTTCCCATGATGCTCAACTACACTGCAGCATGTATGAGCATCATGGGAAATTTAGTTCCAAAACATCTGGGGTACCATGGTTCACCATCACTGCTCTAGACAAATGCCTGGAGAGCCAAGGAGATTGAATCCAGTCAGTCAATTACTGGCTGAGAGAAACAGTCATCAATAGCTGTACCTGCATATTACACACACGCACGTCAATTCCAGCTGCAGGAACCCAGATTCTTGCCACTGGAAATTGTAGAGGTGTGTAAACCCCGAAAAGGAAAAACAAAAAAAACGTAAGACCGCCACTTTGAAGCGAACAAGAAACAAAAGCATTCCCATATTGAGCATGTGTGCTTAGAGTCCTTTGAACCACATGTCAAACAATGTTCTACTGATGCCAGAATAAAATTGGCCAGTGGTCAAACGGCAATTGACCACTCTGTATTGAGTCACACATTCCATTAAGGCTTCTTTGTGTACCAAGGTGTTGTGTAGTTTTGTGGCTGGAGAAAAGTTGGTGGCTTTTGGAAAAATCTACCCCTTTCTACTACCCCCCCTCCTTTTTCCCACAAATTGGAAGACTGCAATCCCTAACTGGCTTTCAATTTTGGACATGCTCCTTTTTTCCCCCACTTAATATGCACTTAGTGTTCATCTATTTGTGCACTTTTGTTCAATTTACACTGCATGAGTTTTATTTATGCTTTTAGCTCTGCACTTATGGTTTGTTGCGTGCAAACACCTGGGTGAATGGAGCCCACGATGATAATCTCAGCTAATCTAGACTTTGTAGCATAGTGACTGTTACTAGCCCAGATTTCTCTGCATGCAAACTCCAGTGGATACAGGCAAAAACAATGAGAATTCCTGCATATTCTTGCCAGGTCAGAAGTATATTTCCACAAGGGTGAGAACAAAAAATTGTATATCATTTTACTCATTAACTAATTCATCCACCATGCTACCACACCTAAGCAAGATACTATAAATGTACTACTTCAGTTGCTGCTGTACACACTGTTCCCACATCAAATGAAATAAAAAAGTGCCGATCAGCATTTCAGATTATTATAACAATAGCTCACATAGCATGTTGTAATAAGTCATGTGCATATTGCACAATACGATAAAGATAGACAAATAACCCAGCAAGAAGTTATAAATTAATAACACCTTGTTGGGTCATGTGTTATTTTTATCACATTGTGCAAACACACTTGATTACAACACGATCTATTGCTATAGATCTTAGAAAGATTGTGCTGTACTTTATTAATCATTTTTTCCCTATAAAATCTGTTTTATTCCCCAAGTTATCTACTGTCATGCATTTCAGTGTATTCATTTTACCATTTAAAGCATGGCTACTGTGCCCTCTGCATAAGGCAGGTCACCCTATATGACCTCACTGCAAAAGTGCAATGATTTGGTAAACCTTCCAGGACAGAGAAGGTGATCTCTAAAGGGCACAAACAAAGACAATGCAGCATTCCCTCTGGGAAAAGAATAAAAACAAAAAAAACAAAAAAAAAACATGGATTGTCCATTTAGATGGTCACTAAAGGATTTTTTTTTTTTGCTGAAATGACTGTTTACAGGGTATAGAGACATAATAGTTAACCGATTCCTTTTAAAAAAACATTAAAAACAGATAAATCATATTATGTGCCTACAGTTTCACTTTTGTTTTTGCATGCAATTTAATGCCTCTGTGCTGGACAGTGCCATAGAGAGTGATGGTTAGGAAAACAAAACTAGAATCTCCCAGTACCAGGGATGGACTGGCCATCGGGACTACCGGGAGTTTCCCGGTGGGCCGATGGCTCAGTGGGCCGGTCGTCACTCAGGGGCATTGGGAGGGGGTGGCTAGAGTCTCGTATTTCTCATGTACAATTATTAACCCCGAGTGTAAACATCCAGTGATTGGTGGGCAAGCGGGGGCGTGCGGCAGCAGTAAAAGTGGAGCTGTCAAAACGAAGCACTGATGTCGGGGATGGGCGGGGGTGGGGCATCAGTGCTTAGATTTTTTTTTTCGCAATTGCTTATAGTTTATATACTTTTTTTGTGCGCGTTTGCAAAAATAAAGTGGGCCGGTCTGGATGAAGTCCAGGGCCAGATTTTTGTCTCAGTCCAGCCTTGCCCAGTACTGTGGTCATCAGGAAACAGACAACCAGGAAGTGTCCAGAACAGAGCAGAATTACAGCAACATCAGAGCAAAAACGAACAATGAAGGACATGAAACCAGGACTGCAGTAAGGTAAAGGAAGCTATTTAGCTAAAAAAAAAAAAAAAAAAAAAAGTTTTTCTTTAGTGACCCTTTAACGTACATAGCTCTCCTTGCAGCTGAAACACTCACATGCTACAAACTACCCAAATACATACCATGTTACTCCTCTACATGCAAGACCATTTGCATGCCAAGCATAACTTTTTTGCAAGTTTTTCTGAATTTGAAGACTAGGAAGTGAGTCAGCTTCCTTCTGTCTTTGCATTTAGCAGATAAAAACATGTTTTCTATCATATACAGCACATTTCTAGCATCTTTTCTGAACATCTTGTATGTGCACTTCAAAATTCAATTTGGTTTTACAACAAAGCACAAAACAGACTAGAAATGGCAATGAATTTTTTGACTTCCATATTTGTCTAAATCGTTAACCATGCCTTTGCATCTTCAAACTGTCATTGTTGCATGTGTGGGTACAGATACTATCTCATTATGGTATTTGATACCTGTGCGTTTATTTTTTGCGCTATAAACAAAAATAGAGCGACAATTTTGAAAAAAAATAAAAAATACATACAATATTTTAGTTTTTGCTATAATATCCCATTAAATTTTTTTTTTCATTTTATTTCGATACATATTCTAAATTTTTTTTAACCAAAAATATTGTAATAGGCGTATAGTGATTGGTTTGTGCAAATGTTATAACGCCTACAAAATAGGGGATAGAATGATTACTTTTTTTACTAGTAATGGCAGCAATCTGCGATTTTTGACACTACTGCATTATAATGGTTGACAGATTTTTGGGACCATTCACATTTATACAGCGAACACTGCTATAAAAATGCACCGATTACTGTATAAATGTGACTGGCAGGGAAGGGGTTAACACTAGAGGGCATCAAGGGGTTAAATATGTACACTGGGAGGAGGGGGACTGACCGATGGTTGTCCCTATATACATTGGACACCATTGGTCTCTACCTGACAGGACGTGGAGCTCTGTTTACACACACAGAGCTCTACGTCCCTGGCTCTGACTGCCGATCGCAGGTGCCTGGAGGACATCGCGGCCGCCAGGCACGCGCATCGTCACCTGTGTGACGCGGCAGCACGCACCCCCCAGTGGCATGTGGCCGTATATAAAGACAGCCTCCCGGCAGATCAGAGCCACCTTGCGGCATTGTATATAGTCGGCTGCAGGGTGGGAAGTGGTTAAAGTAACCTATTTAGAAAACAAAAAACAAAAAAACTAACCTTTACAACCCCTTTAAAGCATATAGTCAAGCCAAGTTAAATCATATCCTCAAAGACTAACATTTTCCTCAAGAACTTTAGTGTTGAACACAGATATCCGGTGGATAAAGGTCATGTAAATAGATGGACAAGACACTCCAGTTGTAGAACACATTCACTTTTATTAGCATAAATATCAGTTAATACTGCAGCGCACGACATTTGAGAACCAGCCTGTAGAAAGAAAGAAAAAAAAAATGGATATTAAAAGTCGAAACCTGCCTCTATTACAAGATCAAAAACTTTTACAGTGGAATTCTGTGTATAAACACCTGGCTTTGATCTTTGGCATGTTGCCACCTGGATCTGAAATTTGTAAGTTATCTTGTGTTGAAATCTCTAGGCTGCCCTTGCTGACCACTCATTTAAAAAAAATGCCGATTTATACCACCATGCTGTAAGCGACAATAGTAACAACCAAAATATGTCCCTCATTTAGTAAATCATACCATCCAAATGAAAAAAATCTCTAGCATATATAGCTCAGAAGTTTGTAAGTGGTTGCATTAAAAAGATGTGGTGAAATAAGTGGGGTTGTGCATGCCAGCGCAGCGACAGTCATGGGGAGATGGTGGGTCCAGTAGTGATCAGTGTTAATTTACCCGATGGTTCCACTGCACTCAGGCACTGAACCTATTAGGAAGGCATTTGCAAATCTGCACAATTGGGGAGCTATATGGCATTGTTAGATTTCCAGCAATAGTGCAAGCTTCTTAGCGACAGTGAAATGTGCAGTTGATGGAAGCTCAACCTTGCATGTCACCTAGGATATTTGTGGCTTTAAAGTGCCAAGCAGGGGTCAAGTTACATCGTCCACACCTTGTAGCGCTCTCAATTTGGGGCAAAAAGCAGATTTTTTTTTGGTGAAAAATAAAAAACTAGCAAACTTTATAGGGGCCATTATGCTATGAACTATCAGTATACTAAAGAGCAAGGGTCCGCAAACTACTGCCCTCCAGCTGTTGAACTACACTTTGAGGCATTGTAAAACCAACATTCAGACATGACGGGAATTGTAGTTCCTGAACTGGAGGGCCATAGTTTGAAGACCTTTGCTAAAGAGCATTACATATGGCAATGCTGAGTGCTTGCTCATAGTAAGTCTTAAGATCTTTACCATACATGGGACCTCTTTCTTCATTTACATACAGCAAGAAAATTGCTTTGCAAACCTGCAAGTTTCTTAACTGCAGATCCTACCAGTAACTTCCTTTTGCAGTCTGAGGCGGCGTACACACGTACGAGAACCTCGACGGGCGGAACACATCGTTCCGCCCGTCGAGGTTCCCGGCCGGCCATCGAAATCAGCGACCCGCCCGTCGGGAATGGCAACCAATCATTCATCCAGGCAGGCCGTCGAGCAAATAGAGAGCCTGCTCTCTATTCGCTCGACAGGATTCCCGACGGGCGGTACGAGCCAGGAGCGTACACACGGCCGAGGTTCTTGCTGGAATGCAGCTCCCAGCGAGGTTCTCGCTGCTTTCTAGCGAGAACCTCGGTCGTGTGTACGCCGCCTAACACCAAGCCACTTTAGTTGGCCATTTGACTGCTGATCCAAAAGTCCTGATAGGAAGTAAAACCGCAACTAAAGTGCATACAAAGGCCGATTAGTGGTTTGCTTAGCAGCCAGCAATAGCCAGGCAAGACATTCTGCAACAGATTATAAAATACACATTAAAAAGGGGAAATGCCGCTTACCTGAACCCCTTTCATTCCTTTAAAAAAAAAAAAAATAGATTAGTTAAAAAAAAAAAAAGTTTATTTGCAAGTGATATGCTTAAGTGAGCTCGAAAAAACAAAAAACATGAGGATGGGTTTACATTATTGCGAGTCGCTCTCATCCAATTCGTAATAGCAGGAGAATGTGACTGGCTCTCTATGGAGCCGGTTCACATATCTGATGCCGCTCCAGTGCAAATTTGCACAGGTGCCCAGTGTGTCTTTCAGGTCAGATTTCAGTTTGAATTTTGGGCTGAATTCGGACCAAAACTGGGAGCCACATCGGCATTCAGTGTGAACTGAGCCTTAATCTTAAAACATTTTTAGTTTTCTGGTGAAATATTAGATTTTAAATTATTATATATATATATATATATATATATATATATATATATATATATATATATATATATATATATATATATATATATATATATATATATATATATATATATATATATATAAAAAACAAACACAAATATACTGGCTGTATGACACGTCTTTAGAGACTTGTATGCTTTTTTAAAGACGTGGTTCTAAACCTGGGGTCAGGAGCCCCTCGGGTGTCGAATGATAATTTGCCAGGGATCACTGAATCTTGGGCTGTTCCTGAAGCCTGCACCGCTCTCCCAGTCTTTTTGCAGCTTCCCAGCACTGCCACTGAACCCAACTCTCCGCGCACCAAGAAGTAAAAATAGAGAATACATGAAAGGGAGAGAAAAAGGAGGGGGGAAGGGACAAAAAGGGAGAGACAAAATAAACACCGCTAAAGAGGGATGGGGAAAAAACAAAATTTAGGACAGAGGTAAAAGGAAAAGAAAAGAAAAAAAAAGTGGTACATTCTAAAATGTACCATAAGGGGGTTAAATAATGTACGAGTGGAAGGGACTCAAGCACCAAAGGTCTGTGGGATAGGGCTGCAAATTACTTTCCTTAGGTGCAGACAACCCATGCTACGAAAATTTTACTGTTAGGGGTCCCCACAACTTGGGCAATTTTTAATCAATGGTCACGCCACTAGAGAGGTTGAGAACCACTGCTCTAAGTTTATTAAAAAAAATATCAGGGATGCCACCAAATTTCATACTAACAATTTTCCATGGTTTGAGTTTTTTGTATAGCTCATAAACTCATTTGTGCACACAAAAACCTTAGATCTTTATTCAAAGAGTGCCTTAATCAACAATCTACAGTGGAGATTTGCATTACAGGGACCGGTGAGAGGACACTGCTAGGAGGGACCAAGCTACTGGAGGCAGGACATCAAGTACACCATACCTTTACTGCATCTTCCCTGCACCAATACTGCATGCTGGTTAACTGCATCTTCCCTGCACCTATACTGCATGCTGGTTTACTAAAAAATGGTTTTACGTGCACCAAAACTTAAGGGCCCCAACAATAGCCACCTAGAAAAATCACTGCAGTTCTAAAAGCATTACAAATCCTTTCTAAACCCATCACACCATGCTCACTAGTCCTCCTTGACACTTCTTTCTAATCACTGTGGTCATGGGCTGCTTTTTAAGAGTTTCTCCGAATACTAATCTTCTAATGCCCCGTACACATGATCACTTTTTGTGATGAAAAAAAATGAAATTTTTTAAAATGTCATTTAAAATGATCGTGTGTGGCCAAAATGTCATTTTATGTCTTCTGAAAAATTACCAAAAAAAAATTCGAACATGCTCGAATTTTTTATGTCATTTTTCAAAATGTCACTTTTTGTGTCATAAAAAATAATCGTGTGTGGGCAAAACTACGTAAAAAATGACGTTTTAAACCCGCACATGCCCAGAAGCAAGTTAGGAGATGGGAGGTAAAACTACCATTCATAATGGAGTAAGCACATTCATCACGCTGTGACAGACAAAAAAGCAGGAATCGTCTTTTACTAACAAGTAACCAGCTAAAAGCAGCCTCAAGGCAAATAGAACTTCCCCTTTAGAGTGCCATCACTTTGTTCATCATTTTCAAAAAATGATGGTGTGTACGCAACATCATTTTTGAAAATGAAGTTTGAAAAATGTCGTTTTTTTTCATCACAAAAAGTGATTGTGTGTACAGGGCATAATACTTTATTTCCTGAGGTAAAATGAGGGGGTTGTCCCATTTTCAACCAGTTTCAGTCCTGGTTCACAATTATACGATACAGGAAACGGTCAATCCTGTGCGGCTCCCGCGTCGCTTTGCAATCACGTGGTGTCCATGCAATTTGCCACGGGTGTCAAGGTTGTTATAACGACACCCCGAAAACAGATTGCATCGCATGGGTGTGTTGCAATTAAAAAAGGTGCAGGGATGACATTTTAGCCATACAAACACAGCAGACATTGCATGTGATGCACACAGGAATGCAGTGCGATTCCTGTGCAAATCACATACAGTGTCTAAAATCGCACAAGTGTGAACCTAGGCTTTAAGCGGTGTTCTGCCAAAAAAATATAAATTTAAAAGCCAGCAGCTACACAGCCATTGCGGGTAAGGGAACTCAGCAGTGTAGCCTTTTGGCTTCATGCCGGGAACTTTTCCGTGCATGCACGAGGCCCGCTACTTTCTCCTACTGGCCCAGAATCTGGGGGGGGGGGAACCCCAGCCGTGACTTCAAATATCCGTGGCCGAAGCTTTTGAAAGTTGGAAAGGATACCTGTCAAAGACCGGTATCCTGGTTCCCCCGAAAGTTACCAATTGTGGCACCAGAGGGGGGGAGGAATCAGATGAGCGGAAGTTCCGCTTTAGGGTGGAACTCAGCTTTAACCACTTGACACCAAGGCCAATTCTGACATCTCTCCTACATGTAAAAAAATACATAGAACCCCCAAACATGTTTTTTTTTTTTAGCAGAGACCCTAGAGAATATCATGGCAGCAATTTTCCAAACACTTAAGAAAAAAAAAACACACAACCACCACACACACACACACAAAGTTAGCCCAATTTTTATGCATAATGTGAAAGATGAAGTTATGCCGAGTAAATAGATGCCCAACATGTCATGCTTCAAAATTGCACACACCATAGGCAACGCTTGAATTTATTTTACTTGTTACATGTTTTGAGTTACAGAAAAGGTCTAGGGCTACATTTTCATATGTGGGCAGGACTTGCGTATGTGACATTTAAATGCAATTTAAATGTTTTTTTTTTCTAGATAAAAATATAGAATATTTGGTTGGAGTGCATAAATGTCCAATAGTGAAATCAATACAAGCTGTAGGAAAATAAATCTGTCTATGCAGTAATTAAGAGCTTTAACTTGGGATTACAGCACCAAAGGCTGACTATACGCAGTTTCAATCTTGGCTGGTTCAGTAGGAACCAGCTGAGATTCAAACCATTAATGGGCAGGCTGAATGTACAAACCAGGCTGATTGTCTTCTGAATATCGCAAATGGCTGCTATGGCCGCTAGTGAGAATCACCATCTTCCAGATAATGATGGCTGCCTCCGGGCCGGGAGAAGACCATTGCTAGGCAGCAGGAATTCCCCTGTCACTGTTGATGGGGGAATCGTGCAAATTTCTTTCCTGTAACCCGTCTATAAGCTGCCTTACTCAAAAACTTAGTGATACGTTACAAACCATTCAGTGCATGCATCTATTTGACGACAAGATTGTGTCAGATCTTTTAATTTATTTTCTGTGACTTACCTGTTCAATAGCATTGCCTTCAGCATCAAAAGCTTCGTTAAGGAAAGTGGATTCCATTGTTCTAGCTTCCAGGGGATACAAGTCTTTATCAGACTGCCGAGTCAGAGTTCTCGAAGAAGCGGAACTGGAGGTTCTGTCAAGTCAGGATATTTAGAGAAGTTCATAAGTCATGTAATAGAAAACATATCTACGAGAAAAGCACCAGTCTACTTTTCACCAACTTTTGCATTTACAAGGATACGGTTGAACTGGATGGACTTGTGTCTTTCAACCTGACTAACTATGCAACGTTTTACTTTTCTGAAAAAGGCCAAAACATGTTTCAAGGCAGCTGCACTTTAGCTTTGATAAATGTTGAATTTTGGTTTTCGCCGGCTCGGTTGGCGAGCTGGCAGATGAGCAAACAGCTGGGCAATCGGAGTCGAGAGTCCACATCTCACCGCCCAGGGCTCCTACCAATTCTGCATTATGGAGAGTTGAACCATTTCATACAACAATGTGATAGAGAGATATATTAAACACTCTGGATTGGCCCCCGCTTTGGCATAGGGATTATACTGTTCAGCAAACTGTGCCTGAACCTACCCCTCTATGTAGATTTATGCATGAACCCTCTTATTGTAACCTTTGCCAATACATTCAAGTTCAGTTACCCCTAAACTGTCCTAGTACCAATTCTCAGTTGAGTTAAAGTGGTTCTATAGGCTGAAAGTTACCTTCATGCATGCTATGTCAGGATGACAGGATGCCACATAAATTTGATGGAAATGAAAATCAACCTACAGAGGGCTGAATTTAAAGACACTAAATCAAAAGTGAAAAAATTATGCAGCAGGCTAGTCCATGTTGCTGAAATTTCATGGCAACTCAAAATACTACTCCGCTTGTATGGCCCCACATGCTTGTATGCCTGGCAATGTTGGGGCATGCTCCTGAAGAGATAGAGGATGGTGTACCGGGGTATTTTCTCCCAGATCTGGACCAGGGCATCACAGCTTCTGATTGAGGTACAGCCTGGTGGCGTCGGATGGACCGAAAAATACCTTAAAGGTGTTCTATTGGGTTTAGGTCAGGCAAGCGTAGGGGCTATTTAATGGTTTTATTGCCTTCAGGAACTGACTGCATAATCTTGCAACATAAGGCTGGGCATTGTCATGCACCAGGAGGAACCCAGGACCCACTGCACCAGTGTAGGGTCCAAGGATTTAAACCAGATACCCAATGGCAGTCAGGGTGCCACTGTCTAGCCTGTAGAGGTCTGTGCGTGCCTCCATGATACGACTCCCCAGACCAATCACTGACACAAACTGGTCAGGTTAAACCAAGTTTCAGGCAAAAAAAATTCAAAAATTCACGGCTTCTCCAGACCCTTTCACATATGTCACGTGCTCGGGGCGAACCTGCTGTTACCTGTGAAATGCATAGGGCACACCAGTAGCAGACCTGCCAATTCTGGTGTTCAATGGCAAATGCCAATCAAGCTCCACGGCAGTGAGCACAGGGCCCAAGAGACGAACCATCAGGCCCCCCTCATGAAGTCAATATGAGTGGTCAGACATTCACACCAGTGGCCTGCTGAAGGACATTTTCTAGGGCTCTGGCAGTGCCCATCCTGTTCTTCCTTGTAAAAAATCCATCAGAATGACTGGCATATGCTTTTAAGGACCTTCTACAGCCCTATCCAGCTCTCCTAAAGTAACTGCCTGTCTCAAGTGATAAAATAGCCTAGCGTTGACGCGTTAAGCAGTGTCCAGCTTTTCTGCCAAAACTGACGCTTTTGGATGCACCATCAGTGGGTTTTTCCTGCCTCTAAAAGCTCCCGCTGCTAAAAGCTTATGTGCGCATGGACACAGGCCAACATGCAGGGGAGTTGACAGGAAAAAACCTGATGCCACAAGAAGCAGCTACAAAAAACGCCAGTGTGCATAATGCCAAAAACCGCTAATGGCACAATCCTAAAATCTCAAGTTTCCTGGCATGTAATATACAGTAAAATGTAAAACCAAATACAGCATCCCATAATTTCAGAAAGTCAGTCTAGATAGGTGGCAAGAATGTTATACATACATCAATACTATATCAACTTAAAAAAAAAAAAGAATGTATTACTAGTGTTCAAACTAACCTGTGTAAAGCTTTTCTTCTGGACACAAACACAAAGACTCCTGCAGCTATTCCAAACACAAGAAATACTGCAATAGTGCCAAGAGTTATAGGAGCAGCAAGTGGCTGTACGCCAACCTCACAAATATTTCCACTATATCCATAATCACATTGACATTTAATAACATCCTTTTCAAAAACACATTCTCCTTTCATGCTGCATGTCTCTCTGGTGCAAGGCCTGGACTCCCTTTCAAGTTCTTCTGGTGTCAGGTCACTTTCTGGCTCATCAATTTCATCTGCAATTGTGCTGAAGTGAAATCTTGGCTCTCCCAAATGTCTGGTTGTGGATGGGGTGGTAGCCAGAGGCGAAGGAATAATGGGTTTACTTCCTTTTAGGTATGCACCTGAAAATCACAATGTATGTTAGTCAACAGCCTCAACTTTTGGCTATCAATTCAATCAATGGAAAAATATCACAGGAGACATTTGTAGCTTCATTGTGAGTGGTGCGGCACCATTGCTCTGTATGTCTTTGGAGACAAACTGCATGTAGTACACACACACACACACACACACACACACATTTAATGCAAATGTATCCTAGTACCAAGTCTAAACATTTGGCTGCTCAAGAAAGGCCAGTATGTCAAGAGCTTGGTTGTCTAGATCTTTTCACAGCAGTCAAGTGCTAAACAGGGAAAAAGCAAATAATGGACGTTGTCAGCAAGCAAGTTACATGTCATTAGTTCTTTGGTTGTATCCTGGCAGGGAGATATTGCCTGTAAAATCCCTGAACACTCAAGCCAGTTGATAGTTTAGCCCAAAACCATGAACCCATTACGAATGTTGTGATGGCGCCTCAACTGTCTATAGTTCATAGAAAAAACAGCCATGAGAGAAACATGGTGGTTGTCATTGTGGAACACGCTGAAAAAGCAAGTTGCTTGGTTGCCAAGCTTGCCCTCCTGCTCCACTGCTGTGTGTCATTGATTTGGTACATGTACACCAATAAGACAGAAGTTTGTGTCTAGTTAACTGGCCTTAACAAGTTTACAAATTAGTGTGTCATTGACAACATTTGGATAAACATAACACATGTGGTGTTCAAAGTGGTTTTAGGACCATTGGACCAATGGGTTCTTTACAGCGAGAATACGCTTGGGGGTCACAGGCAGCAATCTGAGCGCAGCAATCTGGGGACAGGCAGCAATCTGGGGACAGGCAGCAATCTGGGGACAGGCAGCAATCTGGGGACAGGCAGCAAGGCAATAGAATTCAGCAACTCACCTGCAGCTTCCATCTGCCTCAGTAAAGGTTCAGTCCTTTGCATAGGAGTCCCCTTAAAATGACACTAAACCCTTCTATCCTTTAGAGCCAAAGAAGCTGTCATCTTAGGCCTCAGGCTCATCTGCAATTGCCATGGTGTTGCACGTGCAAGTGATGACACCAGCTATTTGATGGCTTGACCGTTCATTTGAGAGCACAGGCAACCAAGACAGTTATTCATGGCATGCTTTGGGAGGGGGAATTACTAAAACGAAGCAGGTGGAATCTGGAGCAGTAGTGCATGGCAACCAACCCATTGCCATCTACAGCTTGTAGAGTTAAATTTTAAAAATGGAAGCCAATTGGTCACCATACACCGTTGCTCCCGTTTTAGTTACGCCCCTCCCTGAAATCCCATTAATTAATGGATTTAGTTCTGCTTTATGTCCAGAGATCTGCCTTAGCACAGGCCCTTTTTGTCACCAACAGACCTGTGAAGTGCATTGAAGGCCACCCATGACTGATTTAATGCATCATTTAAATCACAAGGTAAGACAGTTCACATGAAAAACTAAAAATGTACTTACACTTTTCTTCATCAGAGACGTCCAAACAATCTACCTTTTGATCACATATTTGGTATCTAGCGACACATTTTAAGCGATCTTTACAAGGTTGAGAATCAGGAGGGCACCTCAGCTCTTCAACACAGTAAGTATCGTTCACCAGATAATGAGTAGCTGAACAATGACACGAATGGCCGAAAAGGTTTGGCAAACAAATTTGGCTACACCCACCGTTATTTTTAGAGCAGCCATTACTTCCTGTAACGCAAACAGATTTGAAAAAAAGCAGTTTATAAAACGTACTAATTTTGTACATAAAGTGTCGTTAGATATCTGCATTTATGGTACATGTGTACAGAAAGTGCAATAGCCAACATTCCTAGTCAAACCAAGATCTTTGACCACAGGCTCTGGATGATTGTAATCCTGGCCTTTAAACATTGACAGTCAAAACAACCATTTTAGCTAAATCACTACATTTTCTTTACTTGTCCCAACCTAGATTAAAATAGTGACATGTCCCATCTACTGATCAGCAAAATAAATTGACTGCTAGTTATAAAAGCATCAACTTTGCCGCTCATCTAGAGCAGTGTTTCCCAACTCCAGTCCTCAAGGCACACCAACAGGTCATGTTTTCAGGATTTCCATTATTTTGCACAGGTGATTCTATCAGTTTCACTGCCTTAGTAATTACCACAGCCATTTCATCTGAGGGAAATCCTGAAAACATGACCTGTTGGTGTGCCTTGACTGGCCAGGCTGTGCATGCACATTTGGGAAGCCTTGGTTAAAGCCTCTTGCCTGCTAGAACCATAGGGCTTTTTTACCCAATGGCTGAGCTTCGATATTTTACTACTGTCTACAGACTAGTACAGTGTCCTACTGGAGGCTTGTATGTAGGGAGACTGGCATGTAGCACCAGAGGCTACAACATTTTTATAGAAAAGTAAGTAGATGCCATACTCCATCCACAGGCTTATATATTACTGCATACCTTTGAGGCATCTGCATTTCTCAGCCTTTCAGAGCAGTGTAGCGTTATTGGTGCAAGTCCAGAACAAATACCAAGCAATGCCTACCACCTGGAAAAGCCAACCCTAGTGAATTCCGTTATTGGTGCCAATAGTAACCATTTGCACAAGTACTTTTAATCATGCAAATGCCGATATACCAAAAATATTTGGTGCAGTGCGATTTGAGCCCATAAAAAAATGAATGGGCTCAATTTGCACTGCAAAGAATCACAATGTACCAAGATTTGTCTGAATCACAAGGCTTCCCGCACTGCTCCTATGTGAACCCAGGTTTGTCTATACGATTTACGCCTGGGTCAACATGAGCTATGTGGGAAACTGACAGAAATTGCACCACATTGTTAAAATGACACGCAATTCTTTGCAGTGCGATTTGAGACAATTTTGTATGGGCTCAAATTACACAGCACGAAAAAAATGGGTATCGGCAATTGGCATCGGCGAGCACTTGATAAAAAGTATCGGTACACGTTTAAAAAATAAAACTGGTATTAGTGCATTCCTTGTAAAACTATTAATTTACAGGCTCACCTTGTTGAGTTAGTCTGCTATAAACTTTTAGGTCTACCACCTTTTGGTCCACTTCATAATACCTTATTTCCTTGGTTTCCACTTTAGCAAATGAAATATTTGTTGTACCTAAGAAAAAAAAGCGCCATTAAATGATTTAAATAGGGGGATGGGAAATAGATGCGTCTGGTCTTTAAGGAAAGATATTTGTATGTCTGAGGTAACTGACTCGATTATCATGCAGCAGGATGGCATGGAGGGATGTTCAGCATTAAGACTGACTGGAATCTAGCATTGATCACAACCTCCAAATTGTTAACATATCCAACTTGCTTCAAAAAAGAAATTCAGGAGATGCCACTGTAGATTTGATTTTAAGCTTGCCCAACTACTTGGAGGAATGCAAACTGGGCACCCCAAACGGCTGTGTGAGAAGGCATTGCAGCCATGTTCAGAATTTTTAAGCGACGCAACTCATTGTGAGCAGTCAGTGAGGAGAGCCTCAGTATTTGATGTTTTTGGCTATGTACAAGATAACTATGAGTGGGCAATTAGTCTTGATAAACGCATTTATACAATTGCATAATGAAAGCTTTTTACTCTGAGCCACTCCAGAGAAATAGCTTTGTCCATTTCAGAGGAGACAAACACCAAGATGCAGGGGCGTTTTCTCCCGTCAGGAACATTAAGGATATACCAGTTAAGGTGGGATTAGACCCAGTGGGGTCGCTTCCCAAGGTGATTGGGCAATTCACCTGGTGGAGGTATTTATCACTGAAGTTTACCACAAGGAAGCACTTAACGAAGCACCAAGTTTAAAAAAAAGAGGCTTCCACTATATTATGTGGGACTATGACATTTAAATATTAATTCAATCATCATCACTTGTTTGTTCATGCATGTATACAAGTTGTATATATCCATTGTCACCTTATTTAATTGTTTTACACTGGTGCAGGAAGCACACCATTCCCCTAAAAATTGTTATTCATGTTAGTGTAAAGATGACCATTATAAATGGTGCAGCTGTTTTGAACCTTTTACAGCCATTAGTATTACATAGCGCTTTAGGAATTGATGCAAAGAGTAAGCTGTAGTTAACCAAACCCAGCGATAATCGCTCTGAAGCTCCACCCAAAAGAGGAAGTTACTCTTTGAGCACTCCCCCAGCCACATTTGGCATGCAATATTTTTTGGAGCATGGGTACCTAGTTTTGACAGGTACCCGCTCCCAGGGGATGAAGGAAAAAATCCTGGATCGCCGCACTCCTCGGAAAACGATGTCTTTAAGCATAAAGAAACAAAATTTCAATAGAAAAAAAACAGCCAAAATGCATGCAGTCAAAAACGGTGAGTGGACAAGGAGAAAAGGGCTGACATGTTTCACATCATGTGATGCTTACCTGCTCCCACTCGGATCATGGATTGGCCATTGATCAGTCTTGTACAAAAATGCGCTTATGAGGTGCCAGAGAATGAACATCTTTGTTCAAAGTTTACTAAAGGATAAAACTGACTGCTCCAAACCTTCCACCTTTTAGGAAGAATTTACAACTACAGCTCTGTTTTGCCCTGACTTAAAAATTGTACATGTTTATACTAGTTATAGGCAAATCACATGATGCCATCATTTTTTTAATTCCTATGGGCTATCCTTTTAACCACCTTGAAAATAAATTAAAATATTAAAGTAATGCAGTGTTACCAAGTTGGATATCATTATTTACAATCGATATAAAGAGTTTACAAACCACCATTAAAATGTCAAGTTTCTGTGATGTAAAAAACAAAAAATAGTTGCATAAATGTGCACACCCTTAAAAAAAAAAAAATCAAAAAAGGAGCTTCAACAAAATATTTAACAGCACGGCACATCTTGACTTTGCAATATTTGCACACTCTTCGCAAAAACACTCCAAATCTGTCAGGATTGGGAGGGCATCTTCTGTCCACAGTCCTCTTCAAATCACCCTAAAGATTTTCAAATTAGATTCAGGTCTGGGGCATTCCAAAACTTTAATCTTCTGGGGAAGGCATGCCTGGGTTGTCATGCTGAAATATGAAGTTCATGTTCAGCTTTCTAGCAGAAGCCTGAAGGTTTGGTACCAATATTGACTTGAATTTGGAACCGTTTAATTCCCTCTATCTTTACTAAGGCCCCTGTTCCAGCTGAAGAAAAGCCCCAAAGTAAGATGCTGCCACCACCATGCTTCACTGTGGGTATGGTGTTTTTTTGGTTTACGTGCAGTGTTTTTGGAACTATGGCTAAAAAGTTAAACCTTGGTTTCATCAGACCAGAATACATTTTCCCCACATGCTTTTGGGAGACTTCAGATGCGTTTTTACAATATGTAGCCAGGCTTTTATGTTTTTCTTTGTAGGAAGAGGCTTACGTCTTGCGACTTTAACCCACAGCCCAGTAAAGAAAAGACCTACTAGAACAGCTTAATTTTATTTGGGGGCAGTTTAGGATGGCAGGCGTGTACCAACTCCCATTTAACATGAGTTTGAATGGGATTACTTAATTCTTAACACAGCTACATCCCTAGTTATAAGCGGGTGTGCACACTTAAACCACATTTGTTTATTTTACTCCCCCCACCAAAAAAAAATAAAAAATGTAAGTTTCTCTTCAACCGAGTTGTACAGTTCATAGGTCACAAAAAAAAAAAAAAAAAAAAAAAAAAGCGGGAACGTTCTGAAATGTACCTTTGTCTCACAGAAACCTGACATTGTGTAGACTATATACAATGTCTATATGCCTAAAAAAATGTAAATACATACCATTAGCAAACACAGTCCAGAGCAAATAACCTTCTCCAGCAGTAAATAGATTTAGGCCATGTAGACCACTTTGTATCACCTTGTAATTTGATCCATCCACTGCAATTGATTCAATGGTACCATATACTGCAAAACATTGAAATTAAATGAAATAGCGATTTCCACTCTTATCTCAAAGGTTGCCGTATATCACCTATTTTGTATATCATATTTCCCTCTGAAAAACCACTTAAAGGAAAAAACACACACACACACACTGTAGCCAGATTAAGCAGGGCTTTAAGCAATACAAAAAAGACCCCATATGAAGCCCCGTCTTGTGGACAACACGTCGGCTGGATTGAAGGAAGAATCACATCACCTGGAGTTGCTGCCTGTGAGAGCTAGTGGAAGAAACATTTGTGTTCTGTCTCCGATGGGGCAGCAATGGTTCTTAAAGGCGTTGTAAAGGAAAATAATGTTTTCCCTAAATGGCTTCCTTTACCTTAGTGCAGTCCTCCTCCACTTACCTCATCCTTCGATTTTGCTTTTAAATGTCCTTATTTCTTCTAAGAAATCCTCACTTCCTGTTCTGTTTAACTACACACCGTAATGAAAGGCTTTCTTTCTGGTTTGGAGAAATCCTCTTGAGGGGGGAGGGGGCGAGCAGGAGTGTCAGGACGCCCACTAACACACAGCTCCTTTATCTGCAAAGTAGAGTGTCCCGACACTCCTGCGCGCCCCCGCCCCCTCAAGAGGCTTTCTCCACACCAGGGAGTGAGCCTTGCATTACGGTGTGTAGTTACAGACCGAACAGGAAGTGAGCATTTTCAGAAGAAATAAGGACATTCAAAAGCAAAATCGAAGGATGGAGGTAAGTGAAGGAGAACTGCACTAAGGTAAAGGAAGCCATTTTAGGGGGAAAAAAAAATTCCTCCTTTATGACCCCTTTAAAGCCAAGAATGAAGAGTAGATGGCAGTGTTGGGGAGTCCCTGGAAAAGCTAAAAAAGACATACATTTGGCCTTTTTAGACCTAGTGTGAAGGTCTATGGAAGGGTGAGTGCATTTACTTCACCTTAAGGCACGTGGTGTATCAACTGAAGTGTAATTTGGGATTTACAAGTGTTTATGTTAATATGACTACAGAGCACTGAAGAATTATTAGCCTTTATATGGTTTATTCATTGGTTTTTGGACTGTTAACATGAACATTTTGCATATTTGGCGTTGGAGGAGTCTAGCACTGCACTTACAGCCTCTGTGCCCAATGAGCTCTTTGGCATGCGGTTTAAAAAACTTACCTTCAGATTATGCTAGAAGAGGTTTCAGGGACTGCAGTCAATGTGGCCCACTTCTGCTAATCTTTCTAGATCAATATGTGTACTTAAAAAAAAAAAACTTCCAACCCCCAGCAGTGTCATAAAAAATACTGTATAGGGTCAAATGCAGATTGAGATTTAACCATTGAGGGGATTTTCACCAGGCATGCAAGAAAAAAAAAAAAAGAAGGTTTAACCTTTGACTACAGAAATAATTTGTGACTGCTTGATAGAATACCTGGGAAACCCTCCCAAAGCTGATCCTTGATGCAAGGGAAGCAAAGGATGTGTGGAAGGGCAGGTTATGAACCCTATCCTTTGGTCTCAAGTGGACAGCTTGACAAAGTTTAATGGCAAGTGCTTATGGCAAACAAGGCAACAATTGATCATACAAAACATTTTTTTTTTTTTTTTTTAAGGTAAGTTACTGAAAACTGGTAAACTTTACCTCTGTCTGCCCAATAAATCTTTCTTCCAGAGTCTGCAAAACTCAGTCCTACCACAAATTTGCTTTTATTCCACAAAACTCTTGGCTCGATTCCATCCATGTCAGCACATTCTATCTTTGAAGGTTTCTCCTGAATTACCGATCCAGCGTCAAAATAGCACATCATACCAGTGGAAGGGAAGATAGCAAGGCAGAATGGTTGATACAGATTTTTTACCACCGCCGTTTTGTACAAACCATTTGACGTGGTAACCTGAATGTATGGTTTAGATGTGCTAATCCAGTATATGTTTCCATTTATCCAGTCCACAGCAATGGAAGTCACACTGTCTTCGACATGTATTACTTTTTTCCAATCTGCAGATTCACGCCCTTTGCTTTTTATTGAAGCTATGTAGCCCCCATTTTTTACAGCAAATACAAATGTTCGATCTTGTAAAATGTAATCAAAGGATGAGACCTGATTAACATTGGTCAGAGACATAATCTGAGTTTTTGTTGAAGCTTTTTCGCCATCCAGGTACAGTTTATGCAAGTAGACCTAAAAAAAATAAAAATAAAAAAAAACACCCCACACACCTGTTAGTCATTGGTGTTAAAAAAAAACGGCCAGTATTTTACCTAGATTATGCTTCTATGGGTTCTTCAAGTATTTCACCCTGATAACGACATGGCCTTTTACTATGTGTGAACCATATAACTGTGCCCAAATGGTGTATCTGCTAATCATCATTACGATCATTTTCTGATCTGTAGACCAACATGAAAACCTACAGCTACATTAACACGACTGCTTAATGGTGGTAAATACATCTAAAAGAAAGCCGATTTTTCACATCCTAGTCTTAGAATATCAAATCTAGTTTTTCATGAAACATGCATGGTTTTAGAACACATATACTTAAAAGCTCAACTGCTAAAGGGCACACCTGGTAAACAGATCCTGGTGTAACCATCATCAAAAATGGCAAATCTTGTAAAGAAATACAATCTAACATATTGCCTGAAAGCACAAGTCCTGTGGGACACCAACAGCTTCCTAGCATTGCAGGTCCAATAAGGCAAACATGTGAGCAGTTGAGTTTTTGGCAGGGGTTTTCCATTCTTGGCTGCAGCACCTCATGCATAACCTAAAACCATGAGGAAAACAAAGGTTAAAAATAAAACTTAGACCAGTGTATGCCTATACAATATTTGCTGTTAAAAGTGACAACCTTAGTACCCTGATCTTCAGGGTTCACTTTCCAAGCATTGTCTGGCTCTTAATCCTTTTTAATTTACTTATGTAATACCCAAGACCTGTAATTTTCCTTTGCCAGTTAAGCTAAATTTTATACATAGCCAGTTTACAGCATTTGCATTACAAAATATGTATTTTGTCAGCAGTATCAGTACCTTAAGTCCATATGGCTGACCATGTCGCTTTATCAACACAGACAAATCCTTGCCCGTTTTCTTATTTATCTTTTGCACAGTTCTTGCCTTTATTTCAGACCAGTAAATCTCATCCTCAAACACAGTTATAGCAAAAGGACTTTGAATACTTTTCATTTGCAGCACCTAAACAGAAAGAAAGAGTTGAGCAACGTTTTTACTCAATTACCAAATGGCAAAAAGATATTTAAAAATAAATAAAGCACCTTTATATCCGTGCCATCCAGATTGGCTGAACCAATGGCGTGAAATTTATCATCGGACCAGTAAATTCTCCAGCTGAGAAGGTCAAGAGCCAATCCTGTTGGCCAACCAAGTTGCGTATTGACTAGAATTTTTCTTTGGCTCCCATCCATACCAGCTTGCTCAATTTGGGACTCTGCTCCAATTTCAGACCAATACATTAATCTGCATTTGACAAAATTAAGAGCGTAAAACTTGTTACTTTCAGGTATGATTGGATTTACTCAATGTGACAGTAAAGATCAGAGATTTACTAAAGGCAAATTGGCTGTTAACCTTGTAAGGAAAGTTGCAACTTCAAGATCATTTGCCCCAGAGCTTTGTTAAGGAGGTGAACATCCATCATACAATCAAACAAAAAATTATGCGTTTTCTTTGAACATGAAATCATACTACATACAGTAATTCTTTATGTAAAATTCTCTTGCAAAGTGAACAGTCAATTTGCCTATGAGAAATAACTGACTATAAAATCCGAAATTAGTGCAATTTGTTGTGAAAATGTGCTCCAATAGGAACACCCACAAGTCCTCTGCAGTCTGTGCAACCACACTGAAATTCGTGTAAGCACTCACAGGGGTTTATTTATGTCGCCCCCCCCTCCTTATTTAGTGGGGCGTTACACTAAAGTTAGTGGGGAATGGGAGAGTTAAGTTTGCTCCCATTCGCAAATTTAGACTGGTGCTGCTGCCGGTTTGGAACTGCCTTGTAGGTCAGTCTGTGTGCCAGGAGTGCGTCATCACCCGTGGGCGACAGTTGGCGCTAGAGGGGTTCCGACAGACCCACCTTCCCCCAGCAGCCAATCAGAGGAGCGGTTCCCTCTCTGGGCATGCTGGCGGGGGGGGGGGGGGGGGGGTATATCTGGGGCAGCCGCCATTAGTGTGTGTTCTACACGGGGCCCGAGTTCCACCTTCAGGGTGCTCGCATCCATGGGCCCCGCCATCGAGGCCCGCCTGGCCGAGGTTGCGCATCAAGCGAAACTTCACTCTGATGCAGAGAGGGGCCCCAGAGGCTTGCTGGGTCCCAGATCCTAAGCTGGGAGCTGTACTGTGGGGAATGGCTCGGGAGAACCTAGAGACAGAGGTTGTCTGCGAGGCCTGGACGAACCACCGGGGATCCGTTCACCACGCCACACGAAAGGTACACTTCAGCTGTCAATTGGCGACACTAAAATTGGACTTACTGGGAGGATTCATTAATTCTAACTTTTACCAACCTAAAAATTTACCAGGCCTGTGGCAGAGGCCCTGTTTCCTCCCTGTGACTGTTTAAAAGTGGCCCTTCGGCTGCCAGGCTCAAGTTAATCGCCTGTCCGGGGGCACTTTACCCACTCAGGCGAGAGTGGCGACATTTCAACTTGACGATGCCGAGAGCAGGCTTGCTCTTTGATATCCAAGGCCTGATACTGTAGTTCTCTCTGCTCATCAACCTTTCTCTATTGTGTGCCATGTTGATGTCGGCCGTGTTGGGCCCTGGAATAAAGCATTGAAAACTCAAGTTGATGTCTGGACACTTGCTCTTTATCCACCTTCACCAATATTACCCTAGACAAGAATCACTGGTAACTCAACATGCCGGTCCCAAACTAATCAGCGGCTCCTTCGGGGGCGAGCGCTACATTCACTAAAGGCAAATCCACTTTGCACTACAACTGCAGTCGCTGTAGACCTGAGGGGGGACATGCAAGCAAAATAAACAGCATTTTTTGCTTGTACATGGCTAGATTATAAAAAGCAGAGCGTCTCCCTATTTCAGCTCTTTCTCTCAGATTTACAGCGACTGCACTTGTAGTGCAGAGTGGATTTGCCTTGAGTAAATCAACACCAAAGTCAAGAAGAAAATCATATGGTGCACTCCCCTCCCATATCACAACCACTCACCTTGTTGAGTTGACCTCAGATAGAGATCGGCAAATGCATGCATCCTCCTGGGATTGTAACAAAGTGAGCAATTTGGAGCGATATGGGGGAGGAGTGTACACTGCCTGAAGATAGTTTTCTTCACAAGAGTGTTTCTGCATGAATTACACATTGGTTTTAATGGAGTGCTTACAGTCTATGGATGACTTGCACGGAATGCAGAGGACTTTAGTGTGTGACCATTGGGGCACATTTTATGATTATTTAACTGGATTATTGCATCTTGGATTTTACAATCACACTGGATATATTAATTGCACTTTTTTGTATATGGTTGTTTTTTTGTATATTTGGATTGATGGAGCTACACAGAGTTATGATTTCTCACTAGGTTGGGCAATAATTGCTAGAAGTGTAGGGAGGTGCGATTGGTTATATTAAGCTACCAAGCAGCCCTGCTTGGATTAATGCAACCACGAACAGTTGTGTTTATACATTTTACATACCCTGGCAGAATTTATGATTTCACAGCCATTTTTCAGAGAATGTGAACTAAAAAAATAAATAAAATAAAAATAAACTCCTCGCTTATGGTTGGTGTTTGGCTGAAGCCAGTTATTAACAACCAACTGCATTTACTCTTAAATCATAATGGAAAAATAAAACTACCCAAACGAAACCCAATGATTTTGGCCCGACATGCACACAAGTTGATTTGAACGGCTATTAAAAAAAGGGAACCATCCAGGTCTGCAACACACACACACACACACACACGTTAAAAGGTCAATGGGTTTCTGGACTCGACAGAATCTTTCATCCAGTGCTGCACCGACGTTTCTGGATTCCGAGTCATGGGGAAAGCAAAATTGTCAAAGGAACTGCGGGAAAGGGTAGTTCAACTGTATAAAACAGGAAAGGGATATAAAGATAGCCAAGGAATTGATAATGTCAATCAGCAGTGTTCAAACTAATCAAGAGTCACCGAAGAAAGCCATTACTACGCAAATGTCATAAAATATCCCGCTTACAATACTCCAAACAGCACAGAGACAAGCCTCAAACCTTATGGCATAAGTCATTTGGAGTACCGAGACCAAAATTGAGCTTTTTGGCCACAATAATAGCTACATTTGGAGAGGGGTCAACAAGGCCCAAGATGAAAAAAGGTACAGAGGTGGATGGCTGATGTTTTGGGGGATGTGTGAGCTACAAAAAAGGCACAGAAAATGGCATTCATGAGCCAGAAAGTTGCTCATGGGACGTACTTGGATAGTCCAACATTAAGGACCAAAATGCAAGGGCAAGTTGACCAGTCATTGGCTACAGCAGAATAAAGTAAAGGTTCTGGAGTGGCCATCTCAGTCTGACCTCAATCATGCAGTTCATGCAAGACACTCCAAGAATTTACAGGAACTCAAGGCTTTTTGCCAAGAGGAATGGGCAGCTTTACCAACAAAGATAAGAGCCTCATCCACAAATACCACAAAAGACTTCAAGGTGTCATTGAAGGGGGCAATACACTGCATTTAAAACTAGGGTATGTAAACCTTTGATCAGGGTCATTTGGGTAGTTTGTTGCCATTATGATATAAAAAAAAGTAAACAGTTGATTGGTTTCAGCCAAACACTAAACCACAAGTGAAAGAAAAGTGTTAATTTTCTCTAAAAAAAATGGCCAATAAAACAAATTGCCAGGGTATGTAAACTTATGAGCACAACTGTAAATAACATAACTGGCTAATGTCCCTGGAAGCTGGAAATCACCGACGTGGACACCGCTACACCAATGATCATCACTTGCTTTCGGGTCCTGGGCAAAGTGGCCCACCTGACTGTTGGCCACTCAGCATGGGCTCCAATAAGAACAGTTTCATTAATTTATATAATAAATAACCAACACAAAATGCTTTATATTTTATGAACGCAAATTGTTGTTCGGTTGGACAAGGTAGAGGCGTGGGGCGGCGACATGCTCCCCACCTCATCCAGTCAGAATGCTTTTTATTCATTCAGCAAAGCATTCCTCGAAATGACACCCGTGCAGAGTAGCCAGCCTTCTGTAGTCACAATGCATCAGACCAGCCACTTGCCATGGGACCCAGAAGCAAGTGGAGATCAGTGAAGTAGCCAAGATTTCTAGGGGCATCAACCAGGTATAGTACATACATAGTTACATTGCTGTCAAGCTGCACCAATGTAAAAATTGTATAACACATACACACAATGTATGCAATCAAGATTTGCATTTTGCAACAGACCTAGTCATCCACTTAAACCCCCCCGCCCCCCCCCCCCCCCCCCCCAAAACAAAAAAAAAAAGAAACCACACACGAAACTTAATTCCTGGTGTAGAAGTCATTGTTAAAACATTTTTCAAACTAACCCATCAAGAGGTTGCATGACCAAAGAACGTGGTTGATCTAAATACTCATCGAGAACCACTACATATTCTGGAACCCCCTTCCAAGTTCCATTTAGTGCTGTAGCAAGAATTTGCCCTGCTGTGCCATCTGTCCAGTACAGATTCCGACCAACCCAGTCAACTGCTACACAATCTGATTTAATGCCTAAAAAACAAAAAAAAAAAAAAAAAACGCACACATTAAAAAAGTACAGTGCTGCTTTCCAATAATGTACAATGACCCCGCGACACACACACTTTCTAACCTTTAACAAGAGTTCCTTTGGTTTTTGTGTTCAATGTTATCCATTTGATGCTTTCTGCATTGAGGTCCATCCAGAAGACCTTCTGCTCTTGTAAATCATAGTCCAGTGAGAAGATCATGGAACTTTTATCAGTAGAGGTCAGAATCTTCTCCTCCAAGGTCTTCAGCTTGTACAACATTAGATTAAACTGAACGGATACCAGCAAGACAGGCTCTGTACCTAAAAAGCACATGTACAGATTGTGGATATAAGACATGCAGACCAACTAGCACATAAGTAAATTGTAAAAGTGCTATTGCATTGTAGGAGGTTTAATTGCAACCATATTTACCAGTTTATTTTAAGGCACTTTTCAATAATGTATTCTGCCTCAGCTCAATGTTAACCCAATACACAAACAGAACGTCTGCTTTTTCCACAGCCTCACAGTTTGCTTCAAGGAATGGGCTTAGTCTAAAGTTGAAGTCAAAATTGTGTATTGAAGGAAGCATCCCTTTGCTAGGCTGTCTATGTTATGGACCTAATACGACTAGCCAAGCATCAGGGGAGAATAGCTACAGCTCTCCCATCCTCAACATTGGGGCAATTTACCTCCCTAGTGGAGTGCTCACTCTTAAGTGTATCCAATCCACAGAGTAAAGCAACAGCCCCCTCTTGACAATTCCTGTTGGGAGTAAACCAACTTGTCCCATTGGCAATTCTCTTCATGTGGCTCTGCCCTATACTGTTTGCCACTAAATACATCTTCCAACTTAGTACTCAGCATAACAGCTGTGTGGTCTCACAGTAACTGCTGTCTGGATTCACAGGAAACAGTTCTGAGTCTCTCCGGGTCCAAGTGGGAGTCTAAACATTAGCCAACATTTTTCACTCGCTGCCCAGCTGCTCTATCACTGGGTCCCATGCAGCATAATCTGAACTGTAGCCTTGACAGCACCTGTGCAGCATAGCTCAACTGTCCTTTATTTGGAACAATGTCCCCCTCTCCCTTATTTTGGTCCGATTTATACAGTTCTATATGTAGGTAGTGCTAGGTTTTTGTCAATTTCAAAATGTTTGCATTTTTAAATGTCAAAAGCTAGTATGAAGGAATAGTGGTAAACACCACTTGTGGGTTTAGCCATTTTTTGTATAAATTCTTTAAGGGGGCGTTGCAGGGCATGTGCCCCATGCCTACATACTTTTGCCAATATGTGCTCCTCATGCCCTCAAAGAGTTAGGAGGTATGGCAGTTCCCTTGAAAGCTCTAGACTACTTCCCCAACTCCTTTCATCTGGTGGGGTGGGTTTACAGTCTGGGTCCTATACGTCATGTTACAAGAGGTGATATACACACGCCCATACACCATGTGTGGAATTTGGAAGTGGCCTGAACAAAGCAACTTTAAATACTCAATCCCATTAGGATTTTTTTAGGCAGGAAACTGGTTTGGAGGCATGTATCAGAAATGGACATGTATTCAGAGAAAGGGGTTTGTTAAAAGCTTAATTTAAATAAATAGATTGGAGACTAGTTGGAACCTCTGTTCGGTTATTGCAAACTGTGTCCCTGTTGGGTTGCATTTCCCTCACTTCACACATTTTTTTCTTCAAGGTTGTCAACTCGTTTTTGCCTTCTGTGCCTTTTGATGTGGCGACAACAGTTTTACCCCCTTACCTTTTTTTTTTTTTTTTAAAAGGCCTTACAGGGATAGTAAGGGGGAATCTCCATAAATAAGATCAGATGAAACACTTTACAGGTTTAAAATCTTCCTACAATAGTTGGTTCGAGCTTGACTTGAATGTCACTTCAGAATCATGCGTCTTGACAAGTAGGTCTCACAAACCATGTAGAAGCACTGTCCAGGTCTCTAACATACTTATGCAATGCAAAAATTGTATATTCACAATATAGTCTCACATTCAGCGAGTGGATAGGATTTCACTTGTGCCTGTTAATCCTTTGTCCTAAATATTCTACAAGCTTAACGATTTGTCAGGTAAATATAAAATACAAGACATTTAATATTAAATTCAGATGGTAAAAGCTCTAGATTGCAACCTTAGAGTGGTGGAGATCTACCCAAACACAGGCGAAAAATCAAAGCTCACCAGGAACTGCACCCCATTTAGAACCTTTTCACACTTGGGTCAAGCAGAAAAGTGGGCACAAAAGAGCTTTTCTGCAAACGCATGAAAAAAAAAAAAAATCAGAGTTAGTCTTACCGGAAACTCTGTTTCCAGGAGTCTTCCAGGACAGCCCTTGAGAGATGGAGCTCCTCCCTGGACAGGAAACACATCACCTCCAGCTCTTTAAAAGGCGGTCCCTCAGGCATCTGGTCAGTTTTAATCCAAGAACCGAAGGACGGAGCTGAAAAACAGTTAATGACATACATACATATTATCCATGCATATATACATACCCACATAAATACCTACCTTAAAGCATAGGGTGGGAACGTGCTGTCCTGGAAGACTCCTGGAAACAGAGTTTCCGGTAAGACTAACTCTGATTTTCCCAAGGCGTCTTCCAGGACAGCCCTTGAGAGGATGAGCAAGAACTCACCAGATTAGGGTGGGACTACCGCCTGCAGGACTTTCCTCCCAAAGGCCTGATCTTGGCTACTTAGGACGTCCAGTCGGTAATGTCGAATGAACGTGGACATGCTTGACCACGTAGCGGCCTTACATATTTGCTCCGGGGTAGCGCCGGCTCTCTCTGCCCAGGACGTGGCTAACGCCCTTGTAGAGTGAGCTTTCAAACCTTGCGGAGGATCCAAGTGTAGGGCTTTATACCCTTCCAAGATGGCCAATTTAATCCACCTGGCTAGAGTCCCTTTTGAAGCTTGTTTTCCTTTTCGATTACCAGAAAAAAGAACAAACAGTGCATCTGATTTTCTAAAACCTTTAGTTGCTTCCAGATAGACTAAAAGACATCTTCTGACGTCCAGCCAGTGTAGCTGTTCTTCTTTGCTATTTCTTGATTTATTGCAAAAAGAAGGAAGTATAATGTCCTGACTCTTGTGGAAAGCAGAGGCGACTTTTGGCACAAAGGACTGATCTGTCTTTAGAATAACCTTATCCTCCAAAATTTGCATGTACGGATCTCTAATTGAGAGAGCCTGAAGTTCGCTGATTCTGCGGGCAGAAGTCATAGCGATCAAAAAAATTGTCTTTAAAGTAACCAGCTTTAAGGATGCCTCCGATATCGGCTCAAAAGGCTCTTTAATGATTGCTTTCAACACCAGAGATAGGTCCCATGTCGGGATCTTACGGCATGGGGCCGGGCGTTGTTTGGCAATTGCTTTGCAAAATCGACTAATAAGCGGGGTCTTCTTGTAGGGGGCGCTGAACATAAACTGAAAGGGCAGCAATTTGAACCTTAATCGTGCTTAAGGCCAGTTTCTTGTCGATGCCTTCTTGTAAGAACTCCAAAATCGTTGGGGAATCATGTTCCCTCTTTCCATTCTCTTTTAGCCAGAGATTGAATTTTTTCCAGTGTTTCAGATAAATCGCTCTGGTAACTGGTTTGCGACTCTGTAACAGAGTTCTGATCACTCTATCTGATAGACCCTTAGACTTCAGGATGTCTATTTCAGAAACCAGGCCGCTAGATTCAGAAAGGCCGGATTGGGGTGCCGTACCGGACCTTGAGTCAACAGATCTTGATTGCACGGCAACATCCATGGTGGACGATCCGCTAACGCTAGTAGAAGCGAAAACCACGCCCTTTTTGGCCAAAAAGGGGCTATCAGGATAAGGGAAGTCTTCTCCATCCTGTACTTGGCCAGGACCTTCGGTAAGAGGTGCAGAGGTGGGAAAGCATATGTCAGGGAGAATGACCATGCGCTTTGAAGGGCATCGACTGCCACCGGCCGATCCCTGGGGTTCAGTGAGAAATACTCTGGAAGCTTGGTATTCCTCCTGTTGGCGAACAAGTCGACCTCCGGAAGACCCCATTTGGACACTATCTTGGCAAAGACTGTCGGATCCAGAGACCATTCTTCTTGAGAGACTGATTGTCTGCTCAAAAAATCGGCTAGACTGTTTTGCGTACCCTTGAGATGGACAGCTGAAAGTGACTCGAGATTCTCTTCTGCCCAAACAAAGACTTCTTTTGTTATGCCCATCAGGGCGGGATTCCTGGTCCCTCCTTGTTTGTTCAAATACGCTACAGTAGTTGTATTGTCCGACCTGATCTGTAGATGTTGATGCTTGAGCCGACCCTGGAACGCTGCGATCCCTTTGGCTACGGCTTTTAACTCCCGATAATTTGAGGAGCGTTTCTTTTCTAGATGATTCCAGGTGCCCTGTACCAACTGACCTTCTAGGTGGGCTCCCCAACCTTGGTTGCTGGCGTCCGTGGTCAAGATGCGTGTCACAGGTGGGTTCCACAGTAGACCTTTGTTCAGGTGGTTTTGGTCTCTCCACCACCAGAGAGCCTGCTTTGTTTTTTCTGGCAGGTATATCTTCTCCTCCAAGTCTTTTCCTGTGAGATTTTGAAGGAGAAAAGACTGGAGTGGCCTTTGGTGGAACCTGGCCCATCTGACTGCTGGGATGGAGGCTGTCATGAGGCCTAAGACTGACATTATCTCCCTTACTGTGACCGGGAGATTTGTCTGCAACCGAGCTACTCGTTGGTTTAGGTGATCGATTTTTTCTTGTGGGAGAAAGGTCCTTTGTTCTGTAGAATCTACTATGTAGCCCAGGAACAGGATTTCCTGTGTGGGAATGAGGATTGACTTTTCCCTGTTGACTATCCAGCCTAACTGAGTCAACCACTGCTGAACGACCACTAGGTCCTCGAGTAGCTTTTGTTTTGTGGGTGCCAGGAACAACAGGTCGTCCAAGTAGGGGACAACTGTTATTCCTTGGAGTCTTAAAGGGGCCAACGTTTCCGCAAGGATTTTGGTAAAGATCCTCGGAGACGAGGAGAGACCAAAGGGGAGGGCTTGGCTCTGATAGTGGAAAATCTTTTCCCCTATCCGGACAGCTATGCGAAGGAACCTTTGGGAGCTTAGTCTGATAGGAATGTGGAGGTAGGCATCCTTCAGATCTATCTTTGCCATGAAGCAGTTTCTCTGAAGTAAATTCTTGACAGAATAAATGGATTCCATCCGGAATTTTTTGTATCGAATGACTGTATTCAGTGGTTTCAGGTTGAAAATCAGGCGATACTTCCCTGATGGTTTTCGTACCAGAAAGACGTGCGAGTAAAAACCCTGGCCTTCTTCTTGTTTTGGGACTGGTATTAGGACTTTTTGATCTACAAATTCTCCTATGAGAAGTTGTAGTGCCTGTGCCTTTACCGGGTCCTTTGCCAGCTGTGTAACCAAGAATCTTGTTGGTGGCAACTGACTGAACTCCAGGGCATAACCCTTTCCTATGACTCCCCTGACAAAGTTGTTGGAGGTCAACTTCATCCATTGTGGAAGGAAATCCCCCAGTCTTCCTCCCACTTGGATCCTGGCCTCATTGGGATTTGGGGTTTTTATCAGGAGGGTTAAAGAGCACTTTTGCTTTTTGCTTTCCTCCTTGCGCCCCCCAGGGTCTATTTGGCTTGCCTTTCTCTTGAGTCTTCTTTTGCCCCTTAAAGGAACGAAAAAACTTCCTATTAAAAGGCTTTTTCTTTTCAGGAAAAGTCCTCTTTTTATCCGCCGTGCGTTCTAATGCTTCATCTAGCGGAGTGCCAAATAAAAGGTTACCTGAGAAAGGAACGCTACAAAGACGTAATTTAGATGTGGTGTCTCCTGGCCAAGTTTTGAGCCAAAGAGTTCTCCTCGCTGCGACTGATAGTGAAGCTGACCTGGCTGACAGTTTTACCGATTCTGCCGACGCATCTGCGATAAAACCGACTGCTTTAAAACAACATTGGAAGAGATTTCAATAAATCCTCTCTAGGAGTACCCGCTGTCAGGTGTTCCTGTAGCTGTTTGAGCCAAAACTCTAAATTACGGGCTACACATGTAGTTGCCAGGGCTGGCTTAAGATTAGCCATGGCTGCGTCCCAGGATCTTTTGAGGATAACATCTCCCCTCTTGTCCATGGGGTCTGCTAAATGTCCCATGTCCTCAAACACTAAGTCTGAGTGTTTTGAGACTTTTGACAGGGGGGCATCCAGTTTTGGGGACTGGTTCCAGACTGCCTTAGGGTCTTCCTCAAAGGGAAATCTTCTTTTCAAACCGCTAGAAAAGAAAGGCCTTTTGTCAGGTTCCTCCCATTCCCTAAGCACCAGGTCTGACATCAGCTTGTGCACTGGAAAAACTTTTTGTTTTTTCTTGCTTAACCCCTGATACATTTTATCATGACGTGAGAGAGAAGTTTTTTCTTCCTTCATCTCTAACGTTTCATGAATAGCCCCAATTAATTCATCTACCTCTTCCTGGGAGAGCTTGAATCTAGTGGGTGTGCGGGAGTCATTCTGATCATCTTCCTGCCCAGAATCTGAATGGGAGGAATCTGAATCAGGAATTCTAAGGGAAATCTCCTCATTCTCCACAGGATCACCTGCTCCTGATGCTACCGGAGTGGGAGAGGTGGGCACCTCTTGCTGTGTGGTGGCTGGCGTTGGGATTTGCGAATCAGCAATAAGTTTCCTAAAGGACTGAAAAGTTGCTTTCATCTCCTCTTTAAAAGAACCCAAAAATTTGTTAAGTGGGGAATCCTCTTCACTGCTTATCACAGTAGAAATACAGGGTCCACATAGACTCTTGGTATAACCTGATGCTAATCTTGCATTACAAGTGGCACACTTCTTTTTGCTAGAAGGGACTTTAACACTGTGGTCTTTTGGATCTTTCTGGTAGGAAACAAAAGAAAGAGATATCCTCCTTTAAGAAAAGGTATCTCCAGCCTGCCATCCTAAGGTGCCCACTGAGCTAAACATAGGCAAACATTCCTATCTAGCTCCCCTTCTAAAACAGGTGAAATACACAGGAAAAAAGAGCTCTGGCACAGCCAGCCTACCTGTGAAGAGCCGGCGCTAGACTCCCCTGGCGCGTGTACAGCGTCCATCTTGTGTCTGTATACAGGCAGCGTTCAGCCCACGCTTGCTGCCTTTTAAACGCCGGCTCGGCCTTCCAAACTTCCCGCGCCAGAAACCGGAACCACAGCTTCCGGCGCTCAGTGATGACGCGCATCCTGGCCTGGAAGTTACGCCCAGCGACTTCCGGGTCACGGCGTCCACCGCAAGGAAAGAATTCCTTCGCCGCTAACGCCGCCGCCTGATGCGCGCCATCACCGCCAACTCCCTCGCCGGGCACCGGGGGAAGGAGGAAACGGGGAACTCCAGACCCAGTCGGAGGGAACCCGCGGCCAAAGGAGGAGAGATCGATCGGGTCAGTACAGCCCAGCTGTCTTCCCTCAGCCCCTGGAGATGGACTCCCTCCCGGATCCATCCCCCAGCAAAAGACGGTTCCCAGGTGACATGTCTCCTCCGACTGAGGAAACACATAAAACTGACCAGATGCCTGAGGGACCGCCTTTTAAAGAGCTGGAGGTGATGTGTTTCCTGTCCAGGGAGGAGCTCCATCTCTCAAGGGCTGTCCTGGAAGACGCCTTGGGAAAATGTGCCAAAACACTTGCGGTGCCATTATTAATGACACCCCACATCTGGTAGCAGCAGTGCATTTTGCATTTTCCACATGACAAATGCTCAACACAAAATGCTCTTGGCTTGTGTCCAAAATGTGGTAAATGAGCTTGTCGGTTTATGGCATAGAGGGGCCTTAAGGGAGCCAACCTAGCAAGACCATACATAGTGCAGAGTTTACAGGGCAGGACTACAGTGTGTAGTGTTCAGTGGCTGCCAACATATATAACCCAGTCATGGCCCCTGTGTCAAGCTGCCAGTGTCCCCCTTTATCTGCAGTATAAGGCTTTATTATTATTTTGCGCTTCCCAAATACAAGCCCTTGTATTAGCTTACTTGCCTGTTCTGGTGCTCAGCTTTCCCTGTAGTCCACCCCCCACATCTATCCTAACACCCTTTTGTGACCTAGAAAAATTGGCGAGATGAATATGAGGTGAGGTGAGGATCACAGGCCCCGTTGTATACATTATAGCTGCTTTTGTGGGTGGCGCTGCTTGAAGTTTTGAGGCAGACAGACAGTGGGTCAACACTGTGGGACTAGAGTCTAACAGAATTTTGTGAAGAATTCGGTCCCGTTAAATAAGTCAACTCCCTTTCCAGCTATTCAAAACAGCTGAAAAAAATGAAAGGAGGCACACCTGTCCGAAAACATTCTTGTAGGAGACTCTAAACTGGGCATGCAGTTCCGTTTACAGAACTGCTTGGCTCGGCATTGGATCAGGCAGTGGGGTGTGACTTTTATTTACATTCCCCTCAGCACGAGTTGAGGCAGAGTCTGGCAGTTCACTAATCCTTCCTCCACATTTAATGTAGCCTTTTAAAAAACATTGCTCCTCTGTTTATAATAGGAAGTTTGTCATTTCAGGTGGTCAGAAGAAAAAAAAGACTCAGTAAATTTATGTCTTGACAGAAAAAAGTAATCAGGGGTTGGCAACGCCACCTGGTCTTCAGTCTGCGAATTGCACTGTACAGTCTTGCTAAAAAGGACCACGTGCAAACCATGTCAAGAAACACCACGTTTAAAGTGGTAGTAAAGGTGGTTTAATTTAGTAAATCTCCTAAATTACAATCTTCTAAACGGTGTACAAGTCTTAATATAAAATGTTCCATTTTACTCTGCAGTTTTTGTACAGAGCAGCCTGGAGCCTCCTCTTCTTGGGTCCCTCTTTGCTGATCCTGGCCTCTCCCTCCTATAGAGTGCCCCCACAGTCAGTAACTCCCTGGGGGGGGGGGGACCAGAGTCAAAGATCCGTGTATCCATTCAGACAAAACCGACCTTGCCCCACCCCTCCGATTGGCCAATTGACTACTGCAGGAGCCAAGGAGGAGTGTCTGAGACGGCTTGGACATCGCTTTAGAGAGAAAACAACTTTTAGGCAAAGTTCACACTGCCACGGCATGCGGTTCACAGCAGGGGTCCGGTGCGTGCCGATTCACCGGTTCAGGTCAGATTTCAGCCCGAATTTTTGGCCTTAAGCAGTGCTGGTGATTTTGCCGGGGTCATGTGCACTACATCCATAGAGAGCAGTGCCATGGAGTTACATACTCACAGCTTGGCCAGTTATACAGCCACAGCCTGCGACCCCGGGAGACAGACTGGTTGAAGCTGGAAACCCTGTCACCATGCTGCTGAGGGCTTTGTTTTCAGGTAAGCCTTTCATAATGTGCTAGTATGCAATGCTACTAGTACATTATGACATTTGCAGGGAAGAGCAGATTTTTTTGCAGTTTACCACAACTTTATCATGCATTTAATTAAATCCAGGAAATAAAATATAAGTATATAAATATAAGAGCAAACTTGACCAAAGCCATCTCCCAATAAAAGGTTACGTAAAGCCCAATGCACACACGTTTAGAGGGTTTCTATTAAGTGGCTGCAAACTGATGCAGATTAACCACAACTGGACCAAAACTAAATGCCACCAACCTCTCCATTGACATCACATGTTCAAATTTAGCAATTTTTTCACCAATCGCAACTTTAATGTTGTGGTATCAAGGATGAAAGTAGATGGGGGACAGAAACTTTAGATTTTCAAGCTGATCAATTAAAAAAAAATTACCATTTGTGTTGTACTAAATTATCGAATAATGTGTATGGACAGCAAAAAGTTGATTTGCCAGATCACAATATTAAGAAACTGTCTCAGGGAAGCTTAAAATTATAGAACAGAAGCTTTCATTTTAAAGATGATTTTACCTGTTACTTTACACTTGTGGCCATCACCCTGCAGAAAATAGCCAGGATGACAAGCGCAGTTATAGGTTCCATTTTGGTTTATACAAGACTGGCTGCATGGTGGGGGATCAAGCTCTTTGCATTCATTTATATCAATGCAGAGACTCATATCATTGCTTAGTCGGAAGCCTTCATTACACATGCACATCTAAAAATAAAAAATAAATAAAAAAATGAACACGGCATATTAGGTCACTTGCATCCTGGTAAAATAAAAACAGACTCTCCCTACCAGGTGCATTGAATGTGTGCAAAAAGTAATGCATACCTAAGCATTTAAAGGGCAAAATAAATAAAATAGTGAGTTTAAAGCTAAACATGCAACCAGAGTGTAGAAGGATTGGAAACCCAGTCAGGTTATGTTTTTACTATAGAGATCAACTCTTTACCTGTTTTGGTAACCACTTAAAAACTTTGAATTTTTACATCTTTGTCCAAGGAAATGTAGTCACCAGTACAGGGGGGAAAGGTTTCAATGGCAAAACCCACATCTTTTTGGTTAAAGCACAATTGCTGTACATTACAATGTAAATACATTTTAGGTAACATTTTTTACATAATTCATAAACACATACTACAGAATTTACCTGCCACACGTGGCTTTGCATTTAATGGGCCCAAGTTTCTCACTACCCCATTTGACTTGCATTGGCAATAACAAAACACCTGTGCTGCATTACGCTTGATGCGAGGACACTTGGATATTTGTACCTTGTATACCAGGGATTATAGGAGAACCACCATAGAGAATAGAAAAATTCTCAGATATGTGTTGCCAACAGTACAAAATTGTTTAGTATAGAACCCCCCTCCCCCCCCAAAATAAATCACTGTTTTGGTGAATGTGTGACAGGAAGTGCTCTTCTTTCATCCAAATCATGTTCAAAACCGCTTATACCGCTGTATACTCGGATATGGCCGTTATGTTCCGATGTTGACGCAGCGCTGCATGTTTTTTTCCTGAAACTATACATTTTGCTTTCTTTCAGATTATATCTACATTACCTTCTCCATGTCCTGAAGAAGAGAAACATGCCAAATTTCCCGAAACACGTTAGACTAAGGAGATATGGTCTCCCAACTTGAATCTATGTAGCCCTGAGCAGTTTTTTTTTACTCATATGCTGCATTGTACAATATGGTGACACCACTAAAAAATAAATTACATATTGTACAATAAAATTTATGATTTTACGATACTCGTTACATTAGTTCGCCCATAAAGTCCCATTGTACCCGGGGGGGGGGGGGATGGGTACTTTCCCCTTTTTGTTTTCTACACTTTTAGAACAGGGAAATCTGTACTGGGGGGTGGTTATAGTGTAAACTGTAGTTCTGACTCTAATCTTTCTGAGTGATGTACTCCTGGTCCCTGCAGTTTGTGCATTATGCATGCTAGACCCCCGAAATCTGTTAGAGTTTATATTGTGACCTACAGTTGTAGCAGTCAGAAACATACATTTTGAAGTTCATTAAACACCACTGAAATTCTGAAAGGCAAGAATGTGTGCAAAAAAGTAATGGAAGAGTTCATTTTACCACTTGCCTACTGACCCCCTTCCTGCCCAGGTAAATTTTCTGCTCAACGCTGTCACACTTTGAATGACAAATGTGCGGTCATGCAAAACTGTACCGAATTGCACTAATTTTTTACACAAAGCTTCTTGGTGGTATTTAATGACCACTGGGTTTGTTTTGCTAAATAAAATAAGTCAGAGAATGTGCAAAAACCCCCCCACAAATGTCAGTTCTAAAATGTTGCAAATCAGTAATGTTTCTCCTTCATTGAGGTGCATTGAGGCTGCACTGGTTGGCACTGACACTGGTAGGCAGCACTGGTCAGTAGGGGTGCAACGGATCAAAAAAAATCACGGTTCGGATCGTTCCACGTATCAGGAGTCAAGGATCGGATCATTTTTCGGATCAGCAAAAAAAAAATAAACTCCCCATCCCCCCCCCCCCCCCCCACTGCAGTGGCGTCACTTTGTGCAAAAAATAAAAATGGTGTCACCCCCCCCCCCCCACTATGGTCCCCCCCTCAGTACAGACACCCCAAAGTAGTGTAGACCTCAGACGGTAACCCCCACCAGTAGTGCAGACCTCAGACAGTAACACCCCCCCAGTAGTGCAGACGGTAACCCCCACCATAGTGCAGACCTCAGATCCTCAGACAGCGGCTTGTGTTTCGAGCGCTGGCTCCTCCTCCTCTGTGGGTGTGAACCGTTTGGATCAAGGATCGGTGACGATCCGTTGCACCCCTACTGGTCAGTGTACATGTCCCCTTTAGAGAAGGCGGGTACCAGCTCTTCACCTCATGCGGACAACTGGCTTCCATTTACATCTGTGATTAGACAGCTTATCTATCACAATCTGAGGATAGTGCCACCCGTGCCCCACAGTGGGCACAATCACGAGAGGCAGTCATATGTCGGCCTCCCAGAACTAGCCAGCCATGCTGTAATCATTTGGCTATAGCAGTCGGTAAGCGGTTAAAAGGACAGTGGCATGTGTGTATACAGGGCATAGTGTTTCCATTGTGTTCATTATACTTTCTGCAGGAGCTTCTGGGTTTGCCAGTGCATCTCTAAACAAATGCCATTTGATCATGCCCAGTTTCCACTCACCACTTTTTGCATTGTGTGCATAGGGCACACCTTTGCAAATTGTTCCTTTGTCAGGTTTAAAAGTTGGTAGGTATGCTTCTATGCTAAATAGAACTTGACGTAAAAGCATTCTTGATATGCGGTGCACTTATAAAATTATTGTATTAGAAGGTTAATACATTCAAGGGTTTAGCATCCCAAATCGTGTTAGCCATTTTTGCCAATTATATTAAATGTAATGGGGACCTATACCCCCCCCCCCCCCCCGACAGAAAGAGAGACCAATCATTGCTGACCTGTAAACATCAGGTTGCCTGGCTGAAATTTTAAGTCACTGACTTAGCGCAGTATACAGATTGGTAAATCAGACAATCCTCCAAGAAAAATATAAAAATCGTGCTACCTCAACCGTCTTTAACAAACCCCCCCCCCCCCCCATAAATATATGATCTCAAGTGATGTCCCCCCCCCCCCCCCTAAAAGCCTAACTGCTATGTCAGAAATGTGACCTGTGATGACCACTATACGACATGCAGTCCCCTCAAAAAACCCTCAATGTTATTAATGATGGTGATTTACCGAAAAAACAAAAAATATACCAAGTGACAAATACAAAACCATCAACCCCCCCCCCCCCCCCCCCTGAGTATAAACTTTGGTTCTGAATAAATATACAGTCCAGAGAGCGCATGCGCGGCAGCTCCCAAGATGGCCACAAACCCCCCCCCCCCCCCCCCCCCCCCCCCCCGGCTTCTAGAGCTCCCCCCCCCCCCCCCCCCCCCCCGCTCCACCGCGGCCTAATTTCATCCACCGGAGCGGACCGAGCGCCCCCCCCAGCTTCCAAACCGGACCCGTCCCCCCCCCCCCCCCCCCCCCCCCCCCCCCCCCCCCCCCCCCCCCCCCCCCCCCCCCCCCCCCCCCCCCCCCCCCGCGCTGACATCGCGGATGTCCTCACAGCCGGCCCCCCCCCCCCCCCCCCCCCCCACCCCCCCAGGAGGGACCTCTCCGGTCAGACCCCCACCCCCCCCCACCACCCCCCCCCCCCCCCCCAGCTTCACCCGGCCCCCTCAGCTATGCCAAGATGGCGGCGGCGGCGCGAGGCCTGCAGGCCTCAGACAGCTTGGAGGGCTCCATTGCTGACCAGGACCTGCTACAGCCGCAATCCCCAGGTATGGACTATCCCCCCTGGCACCAAGTGCTTCTCCTGCCTCCACAGAGTCTTTGCTGGGCAGGATGAGTGCAGGCTACCCTACTACTCCCATGACAGACCCTCATACAGGGATGCTGCTGTCTGTTACAGAGGCACATGAGGAGACCCCTGTTCCCACAGATTTCCCCTCCATGATGACTGCCTTCTCCCAGATGTTATCTAAGAGCCTAGCACTGAACGCTGCGCACCCCCCCCCCCGATTACATCATCCATTCACGCAGACTTACAACAGCTAGGGGTGCGGATTGACAATATTGAACAGAAGGCTGATCAGGCTGTAGCACGAATCAATCAGAACTCTGCTAGGATGCAGGAGATGCAGGACCAATTAGAAACTGCTTTTGCTAAGATTGACGACCTCGAAAATAGATCGAGACGCTATAATTTTAGGATAAGGGGGGTACCGGAATCTGACAAGGAAGTTCAAGTAGCAGTGAAATCGCTCCCCCACACACCATTAAAACCCTTATCCCTGACATTGCTGAACACCGCCTGGAGCTGGACAGAGCGCATAGGGCACTGCAACCTCCCCGGTCGGATGGCCTGCCAAGGGACCCCCCCCCCCCCCCATTATAGTTAAACCGCACTACTACTCGGTTAAGGAGGAAGTGATGAGAAAATCCAGATATGCAGACAACATTATGTTACACGGTCACAGGATTCAAATATTTGCTGATCTCTCTCCGTATACAGTGCAAAAACGGCGTGCCCTCAAGCCCTTATTGCAGGTCCTTATGGACAAGGATATCACTTACAGATGGTCCTTTCCACTCCGCCTGAACTTTTCCTACAAGAATAAAAGTTTCGGATTCTCCTCCCTTGCAGAAGGGGAGCGCCTCCTGATTCAGCTGGGCCTGATCTCCTTGGATCCTCCGGCCTCCCTTACCAACAGAGGAGCTCCCGCTTCTACGAAGAGACCTTCGCCTGCAAGCCCACTACAACAATCCTGGCTGAAGCAAAACCATAAGCGTTCCAAAGAACATGTGCAATCCTGAAGGTCAACGTACTCTGCTCCTCCTTCGGAACAGGGCTGTGCTCCTGAATGACTGTCCCTTACCGGTGATTTTTGGGGAAGTCCCCCCTCTCCTTGTTTTATTAATTATTTTTTGTTATCGTACTTTTTTTCCCCCTTTTTTTTTTTTTTTTGGCTCACACTGACGGCCCGTCTTACTGAACTTTTGATGGTTTGTCCCCCCCAGGGGGTCTGGGCTCCTTGTTTGAAATTGGGTCAGTCGGTGCGGCACTGAGGGGGGATGAGGGCCCGGAGCCCTTGCGCTCTGGCGGCCTCCCTGAATGTAAGGGCTATGTCTGGTTCACACTCCTTTCCCGGTTCTTCTCAAACAAAGGTTTTTATTAAACAAAAGTAATAATACAGGCAATAGGTTCCAGAGCAGACATATATCATCAGGAGAGTGTGGCGCAGCACACCCAAAATCAGAAGGATAAGAAAAAGACAAGGTAAAACTTTACATACAAATGTGTGTTCCCAACTCGCCCCCCCGATATCTCACAAGCAGTAATTCAAGCACAGGCCTCCGCCTCCCTTCGCCTAGATGTGATATCCCACACAATCAGCAATCTGTATAGTGTTGTGGCCCAGGGGCCCACTCCCATCCCACAACTTTAGAACAGCCGATCATATACTAAATCAATCGGGCCAGGCCCGGGACGTCGAGCCAAGGGGCCCATACTTTCTCAAATTTAGTGTCAGTGCCTCTATGTTGAAATATCACTTTTTCCAGCCTCAATGTGGTCCCCATCTGTTTGATCCATTCGTGCACAGTGGGGGGTTCGGTGTCCTTCCAGTGCCTTAGTATCATCAGGCGGGCCTGAAACAGGGCCCTGCAGATCGCCCGCCCAGAGCCACCCTCCACCTCCAAGGTGTCACAGATTCCCAGCAGGCAGATCTTAGGATCTAGCGGTATCTGTGCCTGAAAAGCCCCGTTAAGGGTATCGATGACCTTCGCCCAGTAGAGATGCAGTTTCGGGCATCTCCATAGTAGGTGAATAAGATCGCCATGATCCCTGCAGCACCGAACGCAGATGGGGTCAACCCCCAGCCCCATTCGTGCCAGCCTAGCTGGTGTGTAGTGTACTCTCAGGAGAATGTAAAGTTGCGACAGTCTGTGCGCTACGTTCAAGGAGCACCCAGGGACTGCCTGCATCGCCTCCTCCCACTGTCCCTCCTCAAATGCTCCCACGTCTTGTTCCCACCGGGCCATAGCCCTCAAAGGGGCGTCCGGTAGGAAGAGACTCAGAAGCATAGCGTAGCAACCTGATATAAAGCCCTTATAGGTGTCAACCCCAGATAGATAGTTGAAGACAGGTGCAGGGTCCAGGGACCAGACATCTGCCTCACCCTGAGCGCCCACTGCATGCTTAAGTTGAAGGTAATAAAATTGCATAGAGGTCGGCAAACGGAAGTCTGCGCTAAGCTCTTGGAATGGCCTAAGCTTACCATCCCTAATCACATGGGTCATAAGGGTAATGCCATATTGTTTCCATCTAGAGCCATAAGGTATTTTAGCGAGTTCTCTGTAATATTGATTGTCCCAAATAGGGCTGTACTTAGTGAACCCCGTCACCCCCTGTAGCATTCTAACCTTATTCCATGTCTTCTGCATCAGTACATACGTGGGGAAAAGTTTATTAGACTTAGTGTACCGTAGGGCCTCTAGACCTTCTGCCACCTCTCCTCCAGTGGTAAAACTGAGCAACTGGGCAGAGGAGTCCCGCAAATTCAGTTCCCGGTCCCTTTCGGGCCTCATGAGTCGTGCAATATGTTGCATTTGGGAGGCTAAATAGTAGATCCAGGGATTGGGCAATGCCAACCCGCCAGCATCTTTCGGTCGCTGGAGCTGTTCAAGCCTAACCCTCGGGGGTTTAGCAAGCCATATAAGTGAACGGAAGACAGAGTTGATAATTCTGAATTTCTTTAGGGGGATGACCATTGGGGAGTTGTGAAGGACGTATAACAACTGTGGCATGAGGATCATCTTTATCAAGTTTACTCTACCTACAGGGGACAGCTTGAGCCTACTCCACACCTTAACCCGGTCGCGGCATCTGTTAATCAGGGGGGTGAGATTAAGATTAATGTAGTCCAGCAAGCGAGCAGTAACCTGAACACCAAGGTATCGAAATGACCTGGAGACAGGAATGTCCTGCACAGTCGCTGGGGATAGGGAGGGGTCCCGATCTAGTAACAGGAGGGAGGATTTCATCCAGTTAATAACTAATCCCGAGTATTCTCCAAAGATCCCCTTTCCCGGTTCTTAGTCATTCCCTGGGAGGGGGGCCTGTGTGACGGGTTACCTCAGTAGCTCAGGGTCACGGGGGGTCTCCTTCCCTTTTTTTTTTTCTTTTTTTCCCCAGTCCTCCAACTACTCCGACTATCTTTTAGCACTCCTTCGGGAGTTGGGGCGCTCGGTTACTGGGTATCATGGGCCCGTGATAGGCCCTAAGTGATGGCTTCTCTCTTTATTTTTTATTTTTTGGTATTTTGTTTTTTTTCTCTCTAAGGTGGCAGGCCTGTGGTGGACTCAGTGCGCCTCCACAGGATTGGGAGCCCATTTGGTGCTGCCAGTTCGACTTTAAGCCTCCCTGCTATGGGGGGACACTGCCCCCCCATCAGTTGGGAGGAAGATGTAGGCTTAGACGCCTCGCACGGGTGGGTGGGGGAGGAGTCTGGGGACCCTCCGAAAAAGATCAATTTGTGTTACTGTTCGCATGTTTTTTTTTGTTCCAACTGGACATGGCTATTGTTATATGTTCTCTTGTCTCCCTCTTATTCATCTCTTTCCTTCTCTCTCTCCTTCTCTCATGCTCATCGGAATGGTTGGCGGTCCCGCAAGGAATTTCGGTCTGTCCTCCCAGGTCCCGGAATCAGGAATCCCGGTCGGTCCGTACACAGAAAAGAGACTCCCTCACAAGTTCAAGGTAGGCCACGCCTTCTTGGTATAGATTCCTCTCCTCTGATCCATGACTGACACACACTCTCCCCCGCCTCTTCTCAAGATTGTCTCGCATAACACGCAGGGCCTCAACTCCCCAGTCAAACGCAGGAAACTCCTCCAACTCTATCGCTCTATGCACGCGGACGTCCTCCTATTGCAAGAGACACACTTCCCGTCCACTTATAGACCAACTTTCCTTCATCAGCGTTTCCCTCAATTTTTTCTAGCATCAGATAACAAAACAAAAGGGGTTGCTATTTGTTTCGCCCGACATATCAACCTTTCCCCTTTGGACACAGTGGTGGACCCCCAGGGACGCTATGTCCTGGTCTCCGGCCATATAGACGGGGAGTTATACACCTTTGTTTCCTACTACGCACCCAACAAGGGCCAGAGATCCTTTTTTGACTCCTTATTAAACAAGTTACAGCCCCACCTCAAGGGGACTGTCTATATGGGCGGAGACTCTAACGTAGCTTTTGACTTCTCCCTTGACAAGCTGGCAGGCGGTAAAGCTAAACCAAAGCGCCCATCTAAACAGAGCTCTAAGATAGCTAATCTACTACATACTGTGGGTCTAATTGATGCTTGGCGCGAAGCCAACCCGAGAACGAAAGACTATACACATTTTTCTGCGCCCCACAATTCCTTTGCTAGGATAGACCACATTTTTATCTACGCGGCGACGGTCCCTCTTATAAGACATTCTAGAATCATAGACTCCCCCCTCTCGGACCATTCCATGGTCACAGTGACAGCTCAGAGATCTACAGGCATGGGTGACCGGCCCCGTTGGCGTCTGAGAGTCGCTTTTGAGCGACCCAATACAATGCTCCTTACTGGAAGCAGACATTAAGGACTATTTCACGACTAACGCGACGGGCGAGGTCTCCCCTTCCACAGTATGGGCGGCCCATAAGTCGGTCATTCGAGGGAAGCCGATACAGCTGGCCGCCAAACTCAGGGCGGAGCATAGGGCGGACACACTCAAACTTTCGGAAGAATTCCGTCTTCTGTCTAAATCCCATAAAAGTAATCCCACGTCCGAATCCCTCGCCCGGTTAGATGAAACTCGGGCTCGCCTTAATCTCGCCCTGACGACAGCTGCTGAACACCACCTTAGGTGGACCGGAGCCAAATTCTACTCCCAAACTGATAGGATAGGCTCTCGTCTGGCCACAAAGCTGAGTCCCAAACAGCGCACGCTGGCCTTCCCTAGAATCCGCACACCCTCGGGGGATCTGACTCAGAACCCAGCTAAGATTATGGACACCTTCCTGAACTTCTATTCCGACCTGTACAAACCTAATCGCTCAGTCCCCAACAAGGCGCAACAAAAAATTTTTGAGGACATTCCCCTACCATCCTTGTCGGCGGAACATAGGGACCTCCTGGAGGGACCATTCACTCAGGAGGAGGTTTTGGACACCATTAAGGCCCTTAAACTCGGTTCCTCCCCAGGACCAGATGGCTTCTCTACTGGCTACTACAAGAAATTTGGCGACTGTTTGGCCCCTCACTTGGCACGGTTGTTCAACTTTCTCAGGGATGGAGCCACTCTGGGGACGGACTTGAATTCTGCTTATATTTCGGTAATTCCGAAACCGGATAAGGACCATAGTGAGGTATGCAATTATCGCCCAATTTCGCTGATTAATAATGACATTAAAATTATGACCAAAATTCTGGCAAACAGAATGTCCAGTTTCATAGCAGCATATGTTCACAAAGATCAGGTGGGCTTCATACCGGGGCGACAGGGGCCTGATCAGGTCAGACGAGCCGTAGACGTGATCTCCCTACTTGCCTCGGGCTGGGATGGGGGGGCCACCACAGAAAGGTTTCCTGCTCTCCATTGACCTTCACAAGGCATTTGACTCTATAGATTGGGCGTACTTGACTGGAGTGCTGAAGAGGTGGGGTTTCGGCCCTAAATTCCTGAACCTTATCAGTTCACTCTACTCAAGTCCCTCCGCACAGGTGCGCTTACTGGGCAGATTTTCGGACTCGTTCTCTATTGGCAGGGGGACCAGGCAGGGTTGCCCTCTCTCCCGCTTCTTTTTGCGGTGGCCATCGAAACTTTAGCAATAGCCCTACGAACAAATCCCGACATCAAGGGGGTGACTTGCGGGTCTCAGGAACATAAATGCGCACTATACGCGGATGACCTCCTGCTCTTTATCACCTCGCCTCTACTCACCACCCCAATCATTATGGACACTCTGCGGAACTTCAGTGGGATCTCTGGTTTGCATGTTAACTTAAGCAAGTCATTAGCTATGAACGTCTCGGTTCCCCCTGACCTAATCAAACAACTCTCCATGAATTTTACTTTCTCCTGGGCTCCCTCGCAAATCCCGTATCTGGGTGTTAAGCTAACACCGGAGGTCCATGGTCTCTTTAAGGCCAACTACCCCCCTATGGTTCTTAGATGCAAAGGTGATCTGGAACGTTGGGCTAAGTGTGGTCTATCCTGGCTGGGCCGCATACATGGTCAAAATGACACTTCTCCCGCGCCTTCTGTACTTATTTCGCGCTCTCCCAATCCCCATAAGGAAACAATTTCTAGGCAAGTTCCAATCTGACATTGTCCGCTTTGTATGGGGGAAAAAAGGTTATAGATGTCCCTCGTGTACACTTTGTCGCCTTAAAACACAAGGAGGTTTGGGACTTCCTGATCTATGGGAATATTACCGAGCAGCGCAATTAACGCAACTGTCGGCGGTCTTCTCCAGGGGGCCGAAGCCAGATTGGCTTGCAATGGAACGACAAGCTACCCCCTTACATACAATCGACTTTCTTCTGGTTGCAACCCCAAACACAGGCCAGCCATACTGTCTCCCACCCTTTCGCACTCGGTGGCCCTATTTTCCAAACTGTCTTCCCTACGCACCCTAATATCCCCTTTAAAGCCCCTGACACATATTTTTAATAACACTGACTTTCCCCCTGGGCTGGATATCAAGGCCTTTAAGTGGTGGACAGACAGGGGCCTCTACAGAATAGGGCACTTTCTTTCGCCGGCGGGTTCGCTCTCCCTCTCTCACTGTAAGGACAAGCTAGACATGCCTGACACTGAACGGTTTAGATTCTCCCAAATTTCCCACTTTCTACATTCCATTCGGCAGGATAGATCAGTACCCCCAACTGTTACTCCTTATGAAATTTGGTGCTCTAACATGGTGGATCAGAGGGGAGGTATCTCCTTGATTTATTCGGCGCTGAAATCCAGGACGGATAAACCGTCTTATGCTCGGGCCTGGGAGGAGGACTTGGATGACTCGTGGAACACGGCAGTTTGGTTTCGCTCGGCAGAGCGGGCATACAAAGGTATTCTAAACGTCTGCCTTATAGAAGCCAGTTTGAAAATTATGTTAAGGTGGTATTATGTCCCTTCCAGGCTGGCAAAAATGTTCCCAGGGACTTCCCCTCTTTGCTTTAGGGGATGCGAACTAGAGGGCTCCATGTTCCACACCTGGTGGGCATGCCCCCGCATCAGATCGTTTTGGAAGAGGGTCTTTCGAATTATGGGCTCCTTGACAGGGAAAGTAATGCCCCCACAGGCTAATATAGCACTCCTGAACCACTGCATCCCTGACCTCCCAAACATCTCCAGAACCTTTCATTATTTATCCTCCTAGGGGCCAAAATGACTATAGCGAAGGCCTGGAAGAAGCCCTCTGTCTCCTTCTTGGCATTTAAGAGGAAAGTTTCATGGATTATGTCCCAAGAGCAAATTGTAGCCAAATGGTCGGACCAACCTGACAAATTTATTGCCACATGGGAACCGTGGGCCACCCTCTGCAATATTTCTCTTATACCTGGGGTTCAGCCTGGAGGCGACATCGCCTCTCCCCACTCCTGATGGCATTTCTCTACTATCCCTCTCTCTCCCCCTTCCCACGTTTCACTCTCTCTCTTTCTTCTGTCACCTCTCTTGGTGTTTTGTGATTCTTACATGCTGGTTGAGTCTGTTCATGCTCATTTCAAAGTTGGTTGCCTGCACAGCCATGTACAACGAATGGTTCTCCTATGGGGTGGGATCTGGAGGACACCTTTAGTGAGGACTCTGTGACTGACTCCCGGGACGCAGCTTGATCCCCCTGGGGGCGTTCGGGAAGCCGAGAGTCGTGGGGTCTGAACTCCTGACATGTTTCTATATAAGGTCAGGCTTGACCTCCACTAGGGTAGTTTAATCTATGCTACCTCCATAGTTGGGTTATGTTAGCAGGCCTTGTTATCTTACTGAATGGACACATATTACTCTAGTACTGTTACGGGGGTCTATTTTGGCCCCGTTCTTTCGGATGTCATTGTCTATTTTGCTTATTGTTATTGTGAAAAAATTTCAATAAAACTCTTTAACCATAAAATATACAGTCCAGAGTATTGACAGTAGAAAGTCTGTGAATAAAAATTAAAACACCCATGCTTCTGTGTCATAACGGATTGATAAAAACGTGTCCAAAGGCAAATAACGTGTCCTCCACCAAACTTATGAATTGGCCTGTTACTGAAATCCCACGAACCCTTGTGACAAGGGATTAGAAACAGCGTATAATAGGTCCCAATCTCGTGGCATCAGATCTGCAGTCCTGATGGATCTTGGTTCCCAGAATTATTCAGCAATATGGATGCCACCATGCAAAAATCATCAATAGCTCCACATAGTGTGTTAATTTATAAAAATGTATGTAAAAAGTTAAAATGCACAAAGTTATGCAGTTTGGAAACGCCTTGAAAATTTTATGTGCCGGCCGGGGAAAAAAAACAAACTCAGGCACACGTCCGGGGCTAGGTACGCACTGTTGTCACCCAAGCTCTTAAACGTTCCCCCAGTGGACGAGTGCCTGAGGGTTTTTGTGTACTGGCTGGCATATTAAAATTTCAAGGCAGTTCCAAATTGCATAACTAAGTGCATTTTAACTTTTTAAATAAATTGTTATACATTAAACACACTATGTGGAGCCATTGATGTTTTTGCTGAAATATTCTGGGAAACGAGATGCATCAGGACTGCAGATCTGATACGAGATTGGGACCCATTATACGCCGTTTCTGATCCCTTGTCACAAGGAATCGTGGGATTTCGGTAAGAGGCCAATTCATAAGTTTGGTGGAGGACACGTTATTTGCCTTTGGACACGTTATCAATCCGCTATATGACACAGAAGCATGGGTGTTAATACTCTGGACTGTATATTTATTTATTCAGAGCCAAAGCTTATACTCAGTTGATGGTTTTGTATTTGTAGGTCACTTGGTATATTTTTTTTTTTTAGAGCTCTCTCTTTATTTCGGATCAGTCAGAGAAATGTACAGGTGTAGATAGATTTCACAGTTCTGTTTTTCACCCTCCCAAGCGTCACCGTCACACAGCCACGTTAGAAGAATTTCTGTCACTTATTGCCGAGCGTAGAATAATAAGTAAAGTGCTTTCATCAGTAAAAATGATCCGATTTCATGAAATCTTTTGGTTAAGACGAGGCTCCTTGGTAAGTACTGACAACATAACATATAATCTGACAATTTAACAACAAGTTTGCAGGAAACGGGCTATGGAGGGGGCCAGGTAGAATCTGGCATCACCACAGCGGCTTATACAAAGCAGACCCGATGGTGTACAATCCATTCTAAAATTTACAAAGGTCATTTTACACTGGCTGTGTATGTACAATATGCTACATGTGCCAGAGCAATATGCTTGGTATATTTTTGTTTTTTGGTAAATCACCATCATTAACATTGAGGTTTTGAGGTGACTGCATGTCGTATAGTGGCCATTACAGGTCACATTTCTGACATGGCAGTTAGCCTTTTACACAGATCCTTTGAGATCATTTATTTGTATATATTTGTGTTTGTTAAAGACTGTTGAGGTAGCGCGATTTATATTATGTTTATTTCTTGTATTTATTGTTTACATGAAAATCGCAGCACTTGGAGAGAACACACTGTTATCACGCTGTAGTTTACCCCTCTTTTCTTTGTTAATTTTAGTAGTTTCTTCCCATTTTTCCAAATCAGACAGACAATCTGCATGCTTGTCCTAAGCCCTGGTTCACACTGGTGCGATTTAGCATGTCAAATCGGCAGCAATGGCACCGTCCTAACCGGAACGACGCTGCATAGATTTTAAAAAGTAGCTTCTATATTCGTGTAGCACTCACCCCCAAAGGAGCTGCTGGTTAGAATTTGGGATGGCCCGTTACCTCTGTAGCTCCGCCGTCTAGGGTAGTTGATGAGAGCAATAATGATGGATTGTCCAAACAGCAGGCGTCTTATCTTGTGCTTTTATTTACCCAACATGGTAAACGGTAAAATGTGCAGTGAAGGTAAAGATGTATCAGAAGTAGAAATGGCAGGTTCAGGCGCAACAAGGAGGAAGACAGTCCTGCTTCCAATAGCACGTTTATCTTCACCACTCTAGCCAGAGTGGGTTTAGCGTACCCGGACAGACCTCTGCCACAGGCCTGGCAGCCGGAGTATCGCCCGGAACTTTGAGGGAACCGAACCACTGCAACAGGTCCCTTCCAAGAATCTCGATAACGGAGAATATGCTCCTCAGTAAGCTTTAAGCATGAGTCACTTCCAGTAGTTTGTAGTTAGGTTACTGACCGACATCCAGCCTTTCAGTGTCCAGCCACCTAGATCCCCAATGGATCATAGGGACCCAGTCGATCACTGGGGCCCAGCCACGACTCAGATGCTCCGAACCAAAGTAGGCCCAGAACCGAAAACACCCCGTGGCACGCGCACCCCGGCCCGGTAGGCCATAACGCCGGGGCACGCAGCTTGAAGGTGGGTGACGCACTTCCAGAACGCCGGACAGAAAAAAGTGTCCGGCTCCTAAATACCCTCTCAGCATGCCAAGCGAGGCTTAACCCTCCTGATTGGCTGCCGAGAGAGAGCACTCCATTACTAGACTACTGCTGCCACCTATCGTCCTGGGGTGAAAACAGCACCCCAGGAACAGAGAACCCAAACACAGCCGAGCCATAAACCCAATTTAACAAATCAACTGGATAAGAGCCAACTAATTCTTTTATCCTTAAATTTAGAACAGCGCCAGTACCTAAAAGTACATGGACGCTACATTACTTTTTGTTTTCTTAGCCAAGCAGGTCTTCTTGCCCTTCCTCTGGACAGTGGCTGTTAGATGGGGACATCTTTGACACTATCACATGTGATCTAATTTCATTCCTTTCAGACATGTCCTGTCTGAATTGTTTACAATGCAAGTTATCCATCCTTTGACTGACAATACCTGTTAATTGTTTGCACAGTAATAAAGCTGTAACAATATTGAAGTTTATTACTTTATACCAATTGTGTATACTCTTTGTAGAGATTCTATACCGATCTGAAGGACTCCTTCCATAACATGTAAGGTGTTATATGCTGCTACTACTTCAGTTTGTACCAGCTCATACAACTATCATTTTGGGCATTAGATATTGTTCTCATGTTTAATGGTTAATGTATACTTTTAGAAATATAAAATAAAAATGTTTAGACAGGCCAAAAGCAACGGGTATAAAACTTAAAGACCCCCAAGGGGTTCCTTTCACCGTGCCATGGGCATCAGGTGATTTTTGCCATTTGTTATATGCGGGTCAGACAAACCAAAATTTTGTATACACCTAGTCTAATCCCTCCCCCCCCGATTTAAAACATACTGAAGACACTGTATTAACAATCAGGAACTAGTATTTTCTAGTGAGGTCAGTAATGGTAGCTTTCATAGGTCCTCATTACAGCTACCCTTCAATTACAGGCAAATCACAAGTTGTAATGCAAAATGATTGGCCAATTTACAAAGTCAAATTGGATACCGTTTTATGAGAAAAAAAAAAAAAAATACTGCTCTGCAATCTGATCTAGAAAACAAAAAACACACCTGCCGAGTCTTAAGCAAGCCAAACTTTTTTGGCCAGATTAAAACACACACACACCACACCCTGTACAACTAATGCCCTGTACACACACGATCAGAGTTTCCTTAGGAATAAACTCAGACGGGTTTTCCGACGGAATTCCGTTCACGCCGTCTTGCATACACACGGACACCAAAATTCCGAGTTTCAAAAAAAACACTGATGTACAACACTATGACGAGCCTAGAAAAAAATCCAGTTCAATGCTCCCCAGCATGCGTGTTTTTTTTGGAGTTCCAGTCAAACAGACTTTCCGATAAAAAGAACATGTTCTGACCATCTCGCGCACCCCCCCCAGAATTTGATGGGAAAAGTCCGATGGGGCATACACACGCTCAGAATATCCAATGAAAAAAATTCAGGCTGACTTTTTCCATCGGAAATTCCGATCGTGTGCACCAGGCATTAGACCCACGTCAGTTTAGTTTAATAAGGTGTGTTTTCACACTACATAGTTATTGCCAAGTCTAAAGAGTGCACAATTTGGTTGTAATGCGTGGGGGTATTTTTACACTGATAAATGAACACAGGTCAAGTGAACATTTTGTACTTCTGAACTTTACTTACTGGACCAGATGGCGACTTTAAACATGCAAACGAACATTTTTCTTCACATGGCACATCGCAGTTTCCACCCTCATCAGAGCCATCCAGACAGTCAGATTGTCCATCGCAAACAGCATTGGTTGGAACACAATTACGATTTTTACACTGATACTCGTTAATTTTGCACATCTGCAGTTTACCTTCAAAAAATAAAAAATTAAATAACGGGGAATAAGTGCAAAAAAAAAACCTTTAATATCAAGGGACTAGTAAATAGGTTTGCAACAAATTGACACTTTGCCTACATAAAGAGTTCAGAATAATATACATTATATTCCACACACACAAAACAAAGATTTGCTGACACCCAAGTTGTGACCCTCATTAACCAATTTATTTAAAAACCTATCCACTCCTGTGGACATATGGAAAGACTTCTAGCTAAAAAGTTTACTGTAAAAAAGGAGGGCAAAAACTGAGCAGATGGGCTGATAGGAATGCACTGCTGCCCAAATGTATCCTAAAGCTTTAAATCGTAAAAGATCCAAAATGTCTTCAGTAATGAACCAAAATTCGAATTCCTGAAGAGAGAACAATCTGTGGTAGATTGTATTTACAGAGTACCAGTTTGACATTTTCTATTAATGATAGTTGTATTAAAAGTAAAGCAGGTACAATTACATGCATTTTGTTCTACAGTAATACCTCGGATTGCAAGCAACGCAGTTTACAAGCATTTCGAAATACGAGAGGTTTTAAAAAAAAATAAAAAATCTGACTTTGCGAGCGTTCTCGAAAGACTGTCAGGATTCAAGCCTCTGGGGTGTGCATTACCACATTTGACCAGAGGTGCGGGGGCACCAGTGACTGAGCCCCTCAGAAACTGTCTGAGCCTGGGAGTTTCTGGTGCCCCCCCCCCCCCCCCACACTTCTGGCCACATGCGGTACAGCATACACTAGCAGTGCCACTAGAACGAGTTATTGGAGTTTCCATTATTCCCATGGGGAAACTTGCTTTGATATACACTTTGTATTACAAGAACTCTTATGCCCATAATACAAGGTACCACCGTATACCATCATGTAAATTTAAGACGATTTACAGGCATTATAGTTCTAACACATTTTATATTGAAAATGCTTCTTATTAAAACCTTACAGTGAACTTCATCACTGCCATCTTGGCAGTCCGTGCGACCATCACACCGCCAGAAGGTTGGAATACATTGATCCTCACTAGCACAAGCCCACTGCTCATTTTCACAAGTGATCTTCTCCAATTTACAGTCCTAAAGTGAGAAAAAAATAATAGCTGGTGTGATCAGAGCATATTTGAAGCCATTTTGTACCTGAGAAATAGCACATGACTGCCAAAATAATGCAAGGGAAGCCGTCAGGAATCCTTACATATTAGTCACTCACAACCCGCTAAAGCGCAACTGGTCTAGTAAATCACATTCAGTACAAGCACCAGTCGACTATGCATTTTATTTTGAACATGAATCTAAGCAAAATGTTTATTAGGGGTAAAGTGCTCCAGTAGCTACCCACTCCTGTGTGAACTGGTCCTAGCTTGTTAAAGTGTGATATAAAACATTTTTTTGTGGGATTTACATCCAATGTAGAGAAGAAGATTTCCCATCTGTGCCCAGTTTTGCCTCACAGAGTTAATCCAGCGCTGAGCAATCCTCTTTTATTGTTCAGTGAGATAAAGACTTACAGATCGCTTAAAACACTGCCTCTAGGCTTTTCTGCCTCTAAACACCCCTTAATGTTATCCATTGAGTCCATACACATGTGTTGACATTTTAGAGGCAGGCATTGAGAGGCAGAAAAACACCCTTAAGCCCCATACACACGGTCGGAGATGCAACAAAATTTGCCTTGGATTTTTGTCCTAATTGATTTGTCCGATCACTCCCATAGCATACACATGCTCTGACTTTTTTGCAAACTTTTCCATCACGTGTTTTTTTTGCTCTTTTCTGCCATACTTTGGTTAACTTCTGCTATTGTTGGTTGATTTTAACATTGGTTCTGAGCATGCGCATTTGTAATTTGTCCAAAAGGCCGATGGTTTGCTGTACACACGATCGGACTTTGCACCATCGGACTTTTGTTGCCTGAAAGTTGGTCCGTTCGCAGACCCAACTTTTTGTCCGATGAAAGCCAAAAAAGTTGGTCCGATGGAACGTACACACGGTCGGACAAATGCGGAAAGTGTCAGATTTTGATGTTGGTTGGGCAAAAGTCAGACCGTGTGTACGGGGCTTTAGCCAGCCGTTTGCAAATATGCATTTTTGCACGCCAATTTTCGCCTGGTGTTCAGAAATGCTGGTTAAACGCCCAGTGTAAATAGGTCCTTTAAAGCACCGCAGTAGCACAACTGTTAACCCTAGCTACTGAATAGTTTTTAATGAGCCCCGTTGACAACTTCAGTTTGCCTTTACATGTATTCCACTTCCATACAAGATCAGTTTGAGATGCTTCTGACCTGCATTTCAAAGCCGTGTCAAGCCGTTTAAAAGCAGTTTTTGCATTTCCATTGACTTCTATAGCGAAAAGCAGCTCAAATGTCCTGGGTACACAGGTCCTTAAGCCTCATTGCTAATACAAGGTGATGCAATTTCAATGTTAGGGCCATACAAATCATAACCCTTTCGCTCAACTCCCCACTGCCACGTGTTAATTTCAATAAAAAAAAAAAATTTCAGGACCTCCAATGACATTTAGCTATGCCTTAACAGCAAGTAGCACAAGGTAGAGAGGCAAGGAGAGTAACACATTAGCAATACCAGAGGCCATGTATTATCCACCAGTCTTGTTACAAATTGTATAGTGGTGCTACACAATTTTAAAATGGTCTCAGAAGTTATGTTTTCAAGCAGTCCAGTTACCAAGATTGCCTAGCTGCAATGGAAGTAGTGGTGAGGACCCTTACGATGTGTTAAAGAGGTGCTTGGTTTACAAAACTGGCTAAACAGAACTTCAAATACTTTGCAAGTTAAAACTTTACCACACACACTTACCTTTTCATCACTTCCGTCTTTACAGTCTTTTGCACCATCACATTTCCATTCCATTAGCAGGCATTCACCAGATGGACATTTGAATTCCCCACTTTGACAGTGGACGTGTTTAGTGACTGTACAGTTTTGTTCATCTGAATGATCACCACAATCATTGTCTCCATCGCAGTGCATAGTATAGGGAATACACTGTCCATTAGTACACTGGAACTTGTTACTGCCACATTCCTTACGTTCTGCAAGTGTAAAGCATTTAGATAAATCTTGTGGTAGAGTGTAAAGTCAAACAGAAAAATCTTTCAAATCAAGATACTTGCATGGCAAAATGTTGCAAAGGATGAGCATTAGGTATTTCCCCAATAAAAAGTATTGTAATTTCTACATGGTTAAGTGTCTCTAAACCCAAAAAACATCACGTGTGGTGGAAGCATTCATTGAAGGCGTTATTTTCAACTGGTCAGCAAGTCCCCCCCCCTCCCCCCCACCTCCAACTTTTAACAAAAGTGTCAGTATTGAGACTAACATTTCACAGGGATGCTTACAATGATCAGCTTTTATACTTTAGATGACTTTTTTTTATAAACTGTTGCTGTAACTTCGCATTAGCTGGTGTTTAGCTTTTGTTATTAACCTTAAGCAAGGTCCATCTGAATCTACCAAACACTTGCCTTTTTAGAGAATGCCGTTAATGGTTTATTAGTTCTCCGTGTAGCAGCAATCCATAAAATAAATGGATTACTAGCCAGATCACTAGGTGTAAAAAAAAATTCAAAGAAAACCTAGAAACTATTAGTTACCAAATCTAAGGAGAGTGAAAATATTGATTTGGGTTTAGATATTTTACCAGGTTAGTCTTCCATCCATATACAAGGAATAAGCAAGGCTACCAAGTTGCCCCTAAGTGGCAGTTTAACTCTGCAGTACCAATTGCCAAGGCAAGCTGTCACAGCCTCAGGACAGTCACTGGACTGCCAGTAATTCTTTAATCTGCTTAAAATGGACATGCCAAGCAGGGACTTTTGATAAAAGATGCCCTTTGATGGTGTAGGGATCTACGGCCCTCAACTGTTAGCATGCAACTAATGTATAGAAATATGCAAGTCACTTTCTGACTCTGGGGGTTATTGGATAACGATCCTGAAGGGAGGAAGTAGCAGGTCTCAGCTGCATATCCTATCCATGCTACTGATGCCAGAGCAGAAGACAAATATGCAAGTTATTCTATGTTTCATTGGTTTATCTGAAACTGCGTATAGCTTATGTGTATTGTTAAATTAGGACAGCATGTCCTATTACCTTACATGCACTGTGCAAGATAACTAGGACTGCATTCCAGGCTGGAGGTCTCACCTCCACAGCTCTCATCTTCAGGTTAACGACACAGAAGCTGCATTATCCTCAGGGACACTTGCAATGGGACTTTGCTACAACATTCTGGAGGTCTAAAAAGGGATTCTAAAAAAGGGAATCTTTGTAAAGTTACATACTATTATACTTACCTGTCATGTAATGGTTTTGGCCAAAGCAGCCCTGATCCTATTTTGGGTCCGCCACTGGTGGTCCTTGCTCCTCCACCCAGTCAAGTGCCACCAGTGGGCTCAGGGGCCACCTTCCCATCCATTTCCCACAGAAAAATGGAGCACCAACCACCACTGTGGTGGAAGGACCTGCATGGCTGTGTTGCCATTAGTGATAGGTAAAGGAAGTCACATGGGCCATTAGTGATAGGTAAAGGAAGTCACATGGATCATAAAGGACCATTTTGTTTGCACATTAGAACTTAAATCGGGAGAAAATTACGCAGCAACTCAAAAGATCACAGGTTACATGCTTCTTACCACCATTTGAGTGCTGCAATTTAATCTTTGGTCATTTGTACAGGTATGTACATATCTGCCCTTTTTGCATGCAGCTGAATTTTTTTGTGGATTGTGCCGACTTATTTTATAGCAGAGTAAGCTTTTGAATGCTTGCCATTTCCATAATATATTCTGTAATCTAAAATTGCATTTTTTTAAAGGGTTTCTGAAAATTTGCTCACTGCCCAGAATCACTGAAGTAAAATGCCATGTCCATGTAGACCAGATGGAACATTCCTTTGAACTAGTACACATTAGACTGCCCCAAAACTGGAACAAAATGCATATCACAAGCAAACCAGAAAATGCTCAAGTATAGCAGAAAAGTTAGGACAACAGGACTCTGATGAGCACAGAATTGGTCAACATATTTGGCTTACCACAGCCTTGTTCATCAGCCTCATCAATGCAGTCTGGTTTACCATCACAGATCCAATCCTGAGGAACGCAGCAAGTCTTTGAAAGACACCGAACAGAGGGATCCGTTGGTCTCCAGCAGTTTTTTTCATCAGATCCATCAGGACACCGTGGCACCCCATCACAGCGGTATTTCTTCTCAAAACATTTTGTACTACTTTCACACTGAAAAAAGTCTGAGATAGTTTTATTATAAGAAAAGGAGTAAAATAAATTATGTATATGTGTAAATATTACACACACAATTATTGGCCAAAACAAGGATATAGGGGCCTGGGTACTGCCCCCAGGTGGGGTGTAACATGTATAACAATGTCAACTTTTTTTTTATCATGTCTCAGGTTTAGTGGTTTTAATGCTTAAAGTTAAATAAAAAAAAAAAAAAAATCCTTAAAATATGGTGCTTGGAGGTTCCCTTTATTCTGTCTGTAAAGTGGCACATATGTACCATGTAAAAAACCTGCTGCAGCACAAACACACACCTAAATAAAAATCGAAATGTTTTATATAAAATTGCCAGCAATTCAAAAAATGTTAGCGGCATGAGGTCCCCCTCAATATTCATACTTGACCCTTATGCAAGCATACAGCCTGGCATTGGAACATGTCCCCCAATGAGTGTTCAGCTTCCTATGCCTTTAATTTATCAGATTACCTATTAGCCCTCAAAAGTTTAAACATTTATCCCCCTCCCCACCCACTATACCTTTGAGTTGCCAAGTACAGGAACTTTGTGCAAGATTAGCAAAGCTTCACAAACTGAGCCCCAGGGAGTATGGTTTGTTCCTGGTCCTTCTGCCAAAAAAGGGATTTTTAAATACAGCTTACCTGTAAAATCCTTTTCTTGGAGTACATCACGGGACACAGAGCGGCATATTCATTACTATGTGGGTTATATGGAGTACCTTCAGGTGTGGACACTGGCAATCTTCAAACAGGAAGTCCCCTCCCTATATAACCCCCTCCCCTAGAGGGAGTCCCTCAGTTTTGTAGCAAGCAGTATGCCTCCCAAAATGGTCACCCAAAAGAGGGGTGGGAGCTCTGTGTCCCGTGATGTACTCCAAGAAAAGGATTTTACAGGTAAGCTGTATTTAAAAATCCCTTTTTCTTTCTCGTACATCACGGGACACAGAGCGGCATATTCATTACTATGTGGGATGTCCGAAAGCAATGCTTTAATGAGGGGAGGGAGACATCTTCCAAAGAAGGATTCAATTTTAGAGCTAAACTCAAATCATAATAATATTTCCAAATTAGTCAAGAAAGAAGAACCTTTTTCTTTTTTTTTTTTTTTTATATATAACCAAGGGTGTTTCTGATCCCGAGGATTTCAAACTGCAGCCTGTAGTACTGCCTGACCAAAGGCAGTATCCGCATTTCTTCTCACGTCTAGTTGATAAAACCTTGTAAACGTGTGGACTGATGACCACGTTGCCGCCTTGCATATCTGAGCCATAGAGATCTGATGGTGTGCTGCCCAAGAGGCGCCCATGGCCCTGGTAGAATGGGCCTTTACCGACAACGGAGGGGGCAACCTCTTCAATCCGTAGGCTTGAATGATTAATTGTCTAATCCATCTCGAGATGGTGGATTTTGCAGCTGCCTGCCCCTTCTTGGGGCCATCTGGTAGAACGAATAACACCTCTGTTTTCCGGATCTTTTCCGTAGCTTTAAGATAGGCCTTCATGGCCCGGACAATATCCAAGGTATGCAGCAACCCCTCCTTTCTAGATGTAGGTTTTGGAAAGAAGGATGGAAGTACCAAATCCTGGTTTAAGTGAAATTTGGATATAACCTTTGGTAGAAAGGAAGGATGGGGCCGGAGAACTGCCCTGTCCTTATGCAGAACAAGATATGGTTCCTTACACGATAAGGCTGCTAATTCTGACACTCTCCTGGCCGAAACTATGGCGACCAAGAAAACCAATTTTCTTGTCAGTAAGAGTAAAGGAATCTCAGCCAAAGGCTCAAAAGGCTGTTTCTGTAGAGTGGACAGGACAAGATTTAGGTCCCAAGGACAAACTGGTGACTTGACAGGAGGATTAATACGCAAGACCCCCTGTAAGAAGGTCTTTACCAGCGAGTGGGTGGCCAGCGGCCTCTGAAACCACACTGACAGAGCTGGCTTAGTGCCAGGCCTTTATCCACTCCTAGCTGGAGAAAACTTAACACCCTATCAATAGTATATTTGCGGCAATTCCATCTTTTGGATTCACACCAGCCTATATAGTTCCTCCACACCCTGTAATAAATTACCCTGGAGACCGGCTTTCTAGCCTTAATCAGGGTAGGGATTACCTGCTTAGACAGACCCCTACCCCTGAGAATCAGGGATTCAGCCTCCAGGCCGTCAAATTTAGACGCTGTAATGTAGGGTGGAGGATCGGGCCTTGTGAGAGTAGGTCTGGTTGTAGAGGAAGAGTCCAAGGGTCTCCCACTGCCATATTCAGGACTAGTGAGTACCAAGCCCTCCGGGGCCAAGCTGGAGCTATTAGAATGACTGGCTTGTGCTCCACTCTGATCTTGCGCAACAGGCGGGGGAGTAACTGTAGTGGAGGGAATGCATATAGAAGTTTGAATTGATGCCAAGGGCAAACCAACGCATCGGTTCCGCAGGCCATAGGATCCCTCGCTCGCGACACGAACCTGTCTAGTTTCTTGTTGAACCTGGATGCCATTATATCTACGTCTGGCGTTCCCCACCTCTGGCAGATTGTCTGAAAGACCTGGGGATGCAGAGACCACTCCCCTGGCAACAGACTCTGGCGACTTAAGAAGTCTGCCTGCAGGTTGTCCACTCCGGGAATGAATATCGCTGAAATGCAGGGTACATGAACCTCTGCCCATTGAAAAATCAAGTTCACTTCCCTTTGAGCGGCCTGGCTCCTGGTTCCCCCTTGGTGGTTTATGTATGCCACCGCCGTGGCATTGTCTGACTGGATTCTCACCGGGAACCCCTTTAATCTGGAGGTCCACGCCAACAGGGCTAGGCGAGCAGCTCTGATTTCCAAGATATTGATGGGGAGCTGCCTCTCTGCTTTCACCCAAGTTCCCTGGCGGGAGAACCCTTCGAAGACCGCCCCCCAGCCTGCCAGGCTGGCGTCTGTGGTAACTACCTTCCAGACAACAGGGCTGAAGGATCTTCCCTTTAGAAGATTCTGAGGGTTCAACCACCAGGCCAGGCTCTGTCGGACCCTTGATGATAGCGTCAAAGGGGACTCTAAGGCATGTGCCCTCTTGCCCCAGGCTGCTAGAATGGCTGCCTGTAGGACGCGAGTGTGGATCTGAGCGTATGGTACTGCCTCGAATGTGGCCACTAGCTTGCCTAGTAATCGCATACACAGGCGAATAGTTGGTCTTTTCTTGTTTATAACCAACTGAACCAACCCCTTGATCGCCTTGATCTTTACAAGGGGCAGGAACACCTTTTGATGTTCTGTGTCTAACCTCATGCCGAGGTATTCCAACTGCTTTGTAGGCTGGAATGCTGACTTTCCCTGGTTTAGGACCCAGCCGAATTCTTCGAGGTACCGAACCGTGAGGTTTACTGCCTTTTGCAGACCCGTCCGTGAGTGATCTATGATTAAAAGGTCGTCCAAGTATGCTAGGACTGTGACTCCTTGGATCCTTAAATTGGCCAGAATTGGGGCTAGGATCTTCGTGAATACCCGGGGGGCCGTGGCCAGCCCGAAAGGGAGCGCCCTGAATTGGAAGTGTCGCTGCCCCACCGCGAAGCGTAAAAACCTTTGATGCGACTGAAAGATTGGTACATGAAGGTAAGCCTCTTTTATGTCTATGGAGGCCAGAAAATCGTCTTTCTGAAGCGCGGCGGCTGCTGACCGGATGGATTCCATCCGGAAGGACCGCACCCTTAGATAAGCGTTTAACCTCTTTAGGTCCAAGATTGGCCTGACATCGCCGTTGGGCTTTGGTATGACAAAGAGATTGGAATAGAAACCTAGGCCTTGCTCTTGGGCTGGCACTTCTATAATTACGTCCTGGCAAAGCAGGTGATCCAAAGCTGCCAGCATTGAGGCCTTCCTTGCTGGATCCCTTGGTAGCCTTGATTCTTGAAAATGAGGCGGAGGATATCTTAGAAACTCCAATCTGTAACCTGTGGTTACAGATGCCCGGGCCCAATTGTCGGGGATCTTGGCTTCCCAAACTTCTGAGAAGAGACGAAGCCTTCCCCCCACCCGTGAGAGTGGGGGCGCCCCTTCATAAGGCAGACTTAGGGGCTGTCTTTGACGGCTTGCGATACCACGGCTTCTTACCCCCAGGGGTCTGTCCCTGCGATCTACTGTTAACGTTGGATCGTGCAGGCGGCCGTCGATACTGCCTGGAATTAGAGGGCCCCGAGACAGGAAAAAGCTGCCTTTTAAATGTAGGAGCCCGGAATGTCTTTTTGACCGGTAAAAGGGTACTCTTGCCATTTGAAATAGTCTGAATATATTTATCCAGATCTTCTCCGAAGAGTCGTCCTCCATGGAAGGGAAATCCTGCCAGAAGCTTTTTGCATGGGGGTTCTGCCGCCCAGTTCTTCAACCATAAGAGCCTTCTCATGTGTACCAAACATAGTGATAAACGAGAAGCCTGCTGGATGGAATCTTTTATAGCATCTACCGCGAAACACAGAGCTCTGGGAATGTCAGCAAACTCTTCTGCTTGTTGGGTAGGCATGTCCTTTAACATCTCTTTTGTCTGGTCTTTTAATGCCTGACAAACTCCAATTGCAGCTACCGCTGGCTGCACCACTGCTCCTGCCGTAGCAAAGGATGCTTTTAAAAGTGTCTCTAATCTTTTATCAACCGGATCTTTAAACATATGTATGTTTTCCACCGGGCAAGTTAGTGATTTATTCACACATGAGATGGCTGCATCCACTACTGGGAGCCTCCACTTCTTGGAGAATTTTTCCTCCATGGGATAAATGACCGCAAATCTTTTTGGTGGCAGAAAAACCCTGTCCGGCCGTACCCAATCCCGAAAGATCAATTCCTCCAAGAGAGGATGGACCGGAAAAACTGCGTTGCTTAACGGGGCTTTCAAAGAGCCCAGAGAGGATACCGGAGGAACCTGAAGTTCTGGCAATGGCAAACTAAATGCCGAGCGGACCATGTCCGTCAAAGACTGTACCCACACAGTCTCTCTGTCTGGGAGTCTGAAAATGGTTCCTCAGAGGTAGACCCCTCCATCCCTGAACCCTCTTGGTTCAGGTCCAGTTGATCCTCCTGTGATTCTAATTCCTCCGGAGAGAGAATCTCAGCATCTGAGGATACACCCCCTGGTGATGGGGATCTAACCCGTTTCTTACCAGGAATAGCTCTGGCGATCAATGCCGCTATTCTCTCTTCTAGCCCCCCTAGGGATACGGCTAGCATCTCCTCTGTGATAAACACAGGGCTGGGCTGATCTGGGCCAGCCTCCGCACCAGATCCCCCTAATGGCTCATCCAAGGCGCTTCTTAAATTAATAAGCTGCGGGGAAAGTATCGGCATATCAGAATCAGAAAGGGACCCCTTTTGTTTTTTGGTCTTTTTTGTCCCCTTTGACCCCGAACCCTTGGAAGCCATAATACAAAATCGAGGGACTCCGCCCACACAACAGACTGTAGTGGCCAGGAGTACAAATTTTCAGAGTTTAGGGGAGAATAGATCACTAGTGTCCCCAAAAACTGATGGGCCCGTATGTTGGTCTTTTCTTTTTTTTTTTTTTTTTTTTTAAATAATTATATATTATATATTATATATTTGACAACATACAATGACCCTAATTTAAGTTTGCCAGCCTCCAACCTGCTGCAAAATAAGGGGGATTTCTTGGCTTAACAATAAAGGCATTGGAACAAAGTCCACATGTACTACCCCTCTTCCGCCACCGGGAGTCACTGTTCTGCCGCTCTGCGTCCTCTCCTTGAAAAAATCAGCCTCAGACTGAGCCCTGACAAGGCCTGCTGTCTATAACAGCACAAAGGCGCGCCCCTGTATGACGCCGCAGGCCCGCCCCCCCCCCCGCCCTCCTGTCTGGACGGCGCGAAAAACGTCAATAAGACGTGCGCGCGCGCGTATGCCGGATACAGGAGGAACATGGAGGAGCCGCGCTGCTGGAGATCCAGGCACGCAGAAACAGGCGGCAGATTCAAACCCCCGGCCAGGTAGGACTCTCTCAAGGCCCCTAGGGATCCTTACTAGCCCTAGGAAGAAACAGCAGGTTAGCTAGCAACACATATTTAGACAGGGGGGCCTAGTGATGGGGGGAGAAAGGGTGTCATCCTGTCTCTTTTAGACATAGTGATCACGGTTGCCCATGCAGAGCATACTTAGGCTATCCCCCCTTTTAGGTTACCCCGGGGAGCCTGCTGTCGAACCAAGTCCCGCAGGCTCCCCCTTACCTGCTCCATGCTGCAGGATGTTTGACCAGCAAACTGATCCAATCTTCTCCCATCTCCGTGGGTAGCGTAGTAGACCTTCAGGCCCTGGGGTCCTATGAAGGTACCCACTGTCCTGGACCTATATAGCACCCTGGCAAAACAGGAACTTTATGGTTTTTGCAGACTCCAAGTCCTGGGCCCAGGGTCCAGCCCTCCAAAGAGGAGCATTATAGGCAAAACCCCACGGTTTGGGGCCCGGGTACTGTCCACTTTGGCACTGAGGCTCCTTGGACAGATCCGGTAGCCCGCCCTTAATCCCAAGGATGTGGAGCAAAGCTATTCCGTGACCAACACCTAAGACACTGGCGAAAAAACTGAGGGACTCCCTCTAGGGGAGGGGGTTATATAGGGAGGGGACTTCCTGTTTGAAGATTGCCAGTGTCCACACCTGAAGGTACTCCATATAACCCACATAGTAATGAATATGCCGCTCTGTGTCCCGTGATGTACGAGAAAGAAAGTACATTTCTGATAAAACCAGCAGGCACACACATCCAGTGGTGTCACTAGGGTTGGTGTCACCCGGTGCAGTAAAACATGGCATCACCCCCATGGCATCGTGCCCACCCCAAACCAGCCCCTGTTAAATGATCGTATAGGGTGGTATAGCGACAGGTTAGGGTACATTGGGATGGTATAGGGCAGGTTAGTGTAGTATATAAAGTCATATAGTGACAGGTTGGGTGGTATAGGGTAGGTTGGGGTGGTATAAGGCAGGTTGAGGATGGCACAGGGCAGGTTTGTATTCTTATGTAGTGACAGTGTGCAGTAACCTATAGCATACATCATGCTTGCAGATAAAGACCTGGTTGAGGCTGCTGTGGGGTGGGGCTGCTGTGTCCTCGGCTCCATCTCCTTCAGCTGTGAGATCAGCATGAAGGGGTCTGTGGGAGGAGTGGAGGTGGCCACACCCCCAGCTCTGCCCACCTAATCCAGCTGCCTCGGGAGATATTGGAGATCCAGGTGACAGCTTGGGGGGGGGAGGTGTTCTAGGCAGCCACCCCCGCATGGCTGAATCCCTTGCTCGCTGCAAGCTATAGCATTTAGTGGCGGCCCCGAAATCATCCCTCTGGTGGGTGTCACCCATTGGGGGCAACACTGCACACAGTCTTCATATTCAACAAAAAAAAGCAGACACATATGTTACCTTCATTTGTACAGTAGGTTGTGCAGTCCTCTTCATCTGAACCATCCAAACAGTCATTTTCTCCATCACACATATACTCAAAAGATATACATTCTTTTCCATCTCGGCACAGAAAAAAGGTCCGTCCACAAACCAAAGTTTTCAGGAAAAGCAGGTTTTCTGATGCATTCTCATCTGTCAAGATAATATATGCTAAGAACCATTGTCACTAGGTGGACTACAAACAGTAACTAAGGGCATTTCTTGAAAACACAAACACACAAATGGGTTTTTGGTGCCGATACCAAAAATGAAAAATACACTAGGCTGAAAACTGAAACTGACCGATACCTAAAACATTTTTTTAGAAAAATAGATTTGATATATAAAAATTGTTATATTAGTTATATTATTCATATCCCAACTTAATCATTAAAATTTCATGTGTAGCACCCTGCTCCCAATGACTGGGTCGCCATTCTAAAATTTAGAGGGCGTCTGAGCCAATAGTGGGCTCAGACTTTGTTGAATTCCATTAAAATTAGCCTCTTGCTAATGGTTATGCTTGGTAGGATTTTCCCCTGTTGCCTGTAGGTGGCGTTACCACCTCAGGCCCATGTTGGACTACAAGCAAACCATGGTGTTTAAGTGACTCTTAGCAGCAGCCCAGTGGGAGGGGTGCCCCACTATGCATGCTGGGAGGGGGATACATAAGGGGTAGATGCCGTTTTTCAGGGTCCTTCGCCTTGTGGCCCTCCTGGCATGAGGCACATATGAGCGATTTTTTTTCTTTAATTCTTTATTTAAAGATGTGTCACAGATACAATAAAGCGGTAACTTCACAGAATTAATAAACTTGCGAGGTATTATCCATACTCTTTGCTGAATCACAAAACGTCCACAAAAAGAAAAAAAACGGCCGAAAAAATACAGATATGTAAATACAAGACATTCCTATTTCCCTGGGGAATAACCCCCCCAGGCAGGTACCACCTGGGGTAAGCCCACTCGGGGGGGGGCAGGGCACCCTTAAACCGTCAGGGAGTTCCAACACATCATAGAGGGAAGTCTAAAACTGGGTAAAAAGTGTTCTTGAACACACCAAAATTTTCAATTATTTATCTGAGAAGAATTGGAAGGGAACAGGAAAAAAAAAAAAAAAGGGGAAAGGAAAGGGGAAAAAAAAAAAAAAAAGGGGGGGGATGGGTGGTCACTAACCAGAGGCGTCCCCCTGCATCAGTCAGGCAGCAGAAGCTACCATAAAAAAAAGAGACTCAACTAGGTATATTGGAGGTATTCATCCGAGAAGCGAAACAGGTCCCAATGTATCCATCTAGACTTGTGTTCCTCAGACTTATCCTGCAATTCTGCTGTCAGCTCCTCCATCCGTTCTATGTCTTTCACTCTCGCGAACCACTGGGCCACCGTTGGGGCAGACTGCTGTTTCCACAAAGGCGGGATGCACGCCCGAGCGGCATTAAGGAGGTGTTTGAGAAGGGATTTATGGTATAGTTTCCTGGACAATGGGGTAAGGTTAAGCAGGACAGCCGCTGGGTCATCCTGCAGCAAAAAGTCAGTAAGCTTGTGTATGAGTTTAAGCACTGGTTGCCAGAAAGTGGCAAGTGTAGGACACTCCCAGAAAATATCAAGAATTGTACCAGAGTGGAGGCCACATCGCCAGCAACGATCTGTCTGGGGGGGGGGGGGAATATTTTTGCTAGAACCGACGGGGTCCTATACCAACGCGTCAGAATTTTGTACGTGGTTTCCTGGTATCTACTGCATAGGGAGGATTTTTTGCGAAGAAAAGTATGCTCTCCTTTTGAGGTTTGGTAAAGGTGACCTGGAGGTCTCTCTCCCATTTCGCTACGAACGGAGGATCCGATGTAGCGTGGAGGTCCAACAAGCATTTGTACGAGGTTGATAAGAACCTCCGAATTGGACCCTCTCCCAGGCAGAGCTCCTCAAAAAAGAGTGGAGCCTACGAGTGAAGAGAGCCGGGCTAGGCAGTGATCTAAGAAAGTGTGATAACTGCAATATTCTCCAGTGGTTCAGTGTAAGAGGGGCCCCTCCTGAAAGCAATGCCTCTGGAGATACCAACCTTGCGGTCGCAAAAACCGCAAGGCTCTCACATATGTGCGATTTTGACTTTGGGCTATGCTGGCTGGGGCCTGCGATTACAAGGGGGATTCCAAGCTGCCCATCCAAATGGGGGAAGCGGCTTAACGAAGGAAACCAGGGGAGCACCTGCCCTGGAGACTAAGCAATGCAAGATGATGTCTCAGGATAGGCCTGGTGACTTAGTTATAAAGGGATCCACTATTCTATTTGTCTTACAGTGTGCCGGATCGGCTTAAAGGCTTTTACTGTAAGGCTGGAAGTTTGGAACTTAAATCCTGTGGCAGAGGATCCCTGGCTATCCATCTTTGGTTCTCAGACAGTCTGTGGCAGAGACTGTTCTCATACGGTTCGTGCATCATCCTGGCTGCTAGGCTATGTGAGGGTCTATCCGGGTGAGCAATATCTATTCAAGAGAGTGGCGAATACTGGACTTAAAATATTTTTGTGTGCTCTGTACCACGTACCTGAACCTTCCCTCCTACCTACTTTCTTCACAAGTTTTTTGCAGCAAAAATAAAACCTAACAGTTGAAGGTTTTACATCTTGTGTGGACATTGCAATTTCTGTTCCTCCCCTGACAACAAATCTAGGAGGCAACGTGCAAAACCCAATCAAAAACACTAGCTTCTACGGGGGTATTGTGCTCCACATAAAATAGTACAAACCAGTAATGTAAATAAGTACTTTAATAAAAAGCAACCCACATAAATTGGACACAAGACGAAATCAAATACAAAATTTGAATTAAACCAAGTACAGCTTATCCTGCAGTGCAGACTGCAGTCAGTGCACATTGTAAAAAAAAAAAAAAGCCATAAAATAAAAAGCCAAAATACTTTATTTTCAACCTAGGCCAGAGTTGGAGGCCTATCCACACCCAGGCTGAGACAGAGGATCCCTGACAGAGTGATCGGTCGGTGTCCCAGTTCAACGGTGACCTGTGGGAGGACTGGAGACAAATCCTAAAGGACAGTGTGTTGCAGTTCGTAGATGGAGTGTTCCGGAAGGACAAGGCCTGATCTGATTGGGCAAGTGCCCGTCTCACCCAAGCATACTAACTGTATTGCAGGAGGGTGGATCATTTACACTCACCATTGATCTGACTATTTGGGCATCTTCCGCCAGTTTACTTATTTCGGATTACAAATAAATTTTGTTGCGTGCCAACGTGGATGTGTTAATTTGTATGGAGGTTTGGTCTGGCCAACTAAACCATATTAGTGAAGTATATTATCTAAAGACTGCCTGTTAGGTATAGTGAACTGTAGATATTCATCTACATACCCTTTAACTGGGTAATTGGCTCTAGACTGTACAGTACTGTTATATGGGAAAGCTGGGTGAGGCTTGGCAGGGTGCTCCAGTGTGAGTATCTTACTGAAGGAATCCATTTGCTGTGTACATAATTATAATTTGTACTTATCTGTTACCAGCAATTCTGACTCTTGCAGAGCTCTGCAAGAAGTCCACTATTGTTTTACCTTTGTTTATTTTTGCTTTTATTTTACCAAGTGAAGAGTTACATTGGTTAAAGTGGTTGTAAACTGCATATACAATTTTTTTTTTTTAAACCTGCAAGGCAAAAGGCATAATCAGCTAGCCGATTATGAAATATTTACCTCGGAACAAGGTAAAGAGCTCCGGCATGTCTTCCGGGTATCGCCGTTCCAGCGGTGTGATTGGCTGGAGCGGCGACGTCACTCCCACGCGCGGGAGATTTTTAAAACCGGCAAGGTCCGGCGGCTGCCGGTCCTTTCGCCATGGATTCCCCCCCTGCACATGCACTGCTGCAATCAGAGGCGCATTGCGAGGGGAATATCTCCTAAACCACACAGGTTTAGGAGATATTCTTTTACCTACAAGTAAGCCTATAATAAAGCTTACCTGTAGGTATAAATTAAAAAAATGGGTTTTACAACCACTTTAAGCTGAATCTGTGCAGTTTCTCTGTCATCCCACAGGATCAATACAACTCAAGGTAACCCATTTGTTTACATAATTTACTGTGGTGTGCCAAGGTATTGTGTTTCCTAACAATTATTGGGGTTCACAATTCCCACTGATACCAGTTGTTGCCAAGGGAGGGTTCGAGGGACAGTTTTAGGGGTTGATGGCCAGAGAGCATAAAGCCAAAACAAACCAGCAGCTCCTTCGGGGGTAGTGCTACACTTGTGATCTGAAATAAGCAAGCGAAGAATGCTTAAAGTGACCCACAATTTTTCTTTTGATACAATATCAGATATGGTGCGCCGACTCAGCAATCCTTCATTTCACAGTGTGTTTGTGCATATACACAGTAATGCTTTTAAAGTTCACTGTCCATTATCTCAGACAATCAACTGCACTTTAGACTTCTCTCTTGGGGCCAAGCATAGTTTTTAACGTGTCGGATATTGCTGCTGCAGTATGTGAGCCACACAAATCACGTGGCGTTAAGTAGGAGATTTTGCAATTGCAATTTGTCATCTATCCACTGCGCCGTCAGGCTACGCATGCTCGGACTGATGTCTGAACTCCAAATGTCAGTAGTAAAACTGATTGCTATGATGTCATGAGCTCATGAATGCGTTTTCTAACACTGCAAAACAATTCAGGTAGACAGGTAGCTGCAAGGTAGCGTCTGCTTGGTAGCGAGTAATGAGGCTCAATATGTTGCATGATCCTACGGAATCCAACATCCTCCACAACAAAGAATGGCTGGTCGGCTAATGCAATAAATTCCATAATTTAATCTGTAATGGCACAAGCTTTGGGACTGTCACTTGCATATTTTTGCATTTTTTTCAAAGACTGTGGCCACAGATGGTGTTTAGTAAATAGGGTGTGCTGCGCTGCTAAAATTAATACATCAATACTGAATGTGATAACAAAATGTGCATTGAGTACTGTGCTGCCTTCACAGTATATTATATTTGCATGGCACTCGGCGCAGTGTTCTGTTCCTTTAAGACCCTCCATGTTCTTGAAGCCTAGAAGGCGGGTTTTCCCTGTACTCCTATAGAGCATGCACATATCCTTTCTTTTCAACTCCAGCTACAGAAGTGTGAGCACATCCTCAGGAACTTCTTAGAAGCTATTACAGGTTGCAAAGCTGATGAACACCAAAGCCTGTAAGTAAAGGGGTTTGCTAGTTCAGCTTTATATAGAGGGATGCTAGGCACAGCTAGTATAATGTGTGTTTTCAGTCTGTAGCAAGCAAGCACATGTTAGGCCCAATCCCGGGTTGTGAGATTGGGTAGTTGCTTGAATAGAATGTTAGTGCCTTTTTTATGTTTGGTTTTACTTTGTTTGGGGTTTAACCAAATCAAATCATATCACATTTTCACATGCGTTGTACACATTCTTGTGAATGATATCTCAGTAAAGACTGCATCAGTTCATTAACAAGCGCATCTTTCATTGGGATTCGGTTATACTTGATAAGCTGTGTCTCTAAACAGCAACACACACAACAGCTGGGACATTACAGTAAAAAGCGTTAAAAACGTTTACGTGTCAGAAGCAACTAAACAGCTTTGAATCGTCCTCAACAATAAAAGGACAAATCCTTTCAGCCACATGCAAATGAAAGTGAAACTAATTTCTCTCACTCACTATAACACTGATATTGCCTGTGTCATTATCCACGCTGCCAGCTAAAACAAGATGGAGAACACAGAGACTAACTCTCTGACTGTTAACCCTCAATGCTACTATAAGGAGGAAGACACACACTGCTTGCCAAGAACCAAGTCTAGATGCGCAACACTGTCTAGAGCGTCCAGTCAAACAAATCTTACTTCAGCTAGCGCCAATTCAGCAAGATTTAAACGTACTAGTTCTAGACATTCAAGCATCACAAGTCTGTCATCGTCGTTAGCGACAAAGCGACTAAGGCAAGAGCAAAAGCAGAGGCAGCTTGTGCCATGGCTTCTTATGCAGAGCAGGAAGCTGAATTGATGAGAGAATTAGCAAGACGTGAATCTGAAACACTCACAAGAAAAGCGCTGCAGCAGCCTTAGCCGAAGCAGAAGTTTTCGGAAGAGCTGCTGAAGCTCAATTCAATGGCATAGAAAACCAGATGTCATCCCACAGCGCAATCCAACGCACCCGTGAGTACGTACAGTCACAAGCAACCATGTACACTGACCAGCAGCCCAATGATGCACCTAGGTCTTCATCGATTCCACCAGCAATAGACAACTTCAATATTACGCAACATTGCAAGACTGGATCAGAACCTCAGTGTAGGAAGTCAAATGGTCGCATGCGCAGAGACCAATCTGCCAACCCTCCAAGAGGACAAACGGATGCTTGCATACTCTCTCCTCAAGCAAATACAAGTCCGGACTATAACAGAAAGACTTACAACAGACGAGAACCACCACCTAAACAGTGTATTCTGTCAAGCACCTTATCAGCCTTACCAACCTCATCCATACCCTGAGTGTACACCCAAGAAGTATTCGCCAGATGCAACAAGTGCTATAGAAGTGGTAAATCATCTGATGACCCGTGAGATAGTGAGCGCTGGTCTCATGAAATTCGATGACCGTCCGGAAAACTACTGGGCCTGGAAGTCATCTTTCCTGAGCGGTACCCAAGACTTAACGCTGACAGATAAAGGAAGGCTTGACCAGCTCGTCAAATGGCTAGGACCAGAGTCCACTGAACAAGCCCAAAGAATCAGATCAGTACATGTTCATGACCCAACTGCAGGACTTGCAATGGTGTGGCGGAGGTTAGAACAATGCTATGGATCACCTGAAGTGATTGAAGATGCTCTTCTGAAAAGGATAGAAAACTATCCAAGAATAACAAACAAGGATTACCAAAAGCTGAGAGGTTTGGGAGACCTACTCTTAGAAATAGAAGTCGCTAAGTCTAGTGGATATCTGCCAGGTCTCTCATATCTGGATACAGCACGTGGAGTTGAGCCCATAATCGAGAAACTTCCTTACAACTTGCAAGAAAGGTGGGTAGCTCAAGCTTCAAGATACAAGAAAGATCATCGAGTTGCATTTCCACCGTTCGCCTTCTTCGCTGAATTCATAGAAGACCAAGCTGAAATACGCAATGACCCAAGCTTTGCTTTCCTGAACAAGAGAACAGCGAGCTTCCCAAAGGTAGAGCAGAAACCTCCAGGGCTTTACAAAGAACGCAGACCAACAGTTTCTGTAAGGAAGACAGAAGTTCCACTGAATCTGCAGCCAATCAGGAAGACAACACAAGTAAGAAGTTGAAGAGCCAGACAAAATATGTCCTATCCACAACAAGCCTCATCCACTAAGAAAATGTCGCAATTTCAGAAGTAAGACATTAGAAGAGCGCAAAGCTTATCTTAAAGACAAATCGCATTTGTTTCAGATGCTGCGCTTCAATTCAGCATATTGCAAAAGATTGTACAAAAACAATACGATGCACAGAGTGTAACAGTGACAAACACTTGTCAACACTGCACCCGGGACCACCACCATGGAAACAAGAAGCTCCGGTAACTCAGGAAGATCATGGTGGGGAGCAAGGCGAAAGTTCAACGCCAGCAGTAACCTCAAAGTGCACTGAGATCTGTACAGAACAGGGCCGCTCAAGATCATGCTCCAAGATATGCTTAGTTAAGGTGTATCCAGCAGGTTTCAGAGAAAAGGCAATCAAGATGTACACAGTCTTGGATGAACAGAGTAACAGATCGCTGGCAAAAACAGAATTCTTTGACCTCTTCGGTGACAAAGGAACTCCAACCCCATACACCTTGAAGACTTGCTCTGGAGTTGTAGAGACAATAGGAAGAAGAGCAAACAACTACATCGTCGAGTCATTAGATGGAAAGACAAAGGTGACTCTTCCTACCCTCATAGAATGTGATGAGATACCAGACGACAGGTCAGAGATTCCCACACCTGAAGTTGCTCGTCATCACCCTCATCTGGTGCAAATAGCAGACCAGATACCAGCACTAGATCCAGATGCTGCAATCACCCTTCTACTTGGGAGAGATATCCTCAGAGTGCACAAAGTCAGAGAACAGTACAATGGGCCACACAATGCACCATTTGCACAACGCCTTGATCTCGGATGGGTCATCGTTGGAGAAGTATGTCTAGACGGACTGCACAAGCCAGCAAAAGTAAATGTCTACAGAACACACCTGTTGCAGAATGGTCGTACCTCGTGTCTTTGCCCATGTACCAACAGTTTACACATTAAAGAGAAATTAGATAATCCAACACATCATCGGAGTATCCAGAGGTGCATGGAAGACTTAGCCTCAACTGGAAATACAGATGAACTGGGTTGTAAGGTGTTTGAAAGAACAAGAGACGACAAGCCAGCACCCTCGGTAGAAGATACCTTCTTCCTCGAGATCATGGACAGAGAAGTCTACAGAGACAAGTCAGGCAGCTGGGTAGCCCCTCTACCCTTCCGGTCACCACGCCATCGCCTTCCTAACAACAGGGTACAAGCAGAGAAACGCTTCAGTTTGTTGCAGCGCACTCTACAAAGAAAGCCAAATATGAAGAAACACTTCCAAGCCTTTATGCAAAAGATTTTTGACAACGAGCAGGCAGAAGAGGCGCCACCACTACAAGAAAACCAAGAACACTGGTACTTACCAATATTTGGGGTGTATCATCCTCAGAAACCAGGTCAGATACGTGTAGTATTTGACTCTAGTGCGAAGCACGAAGGCATCTCACTAAATGATGTCCTTCTCAGCGGACCTGACCTGAATAATACACTCCTTGGAGTACTCATCAGGTTCAGAAAAGAACTCGTAGCAGTAACAGCAGACGTACAACAGATGTTCTACTGTTTCTTCGTTCGAGAAGATCACAGAGACTACTTAAGGTTCCTGTGGTATGCAGACAATGACTTTAACAAAGACATCATAGAGTACAGGATGAAGGTACATGTGTTTGGAAACAGCCCTTCCCCAGCTGTAGCTATCTACAACCTGAAACGAGCAGCACAGCAAGGTGAAAGACATGGCCAAGAAGCCAAACAGTTCGTCATGAAGAACTTCTACGTGAACGATGGACTTGCCTCTTTCTCCAGTAACGAAGAAGCTATTAGCATCCTAAAAAGTACAAAAGAAATGTTGGCAGAATCCAACATAAGATTGAACAAGGTAGCTTCCAACAGCAACAGAGTCATGGAAGCATTTCCAATGGAAGACCGTGCTAAAAGATCTTAAAGACTTAGATCTATGGACAGAATCACCACCTTTGCAAAGAAGTCTTGGGCTTAGTTGGGACCTAAAGACCGATAGTTTCACCTTCAGGGTCTCCATAGAAGAGAAACCATTCACGAAAAGAGGTATTCTATCTACAGTCAACAGTCTTTATGACCCCCTGGGATTCGTAGCACCCATCATCATGCAAGGCAAAGCTCTTTTGAGACAGATCACTACCGAGCAAGAACAAATTGACTGGGACGTACCTCTCCCTGAAGAGAAGCAAATGCAGTGGAAGTTATGGAAAGACTCATTGTTAGAGCTTGAACAACTCAACATCCCAAGACCATACGTACCTGTTTCTTTGTCTGCTACAAAGAAGAGAATTATGCATATTCTCTGACGCTTCCACTATAGCTATCGCAGCTGTAACTTACCTTAGAGTAATAGACACTGAGGGACAAAGCCATGTTGGGTTCATCATGGGAAAATCTAAACTAGCTCCCAGACCTGCTCACACTGTCCCACGTCTAGAACTTTGTGCTGCTGTCTTAGCGGTAGAGATAGCAGACATGATTACGACTGAACTAGACATTGAGATCCATGCAGTGAACTTTTATACGGACAGCAAGATTGTGTTAGGATATATTCACAATGCTTCAAAAAGATTTTACACATATGTGACCAACAGAGTGACACGTATCAGAAAATCTACAAGTCCAGATCAGTGGCATCACATCAACACCGACAAGAACCCAGCAGATCATGGGACAAGATTGGTGTCAGCCGCTGTACTCAAGCAAACAAACTGGTTCGTAGGTCCATCGTTTCTTGGTAAGCCAGAATCCAAAGAGACTACCCAGGTAGAGACCTTTCAGCTCATAGAACCAGATCAAGACAAAGAGGTAAGACCTCAAGTTATAGTTTGTAAGACTTTAGTTACCAGATACAGTTTGGGCACCCATAGATTTGAGAGGTTTCCAATTGGAAGTCGCTGACACGTGCAATCGGAAAACTTATCTGTCTAGCCAGACACTCCTGCAGAGCTACTAATACTGATCAGCGTAGCAGCGACCATCTTGAACAAGCCAAGGTCGTGATCATCAAATGCGTACAGCAGGAAGTCTTTAAAGAAGAAATTCAAAGCCTTCTGAAAAAGGAAGAGATTTCTCGACAGAGTTCGCTCAAGAAGTTAAACCCTATCCTCGACGAAGAAGGAGTACTAAGAATAGGAGGTCGTTTGTCGGCAGCAGATATGACTATCCAAGAGAGACATCCCTTCATCATACCCAAGAATCATCACATCGCTCTTCTTCTGGTAAGACACTATCACGAGCAAGTGGCACATCAAGGACGACACTTCACTGAAGGAGCAGTACGGTCAGCAGGATTGTGGATCATAGGAGGTAAGAGACTAGTCTCCAGCGTGATCAGCAAATGCGTTACCTGTAAGAAGATTAGAGGGAAACTTGAAGTTCAGAAGATGTCAAACTTACCTGCAGACAGACTTGCTTCAGATCCTCCGTTCACTCACGTAGGTCTAGACGTCTTTGGACCATGGAACATCTCTTCTCGCAAGACCAGAGGAGGCAGTGCCGAAAGTAAACGTTGGGCTGTTCTGTTCTCTTGTCAGAGTACTAGAGCAGTTCATATTGAAGTGATTGAATCTTTATCCACTTCAAGTTTCATCAATGCCTTGAGAAGATTCTTCTCCATCAGAGGACCAGCGAAATTGATTCGTTCAGACCGCGGCACAAACTTTATTGGGGCCTGCAAGGAATTGAAGATCATTTCTACAGACTCCGAAACAAGTTCCTATCTTCAAGATCAAGGATGCACTTGGACTTTTAATCCTCCACACGCATCTCATATGGGAGGAGCATGGGAGAGGATGATTGGAGTAGCTCGTCGTATTCTGGACGCCATGCTCCTGAAGGTTGGGTCTACTCGCCTCACTCATGAAGCTTTGACTACACTAATGGCTGAAGTCGTGGCCATTATGAACGCCAGACCTTTAGTTCCAGTGTCTACAGATCCGGAGATGCCGTCAGTCTTGACACCCGCAATGCTGCTGACACAGAAGATGGAACCAATGACAGCTCCCACAGGAGACTTTGACCTCAAGGACTTGTACACCAAGCAATGGAGACAAGTTCAAAGTCTTGCGGACATTTTCTGGAAGAGGTGGAGACAGGAATTCCTGGTGACACTCCAGCCACGCAAGAAATGGCAAGATGACAAGCCCAACTTACAAGTTGGAGACATTGTCTTATTAAAAGACACTCAGGCCCACAGGAACGAATGGCCCATTGGACTCATTGTGGGAACTGATCCTAGTAGTGATGCTAGAGTTAGAAAGGTAGAAGTTAGAATTGTTAGACAAGGCATTCCCAAGGTGTATGCTAGGCCAATTTCTGAAGTAGTTTTACTTCTGTCCAAAAGTTAGTGGCATAACAAAAAGTATGCCAGGTGGGGAGTGTGCTGCCTTCACAGTATATATTATATGCATGGCACTCGGCAGTGTCTGTTCCTTTAAGACCCTCCATGTTCTTGAAGCCTAGAGGCGGGGTTTTCCCTGTACTCCTATAGAGCATGCACATATCCTTTCTTTTCAACTCCAGCTACAGAAGTGAGCACATCCTCAGGACTTCTTAGAAGCTATTACAGGTTGCAAAGCTGATGAACACCAAAGCCTGTAAGTAAAGGGGTTTGCTAGTTCAGCTTATATAGAGGGATGCTAGGCACAGCTAGTATAATGTGTGTTTCAGTCTGTAGCAAGCAAGCACATGTTAGGCCCAATCCTTTGTATTAGCTATGTAGAATGTATGTTGCTTGAATAGCCATGCTTACATTTGTCTTTTTATGTTTGTTTTACAGTTTTACCAAATCAAATCATATCACACATTTTCACATGCTATTGTACACATTCTTGTGAATGATATCTCAGTAAAGACTGCATCAGTTCATTAACAAGCGCATCTTTCATTGGGATTCGGTTATACTTGATGTTAAGCTGTGTCTCTAAACAGCAACACACACACAGCTGGGACATTACAAGTACAAAAAAAAATATATATAGATAACCAACACCAAGTGCTCCGATGTGTAACAAAATCACATAAAAAAGCAAACAGTGTTGACAAAGTTCATAAAGTGTTGGTAGTCAGCTCCAGGGAAAATTCAAAGTTCAGTGAGTTCAGAGAAATATCCCAAGTAGGAGATTGAGATTCTGCAGGACAGAAGAGAAGCCTCCACCTCCACCTCTTAATGCAAATCTGCTTACCAGATAGATAATAATCGCGAGCATTAACAGCACAGCAGGTGGATTGCCTTAACGAGTATCAACGTGGAATCCTGTGTGAATCTCCAAACTTAGTCTCAATGCGGCTGGGGTCCCAAAAATCAATCACTCCCAAAGTGTAGCAAGAAAAGAAAAGGGATGCCAACATAGAGTAGTAACGTTTTAAAAAGTTTAATAAAAGAAATTCGATTGCACTTACAAGTAACGAATCCTTTGGAAGGCATATAAATAGTAAGCGGCCGGCTCTCACAATCCGCCCGTCCTTCCGGATGGTCGTGAGGATAAAAACAATGGTGTCGTCAGCACGCCGTTCCTCCCTACGCCGTTTCGTCCAATAGCAGACTTCATCCAGGGATGCTTTCAAAGGATTCGTTACTTGTAAGTGCAATCGAATTTCTTTTATTAAACTTTTTAAAACGTTACTACTCTATGTTGGCATCCCTTTTCTTTTCTTGGCTACACTTTGGGAGTGATTGATTTTTGGGACCCAGCCGCATTGAGACTAAGTTTGAAGATTCACACAGGATCCACGTGTTACTCGTTAAGGCAATCCAGCCTGCTGTGCTGTTAATGCTCGCGATTATTATCTATCTGGTAAGCAGATTTGCATTAAGAGGTGGAGGTGGAGGCTTCTCTTCTGTCCTGCAGAATCTCAATCTCCTACTTGGATATTTATTTCTCTGAACTCACTGAACTTTGAATTTTCCTGGAGCTGACTACCAAACACTTTATGAACTTTGTCAACACTGTTTGCTTTTTTATGTGATTTTGTTACACATCGGAGCACTTGGTGTTGGTTATCTATATATATTTTTTTGTACTCAATGCACATTTTGTTATCACATTCAGTATTGATGTATTAATTTTAGCAGCGCAGCACACCCTATTTACTGTTTACATTTTGTTTATCTGACATTTGTGCTGCAGCAGCATTCACGTTTACTCTTATTTAAGATTGCTTGGTCTTGCCACCAATCCAATTTTTGTTTCATATTAGACCTGCGCAGTATTTTCCACTGTTTTTCACAGATGGTGTTTAGCCTGAGGCAATTTTTGGAAGTGCCACCGTTTTCTTGTAATCTGAATGCTGAACTGGATGATGCGTTTTCAGGTGGTGTATTAAACCTGTTAAAAATGCCTTGCCACTGTACCCCACCCTCTTAAAAATTTTGCTGAGCACAGACTGCAGATTGCATATTTGGGGTCTTTATCAGAAACTTAAATTTCCACACTGCAGACATGGTCCACCTTTGATGGTAGCGCAGAACAGCATAGAACCTTGGCACCCCAGATGATGTTTTGGAACTACATTTTCCATGATACTCATGCACTTTAGTGTAGTTGAGCATCATTGGGGTGCAGAGGTTCGTCATCACTGGCATAGATGCTATACACAGATAAAATTTCAGTACTATAATAGACTACTAGTTGGATTGTTTGTCAGTTTAAGCAAGGCAAACGTGGCAATGCTCCCGGCGAATAGTAGTGATGGTAGTCATCTAGGAGGGACAGTGCCCACTCTTGTACTTATGTGCAGCCCTCTATGTAGCACCTCTTGGGTCCTAGTAGCGTCTCACAAGCATGGGGAAGGTGCTTCCAGCTTCTCAGCAGGGAACGTGTTTACGTGTGCGGCGTCTTAACCATGAGAATCGTCCACACAAGCGACATCACCCGCTGGTTCTCCCATCGTTACTGCGCATGCACAACTTTCAGCGGCCAAAATTTCGGTGCATCCCCAATTTTAACCTTTTATTGCAGGGATATAGTATGGTCTTGCCTTTTCTAGTGTTCACCCACAGCCTTGTTAAGAAAGAGTTAGTCTTGGCCAATTTAGGTTCAGTATGATACAGCCTGCTCCAATCACAGTTTGTGCAGTACTTCCTACCATAGTTTAGCTCCCAAACCAAACACAAAACTATTATAGGCCAAAACACAATTAAGTCTGTTTATCCTAGATCTACATTAAAGTGAAGGTTCACTTTGAGCATTTGAGCGGGGCGCCGTGATGTGGTCACCTTAAAAGGTGGGTGCCCCACTGGAATAAGACCCAGACTCAATGGCTTCTGTCCCATAAGTACCCTCTCCCAGCATGTCCAGCGAGGGCACTCCCTCCTGATTGGCTGCTGGAAAAGAAAACCCAAGTCTCGACTCGCACCCCAGTAACAGAATGAGCCCACAGCACAGCCAAGCTGAAACAGAGACCCTATTTGAATCAGAGTCATTAGTACTCTGATCCCCCTCTAAATTTTAATAGCACCAGTACTTCTAAGGCGCTACAATGTATTTTCTACTCCATATGGTATTGCTGCAATAAGCAGGTCCCCAAAACCTCACTTTTCTATAGCGGCGTACCCATACACCTCTGCCTGCATCAGGTTGTTTATTGGCATAAAGTTTATGCTTTCATGTTACTAAGGCAGGCGTTTCATCCAGACACTGCCCAATAGACATGTGCATTCGTTTTCGTTAGAATGCTTTTTCGTCCGAAAATCTGTTTTTTCGTTATCGTTTTAACAAACGATAAAGTGCAAGAAACGAAAACCGAAAGATCCGACATAGAATGTTTTTCGTTGCGGTAAAAATTTGATAGAGAGATTCGACATCATAGAGAAAAGATTCGACACTATAGAAATAATAGATTCGACATTACAGAGAATAGATTGCGATTTATGAGAAAATAGTTTCGACATTACTACTAGTCAAACATTAGAATTCTTGTAGACGAAATATTCGAACGGAAATGTACGTTTCAATGTAAAGATTCGACGTTCCGTCGAATATTCTTTTGACCATTCGACAGAAACCAAGTATTATTGGATTTTCGGACGAAAGCTATTCCAACGAAAAACGAAATAAATCAAAAAACTATTTTTTTGGGAGTAACTAAATACATTTACCAAACGAAACAAAATATTAGTCTGCACATGTCTACTGCCCATAAAGATTACAGGAACATTTGGTTGACACCACTTTGTATGCAATTTTATCAGTTTAAAACCTAGATGATATTTGGGGCTTGCATGAAGGGTTACTTTGTCCTGCCCTAAACCAAATGCTTGCATTTGGATTCCTTGCTTTGTACCCAATTGGATCAAAATGCAGTCTGAACATTGAGAGTTCACCTACAGAGTTAAGCTTGCACATCATTATTCAGCACTTTATAAACTTGGATCTTTATTCTAGCATAGGAATACAGTTTTAAAACCTGAGAACATGCCATCAGAGCAGCTATCCCGATCATCTGGGCAGAGGCAGTTTATCATCTTCATAGGACCAGGTATGCAAAGTTCCTCAGATCGACAGCCACCGTTATTCAAGTCACATGCCGAATTACTTCCTTGAGAAAAAAAAAAAAAAATACGTAATTAATGTGGAAATGTTACAATACACAACCAGTAAAAACAAGGTAAGAAGATTTCTTGCCTTTGATAAGACTGGACGATACAATTACAAGCTTGGTCAATTTTTCTTCAGTAATTGAGGACAACAGCTTCATGGTCCTTCTATCCCATATTTCAATTTTTGAATTGGTATAAGACAATATATAGGGTTCAAAAGCATCCATTAATGTGTTTGTAAAATTATCCTTCAGTTTGGACAACTTTCCTTTTAAGAGGCCAAATGAATACAAGCCTAAAAATATAAAATAATCACTATTAATATATTTAACCATATTTGTTTTACTACTATAGGCTAAGCACTAGACCTTCAGGTTTTTAATGCACTGCTTCATTTGAGATATTTCCATAAAATTATTGTGCTGTGTGTCCATGTTTATTTCACAAGACAAAAATGAGGGTAATCTCCATTAGCAATAAAGCCAAAGTTATTTTTAATTTGGAGTAAGGAGTAATTTTTCTTAATTTATTAGAAGTAAACTTTTTATGGTTGTGCACCTGGCAGATTGTACTCAACATCCTTGTTTGGTAAAAACTGCTGTTACCAGGACAGAAGAGGAAAAATGAGTCAGATCCAGAATGTGTTCTAACCATAGGTGTGCAGACAGGGTGTGCCCAGGCACACCCTAATCACCCCATGTGCATTAGTGTCATCGCTCTCTAGTAACAGGAATATGGGAAAGATCTCCCTCTTACCGGTTCTGCCATAAGTGAAGTATGTATGCTTTCTCACTGTGCCGGGGTCATATGTAGATACATGCATGTTTGAGCTTAAGGGTGCACACCCTACTGCAGGGGTGTCAAACTAAATTTCATTGTGGGCCGCATCAGCATAATTTTTCTCAAAAGGGCTGGTTGTATCCAAGATTAGATGTACAGCACTTCCCCCGTCCCCTTACATTAGTCGTCAAGAGCCACCCCACCATCAGAAGTTGACTCCCCCTTACATCACAATGCACCCCCCTTTCTTATGCTGCTGGGAAGCAGGATGCATTGTATTGAGCACAGTGTGCGACGACAAATGCTTGGAAGTATTTGTAATCAAACACATTCCCAAAGGAACCCAAAACGTCAAATGAAAGATTCTTTTATGTAAAATACGTTTTTGGGATTTTTATGTTAGATTCTTTGGCCCCTAAAGAGGTAAAGGAAGAATTGGAGACTTGTAGTTTTATAAACTTTGTGAGAAAGTTAGTCTATTCCTTTTAAATCAATATTTTTAGAAACACACACACACACACCTTGCGAAAGTATTCGGCCCCCTTGAACTTTGCGACCTTTTGCCACATTTCAGGCTTCAAAAAACAAAGATATAAAACTGTAATTTTGTGTGAACAAACAAGTGGGACACAATCATGAAGAACGAAATTTTAGATATTTCAAACTTTAATAAAAAACTGAAAAATTGGGCGTGCAAGATTCAGCCCCCTTAAGTTAATACTTTGTAGCGCCACCTTTTGCTGTAATTACAGCTGTAAGTTGCTTGGGGTATGTCTATCAGTTTTGCACATTGAGACACTTTTTGCCCATTCCTCCTTCCAAAACAGCTGGAGCTCAGTGAAGTTGGATGGAGAGCATTTTGTGAACAGCAGTTTTCAGTTCTTTCCACAGATTCTCGATTGGATTCAGGTCTGGACTTCGACTTGGCCATTCTAACACCTGGATATATTTATTTGTGAACCATCAATTGTAGATTTTGCTTTATGTTTTGAGTCATTGTCTTGTTGGAAGACAAATCTCCGTCCCAGTCTCAGGTCTTTTGCAGACGCCATCAGGTTTTCTTCCAGAATGGTCCTGTATTTGGCTCCATCCATCTTCCCATCAATTTTAACCACCTTCCCTGTCCCTGCTAAAGAAAAGCAGGCCCAAACCATGATGCTGCCACCACCATGTTTCACAGTGGGGATGGTGTGTTCAGGGTGATGAGCTGTGTTGCTTTTACGCCAAACATAACGTTTTGCATTGTTGCCAAAAAGTTGAATTTTGGTTTCATCTGACCAGAGCACCTTCCACGTGTTTGGTGTGTCTCTCAGGTGGCTTGTGGCAAACTTTAAATGGCACTTTTTATGGATATCCAAGAAATGGCTTTCTTCTTGCCACTCTTCCATAAAGGCCAGATTTGTGCAGTATAAGACTGATTGTTGTCCTATGGACAGAGTCTCCCACCTCAGCTGTAGATCTCTGCAGTTCATCCAGAGTGATCATGGGCCTCTTGGCTGCATCTCTGATCAGTCTTCTCCTTGTATGAGCTGAAAGTTTAGAGGGACGGCCAGGTCTTCGTAGATTTGCAGTGGTCCGATACTCCTTCCATTTCAATATTATCGCTTGCACAGTGCTCCTTGGGATGTTTAAAGCTTGGGAAATCTTTTTGTATCCAAATCCGGCTTTAAACTTCTCCACAGTATCTTTGACCTGCCGGGTGTGTTCCTTGTTCTTCATGATGCTCTCTGCATTTTAAAAAACGGACCTCCGAGACATCACAGGTGCATTTATACGGAGACTTGATTACACGCAAGTGGATTCTATATTTATCATCATTAGTCATTTGGGTCAACATTGGATCATTCAAAGATGCTCACTGAACTTCTGGAGAGCGTTTGCTGCACTAAAAGTAAAGGGGCTAAATAATTTTGCACGCCCAATTTTTCAGTTTATTTGTTAAAGTTTGAAATATCCAAGAAATTTTTGTTCCCCTTCATGATTGTGTCCCACTTGATTCTTCACGAAATTACAGTTTTAGCCTGAAATGTGGCAAAAGGTCGCAAAGTTCAAGGGGGCCCGAATACTTTCGCAAGGCACTATATATGATATATATTTGTACTTTTATATGCATTTTCATGTTTTATTATGAAGGTTTATTAATTTATTGTTTAATATCTTTTTTTCCCCAAATTTCATTTTTTTTATATACATTTTTTATATATATTTATGCGTTTATGCTGCATGAGCAACGAATGGGTTAAGGCTCAGGGTTATGAACACGCCCCTGTTCCCCTCGTTTGTCCCTATTCCCTCCTTTTTTCCTATTTAAATGTTGTGGGTGCCTTATTTCCCTAACTTTGAAAAAGTGCACTGAGCGTGAAACGCATTGTTGAGGCCTTCATAAACCCCCCCCCCCCCTCCGCTCAATTTTAGATTTCATATTTAAACTATGAGGACTTAAAACAGCAATTTTGTCAGCTTGTGTTTGAAGATTTGAAATACTGGACAGTACTTCCATTCTTCTCCACCAGAGCGCAGCACCATACCCTTGTTCCAAGTGCAGGCATTACATCGACCTGTCTACCCACAGCTCTGCCTGGATCCTCTGACAGCAGCTAGCATCACAGACGTGCGACGTCACCCACCATAGAGGATCGAGACAGCATGTGTGCGAGTGTCCATCCATCATAGCTGGGTTACAGTCTTAGCCGGCGCTCCAGATGGCAGACAGCCAGAGGCTTATCTAGTGAAAATAGCGCCTATGGCAAGCACTAAAACTTCGCCCCTGTCAAAAACATTTGAAACCCATCTCTCAGATAACCTTAAAAAAAAAAAAAAAAAGCTAACAAAACTAGTGAAATTTATCATCCCTTGTGATACCTTGGGTAGTGACATATCCTCTTTATGGAGAAATTTGGGGTTTATTAGACCCCTGATCCCTCCTCTGCACTCCAAGGCCAGGTAAATGCAGAACCAATACTGGAAGTGAAAATCATCAATTAAGGCCTCAGTTTTCACAGGAGGAGAGGGAGAAACTGATGCTCCTCCTTTGTGCGCTGCCAATCCGAGCAGATGGAATGGGAGAGCCTGGGAGAACAGGGGAGGGCCGTGGCTGAATGCAGCAGGGATAGCGCTGCCATTGTCCATTAGCAAAGGTGCTGAAAAGAAGATCCTGCCTCTGCTCGGGAGGAGGGAAAAAGACCCTGGTATGTGCATTGATGTTCAGCCACTCAACAGCACCCCTTTCGTATGGCGCCCATGGCACTTGCCATGGCTGCCATACCCTAGATACGCCACTGCTGACAGCCAGCCCTAAGGTACTGTATTACTGTTTACATAGGCGCTGCTCTGAGCTTTAAGACCTTAACTCTTTGTGCTCTCTGGACATTGAATACTGCAAACGCTTAGCTGTATATTGCTGTAATTTTATATTACATCACTGTTAATTGCATGGACTATTTTTCCATTTTTGATTTGATCTAGTATGTTATTGTGACGAATAAATGGACTTGCTTACATTTTATTTATATTTTTTGGTATTAACTATGTGTTCGAGAGCCATGAGCGCTGGTTTTTAGTGTTTTTTCTGTGTTTTATCTGTACTTCCGGGTAGGATATTCTCCTGCAGCTCTGGTGTCGCTCTCATTTACACTCTTCTAAGAAACATTGGGTAAATCACTATTTATCATTTTTTATCCAAACTACCATGTCTTAGCGCCAGTGTTTTTGGCTTTTTTTCATGAAAGTAGTACAGGGTCTGGAGGAGAACCAGGGGAGATTTGGAGCTCAGGAGAGGTGAGAGGGCCACATGAAAAGGTCTGGAGGGCCAGACACCTGTGCCCTAATGCATTAGGCTGGGCAGACCTATGGTTCTAACCCCCCCCCCCCCAGACAGTTTTAGCTGGACAACCACTTGACCTAAAGTTTTACATTCAAATTGCACTTTGGAAAGGAACACTAGTAGATAGATCTTTGGGAGGAAGAGGTCAGCTGAAGACGTGTGATAGATATATAAAATCCGCAGTAAACTTGATAAAACAAGAATGTGTTCCAGAGTCCAAGCCTTCAGCCTTGGCTACCCAAGCTACTCATTAAACAGCACCTGGATGCGTCTTGGATGTTAGGAATATGCACCAATGGGTACTGAAGACCGTATCATCGCTAGATCTTAACCAAACCTGGAATTGGAACTGTAGTATACTTAAGAACTTGCAAAGAATGGGTCAGCTGCACATTAACTCACCTACAGAAACCTTAGCCCATGTACACCATGTTCACATAAAAAGTTTTTACTAGCTAGTGAAAACATTTATAAATATAATATAATGCATGGACTAAATTTGCATTTTTATAATAGACATTCATTGCAAACTTTGATCACAAGAAACTTTGATCACAAGAAACAATGTCAATCAGAAAGCCGATACAAGGTTTTAAACTTGTGGGAATATAAGAAACCTGGTTTGATGGCTCATATGACCGACTTATCCAGGGGTATTGTCTGTATTAGAGGGACAGGATGGGAAGAACATAATAGTTCCTGTATGTCAAGAGCAATTTGATAGTGGATTAGATTGTTGAAGTAGGCTATAATGATCTTTCAGTTTGAAATGGTGGTGGAGGCAGGTCCATGCTATATTTATGGGGCCCATCATGGTATTAATTGGGAAGACAAATGCTCATTTAACTAAAGCATGCCTTTGATGCAATGCAGAATGAATTTGAGTCAAATGGCAATAGCCCCAACTTGTAAATGCTCTGCTGGACCGACCAATTTCAAACCATGCTGATAAGACAGGGAAATCTAGAAAGCAGCATTCAGCGCAATTTGTCTAAAGTTCTAGGAAATGTAGCCATAATGGTAGGACAAGAATATGAAAGAGATTAAGTTAACTTTACAAGTTGCACTTGTTTCAGGGTGTAACATGTTATGAAAGGACGGGCCCCTGCTCCCCCCAGTAATGGTGGTGGTGATCAGTGAATAAGTGTGTTTCAGACAATCTGACATTAACCGACACTGTGTGGGGACTGACACCAATACACTGTCCTAATGACACTGGCTGGGAAGGGGTTAACATCTAGTGGCAATAAAAATAGTTAATGTGTGAAAGGAAAAAAAAAAAGCCACAGCACTGCTCTGTATATACATACATTTGTTTCTTTAGAATGGTGAGGATTCACATATTTTAAAGACATATTAACCAATGGCATTCCAATACAACAAAAAGTTAAAACCTTGGGTGACTAAACAAAAAGGCATCAAGAAAAAATGGAAAAATAAAAACCACACCTACAGTGTTGACCCTTCCACTTTAAAATCTACAAAAGTGCAATAAATTGCGATATCCAATCTAGACAAGCGACATTACCGACCCACATATTTTTAATAGGTCTGAACATCTAGTCCCCATAAAAGACAATCAGGAGAAGATAGCCACAACAGGGAAAATGCAATAGTATTAAATGCATTTGTTATTTGAATGGAAATGAGGGGGGGACACACACACACACACTGTAGTGGTAACATTCTATGTACCCTTGTGGCCAACAGAAACCGGTATTAAGAGACTAGAAATTCCCAATGCGAATAAAGTTATCAGTTCCAAATGGTCAACACCTGAGCATTCTCAAAGAACTTAGACATGTTGTATTCAGACCATTGCTTATATTAAGGACAGCTTTCTGACTGGAATGGCAACAGCCAACTAAAGCAAATGCACTACCAAATTTTCCAAAAAAGGCCAAGATATACAGTATACATGGGAACTACAGACCAGTCAGCCCAACACATTGGATAGAGGAAGCCCTGGACATAAAAGCTTTAGATAAATACCTTATAAGGCCTGTTCACACTTTTAGCATACAGTTAACATTGCTTAACGTTTTTGGAAAGGGTCACAGACTTTTTTAAACGCAAAACCGTTTTGTTCAATAGAGAAGCAGAAAAGCATGTAGCTTTTTTTGACAAGTTTTTACTGCCATTTGCATTCTGTAATCTGACACATGGCAAAATCGCATATGCAAAAATGGATCAAAAGCAAACTGCATAACAAATGAAGGTCTTTTGGCATGGATATTGTATTAAACTGATTGCCAGGTTGCATGTCCAGAGTAGTGATTAATGGAATTTCTAAATGATCTAAAGTGGGGTGCCCCAAGGCTCTGCCCTTTGACCAATTTTGTTTAACTTCTAAACTATAGAAGCTTTTTTTTTTTTAATTGAAAAGTTAAATCTAATGCTGCGTACACGCGCTGGGAATTTTATAACAAATGTTCGATGGGAGCCGACCGTGTGTAGGCTTCAGCAGACATTTGCTGTTGTAACCAACAATTTTGAGAGCTGGTTCTCAAAAATTTTCAACAAAGCTTGTTGTCGGAAATTGACGCACAAAATTCTACGCATGCTCGAAATCCAGCAGAAGAGCCGCACTGGCTATTGAACGTCACCGCGTTCTTGACGTTTGCAATTTGTGTGACCATGTGTATGCAAGACAAGTTTGAGCCAACATCCATTGGGGGAACAAAAAAATAATCCAGTTTTCTTGTCAGAATTTCGGATCTGTACGCGGCATAAGAGTTTGCTGATGATACAAAGCCAAGCAGAGAATGTTGCAACATGATACAACTTGCAAGAAGATCTGAACAAATGAATGGGGTGGGCAATTACATGGCAAATGGGGTTAGACGTAGAAAAATGTAAAATGCATTTGGGCGTACTAAATATATTAATGCAATCTACTCACTGGGGGGCTCTGGGGAATCTAGGATGAAAAAGGACCTGGGGGTCCTAGTAGATGATAGACTTAGCAATGGCATGCACTGCCAAGCTGCTGCTAACAAACGAAACAGAATATTGGCATGTATTAAAAAAAAAAAACCCCATCAACTCCAGGGCTAAAGTGAATATTCTCCCACTCAAGACTCTGGTCCAGCCGCACCTGGAGTATGCTGTCCAGTTCTGGGCACCAGTCCTCAGAAAGGATGTACTGGACTTTGAGTACAAAGGGCAACAAAGCAAATAAAAGGGCCTGGAGGATATTGGTTATGAAGAAAGGTCACGAGCACTGAATTTTCTTCTCTGGAGAAGAGCTGATTGAGGAGGGAAAACAATTTTAATACCGTACTGGTAACCCCACAATTGGGATAAAACTTGTGGAAGGAGACACACACTCATTAAAAGAAAAGAGGTTTAACCTTAAGTTTTTTACTGTAAGAGTGGCAAGCATGTGGAATTCCCTGCCACCAGCAGTGGTCTCAGCGGGGAGCATCGACAGTTTAAAAAAAACTATTAGGTAAGCACCTGAACAACTGCAACATACAAGGATATACAATGTAATACTGACATATAATCACATACGTTGGACTTTATGGGCTTGTCTTTTCAACCTCACCTATGCAACTATAGCTTTACAAGACGACCCAATTACAATAGAGGTGTGGGAAACTATATGGCAGTTTCAGCAACAGTAGGCAGCATGTCAAGCTGAAGCGAATAAGGCTACCAGACTATTAGCATGCAACACACACAGGTTGAGCCACATCTTGAGCATACAGTCTGGTTTTGGTCACCAGTTCCAAGGATAAATGCACTTTAAGTGGAGTCCAGAAAAATAAAATAAAAATTGTGCTGCCCCAGTGACATTTGGGACCATGACACAGCAACATATTTTTTCACAGGTCCCCAAGACAAAAATTTGACTCATCAAAACTTCACTGTAGTGTTGATTCACTAAAGGCAAATAGGAAAATGTGTGCAGTTGCATGCAGTCCATCACTTAGTAAAACGTAGTAAAGCTCTGCCAATTTCCATCATCCGCAAGCAAAAATTTTTTATTTTTCTTGCACCCATTTAGAAAAAAAAAAAAAAAAGCACCTGTATGTAGAATTCATTTCCTAAACCTGCACCACCTAGGAGATATTCCCTCTGGATGCAGCCAGTTAGTTTACTAGTGCATGCGCTCTGAACCTGCAACATGCACAAACCCAGACCAGGGAAGTGGTCAGCCTTCAGGTGTCGACCACAGTGCTGGAGGGTTTAGTGCCAAGGCATTTCATAATGTGCTAGTATGCGATACATACTAGCACAAAAAATAAACCACACACACACACCTGTAAGGTAGTTGCATAAACAGCTGCATTTTACTATCGCTTTAAGCCCGAGTTCCACCTAGTCTTTGAACTATGTGTACATCATGTTTTTCCGAGCACCCAGGACCATATTTTCTGGGGATGTGTACAGTGGCAACTATTGAAATATGTCACAGTATACTGCACTGCTTAAAATTTCAAATAAAAGCTTTATGTAGAAAAGGGCACTTGCACATGATAAAATTTGCTATTAAAAAATGGACAAACCTATAATCATTACCAAGATGTAGTATGGCATCTGAGAGGAAAAGGGCATGTCAAACCACATGGTACAAATATGCAACCTTTACAAAATGTATTAAAAAGAGTCAGACCTAGGCTGAAAATATAAGTGGCTTAAAGCTGAAGTAACGCAAAGGTTAAAAAAATAAATAAATAAAAAAGCATGCAAACTGGTAGGGATTGAGGGGAAACCCACGCAGATGTTAATTGCAGACACATCAGTTTTCATGCGTGTCAGTTATGTGCCCTATTAACGTGGTTACGTCAGTTTTAGGTGCAGATAACTGCACACACGTTGCAGATTTACATTGGAAAAAAAATCTGCACATTGTGGTGTGAACAGGACAGAGACCAATTGTCTTTGGTGCCCTTGCAGAAAAATGTATGTCTGCACCATGGTGTGAACGAGGTCTTCCATTTTCAGCACATGCAGGAATACAAACACCCACATAGGATGTGCTCCCAACCAAACTGTCAATTCATCCAATGGCCGGTGTCATTAAATGATCAGATGTGCAGCTTCCTTGGCTGAACACTATAGGGTTTACTGCCACAGAAATTTACTTACCCAAATCCTGTGATTGCCACACAATGCTGTTCGATTTTAGATCCAAGTTTACGTTTGTGAAGTCTGTGCCATTGAACACAACTTTTACGTTACCACCAACAAGATTCATCCTCTGTATCACTTTACCATATTCCACCACATATATAAACATTGTCTCCCAGTTAAGCAGCAAGTGTTGTATGGAGGAGCTGGACACATAGATGACCTTTGTTCCAGAACCAGAATTCTTGGTTACACAAATTTTGTTTTTTTCACAAGGTAGCCAGTAAATGTTTCCAGTAGCAATGTCAATCTTTGCCATGCAAACTAAGAAAAAAAAAAAAAGAAAAAAAAAAAAAGTTAGCAATCTCATCAAAATCCAAAATATTTCATCAATTCCATAAACAATGGTCTCCCTGGCTTACCCTTATGAGAAAACCCAACAGCTCATTAAAAGTTGGTGCCTCACTAGCGATTCCTTATTCTGTACCCTTTCCCATTAGTGCAAGGTCTACCAAGCTTAACACATTATCCCGATACTCGATCACTGGCTAATCCCCTCTCCATAGCCCTTTCCCACCCTCATTGCCCCGATACTATGAGACAGTTATGCTTCACCACTACCAAGTTGTTACTGTTCTGTGTGAGAAGTTTGAGATCAGGGGTGGACGGACCATTCCGGCACTGCCCGAGGGCCCCCATCAAGGTTGCCAGCCTCAGTAAAACCCAGGGACAGCATGTAAAAACTTTTAAATCCCCAAGATTATAGATATTAATATAATATAATATAAAATATATAATATAATATATATACACACACACACACACATACACACAAACACACAAACACACAGTATACATACATGTATGTATATGTGGCCCCATAAGTTGTCAATCTGTCCCTGGATGAGATAATCTTGTTAATATCTCCTTTAGGTACATGTTGACGACCCCCCCCCCCAAACCAATAAATAAAAAAAATTATATACAAAAAACAAAGACAATATATTGAGAAAAAAATAAAGTTTAGTTGATATTTAAAGAATAAATCAGGCGGCCAACAAAAGATCCTTCTTGTAACTATTAATGCTGTGCACTTACAATTGGTGCCTACAGCAAGGGAACAAAAGTATTTGACCCTCCTGCTGATTTTCTACGTTTACCCACCGACAAAGAAATTTGTTAAAATCCTACCATTAAAATTAAACTGAGACAGAACAAAAATATCCAGAAAAAAGCATTTTATAAAGTTAAAATGGATTTTGTTTTAATGAAAAAAGTATTTAATATCATCTATCAAATCAGCATGCTTTCTGGCTTCCATGTGCCTCTACAGGTAACAAGTTATTAGGAGCACTCTTACAGGCAGTGCTCCCAATGTCAGCTTGTTACCTATAAAAAAAAAAATCATTGGAAAAAGGTGATCGATTGAGAGAAGGAGAAAACAAAAAAAAAAAAAAAGGAGAAAACAAAATAAAAACGTTTTGGGCTAAAATTAATGTCTGCAAGGTAGACAGAATAGTGTAATGATTCTGCTAAAAAACGAATACCTATTAAATTCCTTCATCTATATCAACTCCGGCGTTCTAGTTTCTGTTCTCTCATTCACTTCCTGGTTTGCAGCGCTCGTTCATGCAAGAACTACATTTCCCAGTATGCATTGCAGCAGGCCCAGTAATTCACACCTCCTTGAAGTCTAACACGTAGAGAGCATCCTGCCGCACAGATGTAGTTCCCAGGAGTAAAGTCTCCCTTCACAGTGGCGAGTAACAGACAAGCAGGAAGTGAACAGAACAGAGAAGAAATAGAGCAACTGAGCAAAAAACGAACAATGAGAAAGTGAAAAAGGAGGAACGTCTGCAGGTAAAAGGATGCTTATGAAAAAAGTGTTTTCCTTTACAACCCCTTTAACCACTACCGGGTGGCCGTACGACTGTACGGCGCCGTAGGGTGGTTCTAAATCTCTAACTGCCCGTGTTTTTACGGCCTGCGCGCCGCAGGCCACTGGGGGGGCGGGGAGAACGCCACCGTCGGATCGCTGACATGCCGATGCGTGTGCCTGGCAGCCGTGATGTCCGCCAGGCACTCTGGATCGGCGGCTGCAGGGACAAGACGTGGATCTCTGTGTGTGAACACAAAGATCCATGACCTGTCAGGGGAGAGAGGAAACCAATCTGTCCCTTGTACATAGGGACACAGCATTGGTCACCTCCCACAGTCACCCCCCTCCCACCACAGAACACAATTCAGGGTACACATTAACCCCTTCCTCACCCCCTAGTGTTAACCCCCTTCAATGCCAGTCACATTTATACAGTAATAAGTGCAAATTTATAGGTTATAGCATCGCTGTATAAATGTGAATGGCGCCAAAAATGTGTCAAAAAGTGTCCGATGTCTCCGCCATAATGTTGGTCACGAAACAAAATGCTGATCGCCGCCATTAGTAGTAAAAAAACTAATAATTCTGTCCCCTATTTTGTAAGCGCAATAACTTTTGTGCAAACCAGACGCTTATTGCGATTTTTTTTCCCAGTCTAGGTGATATGTATTCTTCTACATATTTGGTAAAAAAAAAAAAAAAAAAAAAAAAGTTTTTTTAAAGAAATTGGGCTATTTATTACAGCAACAAGTAAAAAATATTGTATTCAAAATTGTCGCTCTATTTTTGTTTATAGCGCAAAAAATAAAACCGCAGAGGGGATCAAATACCACCAAAAGAAAGCTCCATTTGTGAAAAAAAAAAAAAGAGTCAATTTTGTTTGGGAGCCACGTCGCAGGCCCGCACAATTTTCAGTTAAAGTGCCACAAGCTGAAATTTCATCTGGTCAGGAAGGGGTATATGTGCCCAGTAAGGAGTGGTGGTTAAAGTATAAGCACACAAGTCTGAAAAATATTACATAAACAGAAAGGGGCTCCAAGGGTGATCCACTGGCACAACGTTTTCTAGGCTTGCAAAGGCATGGAGGGGCTCAAGTTTAGAGAAATAGAGGAAAAAGACAAAATGGATTTCTCTCAGCCCAAAGGTTAGCATTTGAGGTTAATGGAATGGTCCCATTATAACTGGCAAATAGTCTTTACACATTGCACTGTGATGTATGGACCACGTTATATACCGATGTATATTTGCTTTATGGAAGACAAGTGAATCACTTATTAAAAATTTTTTAACTAGAGACTACTGCCATCTAGTGTCTTTTTTGCACATTGTATTGTTACGTATATGAATTGGATATTTTTTTACCATGTATACAGATGAGGGATTTTGTCACCTTAAAGTGGATGTAAACCCAAAAAAAAAATTTTTTTTTTTGATGTCTTAATGTAGAGTATAAGATTTCCTATCATCTGTGCCCAGTCTTGCCACACAGAGTTAATCCAGCGCTGAGTAATCCTCTTTTAAAGTCCAGTGCAAATTAACCGGACTTCAGATAAAAACCTGCCAAATTAGGTTAAGTCCGTTTCTCTGTTTTTGCTTTCAGTAACAGGTATTTACAAATATAGCGTGGACATGTTTATCATAACAAGAGGTGATCCAAAGTTCATTGTAGATTACTAGGATGTGTTATGTTTATCATAACATGAGGCGATATAACATCATAACATATGATAAACATGTCCTAGCTATATTTGTAAATAACCTCTCACTCAAAGCAAGAAGAGAGATTCCGGACTTTGATTTAGGCAGGGTTTTATCTGGAAGGCTGTTCGTTTTCACTGAACATAAAAGAGGATTACTCAGTGCTGGATTAACTGTGTGGCAAGACTGGGCACAAATGATAGGAAATATTATACTCTACATTGTGAAATCAAAAAAAAAATTTTTTTTGGGGTTTACATCCTCTTTAATTATGATCTGGAGTTTATATTTAAAATTTCCTACTTTAAGATATATAAATGTAGCGCCCCCTTGCTCGTAGCATGGGCACTACGCTAAAAACTAGTTGACTGGGAGAGTTACTTTGCTCCCGGTCGTGATTTGTTCAGGATTGTGACCCGTGTCATTCTGGAAAGGTCCACTGGCTCGGACAGCATTCCGGGGATGCAAGGATCATCTTTGGCCGGCAGTGGGAGCCAGAGGGGTTTCTGGAGGATGGAGTCTTCCCAGCAGCCAATTGGAGGGGGGGGGGGGTTTCCTGCTGGGGAGGGGTATATCTGTGATGGAGGTCATGTGTTCGGGGTCCCGGTGTCAGGGTGTGGCACCCACCTTCAGGGTGTGCGCATCCATGGACCCTGCCGGCGTGGCCCACCTGGCCAGGCTTCCAGGCCTTGCTGAGTCTTGGTCTGGGATGAAACCAAAAGGGACCCCCGTGACTTACTGGGTTCTCCGATGCCGTAGAGAGAATCCGGCGCCCGGGCTATAGACAGGTATGCTCTGCTGCCACCCGGTGATCTGTGCTGGGAGGATTTGCTCCGTTTGAATGTGGACAAATTACCTATACTACATTGGCCTGTGGGAGAGGCCTAAAGCCGGGTCAGTGAGAGACCTCTTCCACCCAGCCAGCATTTAAAGTGGCGACGCGTGCAAAATTGTATCCTTTAAGGGGCTGACTTTGCTGTACATATATCCAGGCCTGACAGAGAATCTCTTCCTCAACCTATTCTCATTTCACCAAATTGATGTTTGGCTATGTCGGCTGGAATTAAAGCATTGAGAAAAATCATTGACGGTGTGGGCACTCAATTATTGCTTAGTGGCTTCTGGCGCACCCCTAGACCAAGCAAGAGTAACTTAATCTGCTGATCCCATATCAATCCAGCGGCCCTTTCGGGGGTGACGCTACATAAAAAAAAAAATTATTCAAAAAGAATTTTAAGCTAAATACTATAGCTGCAGGCTTTAAAAATTACTCTTGACCATCCAAGGATCCACTGCTCCCATGGGCTGGAACTTCACCGGTCTTGAGTTCCTGGTGCATGGTTTAGTTTGGCAAGCTTACCAATACCTTGCAGCTGCACTGCCAGCTTCCCTGCAAATGCGTGAGCTGCGTTGTATAGTCCCACAGCCTCCTGGGATCTGACGTGTCCCAAGATGTCGCATGTGGGGAGGGGAGCAAAGTGGGCAGAACTTACCCTTTTAGACTCAAGCGCTGCTTTAAGTTTATACGTTATGTAATCAATTGGATACCAAAAGCATAGTGACATTGCTTGTATAGTTAGACAAGTTTTAAGATCATTTGGCATTTTAAAAATGATTTGATTTTAAAGAATAACCACAAAGGGTTGACTGCTTCAGTACAGCTATGGAACTATGCCTGGGGGGGGGGGGGGCTGGCAGTGCTTACCGCACCATTTCTCAGAGAACGTTTTACTGTCCACCTCAATACAGGTATGTTTTGGGGGTCTTTGCTTTGTTCAACATCAAAATCTCATTACTGGCATTTTATACACATGAGCATTAAAGATTAGTCCAATTCATCACAACTGCCTACACTGATTGTTCAGCGTGACTTTGGCACACTTACTAGCCACCATAATGTATGCACAGATATAAAAGGTTAGGATGCACCATCTATTCAAAATGAAGAAAAAAAAAAAAAAAAAGTGTACCTGCACCACCTGTCTGAATTACTTTTGCATCTCCCAAAATGTCATTGGAGCGCATGAGAAGGCCATTCTCATCCGTCCAGTATACAAGGTTTCTCTTCCAGTCAAAGTCCATCAAATTTATGTTTCTTGCTTGACGCACAACGTTTTTTTTCACAACGAGACCTTGAAACCCAAGTTCTGTCGTGTAGATTCCTTCGGAATCACCATACATAATCTTCAGATCTAAGGGAAAAAAATAAAATAAAAAATTAAATTACACACACACACACACACACACACACACTTTAACTCAAGGACTTCCAACAAGGACAACAAATGCAAGTCAGCCACTGGAAAATGCATTTCATACTTGACCCATTTTAACATGCTTCAATACAGCACTTAAAGGTTGCGGAATATTGGCTTTTCAAAATAAATTTAGACAAGAGTTTTCAGTCAAAGCTGCAAGCCAATGTTAGATGTGCAAAGATGCACAACTTGCTTCATCCTAAACTGGATACAGTATTCCTTGAATTATACAGGCCTTTACATTGATACACTCACTAAAGTCGACGCTGGATAGTTGGTCTTTGGCATTGAGATTGTATCTGAAAACAAATGACTAACTGTACATCAAGGAAGCATATCACGAGGGTTAGGGTAATGCCGCTTACACAGGATTGGATATTCTGTCAGAAAAACCATCCATTTTCCGATGGCATTCCACTCAAGCTTGTCTTGCATACACATGGTCACACAAGTTTCTGAACTTTCGTCAGTCAAGAATGCAGCGAGGTACAACAGCAGAGAAAATTATGTTTAATGCTTCCGAGCTTGTGTCAGGATTTTGCACATCAGAATTGCTACAGCAAAAGTCAGATGGAGCATACATGGTCGGAAATTTCCATTCAAAAGCTCACATCGGACTTTTGCTGTCGTAATTTCCAATCGTGTGTACAGGGCATTATAGTAAGGAGGACCTTCAGGCCAGGACACAGCACTACAAGTTTTGCTCAAAGTCCATCAGTTGGCTAACCCAGAAATTTTTTTTTTTAAATAAATAAAAGTTACTCTTAACCAAATATGCCTTTAATTTTTTTTTTTATAAGCTCAAAAACGCCCTTAGAATAACAGCCACATGAAAGCCAGTAGGGATATAAATGGCGAAAAACACATTGTAAAACGGACATACTTTCACACTTTCCAGATGGCAGGAGAAACAGCCCTGCAGGGCAGGCACATTTGTAAGATTCGTCCAACACGGGAGATAGCAAGCAGAAATGACTGCAGGTCTCTGGAGAACATGGAGAGACATCTGGGATATAAAAAAAGAGAGTAAGTTTAGAATAGAAAATTGCAAGACTACAGCATGTAGAACGTAGTTTTGAGAAGTGTAGAATGCCACTGTCTAACGGCATCAGTGGGATAAAAGACTTACCAGTGGGTTGCTGAAGTTCATGAAGCACTGTAAATGCATAAGGTTTTAAAGTACTTAGCAGAAGATCTCCATCTGTTGGTTCATCTCTTGACAAGGAGAATAAGCATTTTTCATCAGCTAAAAAGAACCATCCTTCAAACACTGCAAGGCCCACAGCATTTGGCACCTTCTTTAGGGCATTTGGGAATGTATATCTGCCACTTCCATCAACACGAATGGTTTCTATAGACTATAATAAGAAGAAACTTAGTTTTCATAGAGAATAAATCATGAAACAATTAAGCTGGAACCTCAATGAAAAATCTGGTATGCATAGAATTGTGGATACATGTGTGCAGCAATGAAAGTCACTAAAGAGGTGCCTCTTAGTATGTCACACCTTAGGACTACAGGAGTCGAACAGAGGGTCTGATTAGGTTGGAACGATTGTGTCAAAAGCAGCCCAAGACTGATTTCACAGTGATGCGCTTTGGTTTACCATACCAAGGGTGCAGTGCAGTAGACCTGTGGGATAGCTGCACTTTGCCATAGACTTCTATTATATTCTGTAGGGGTGGTGCACCTTCTGAAGTGTACCAAACCCCCAGGTAATAACAGAAGTCTGTCTGTTGCTGTCACAGGCAGAGTGCATTTGGCATCACTCCGCCTGTGCCAGGAGCCGGCACTATACAGGAAGCATCGGCTTATGTGGCTCTGCTCCACAGCCACTTGCTTCCTCTACCCCTGGCTTCATTCACACTGTATGCTCTTGGATGGGGAGGGTCGGCAACCCACAATCTGGGCTTGCCAACCCGCCATCCCAGAGCAGGAGGTCGTGGGCCACATTAGAGGGCTCTGCGGGCCACATGTGGCCCCCAGGCCACTGGTTGGGCACCCCCGCTATAGAGGAAGCTTCAGATTTGCACTCTACTGCAGTTGCATGCTTCCTCTACCACCAACTCCATTCTCAACACCGATGCTCTGGGATGGCAGGTCAAGAACCCACAATCTAGGCTTGCCATTCCAGAGCAGCAAGTCATGGGTGACATCAGGGTTCCGCAGGTCACATGTGGCCCACTGGTCAGCAGTTGCCTTAATCTAGCCAAAGTAAAAAAAGTTTTACCTTTAGATCTACTTATGTGAGAAAATAAGCACTACTCTTTGTATATGTAGACAAGATATTTAGCACATGAAATGCACCGTTATTGTATAGCATCCTCTCTACAGGATATACTGTATATAGCTGTCTTTCAGACAGATACCTCTTTGTACTCGCTGATCCAATAGAGACGGGATGCAATTTGATCAAGAGTAAGGCCTACTGGCTGTTCCACTGGTACAAAAGCAATCACATGCCGATCCGATCCATCCATCCCAGCAGCCTCAAGAGTAGTAGTACCCCTTTGTGCCATAGTTGATCCAGTACATGTATCTGAAAAGGTATTAAAAACTGGTTTTCAGAATGGGTCCGACTTGTTAAGTTGGGCCCAGTTATTTCAAGTAATTTGAAGTTTAAATAAGGCCAAAGCTCTTAGACCCATTTCACTCAAAAGGAGTGCACTTAGTTCTGCAACCAATATTCTGCCAACAGCAAGTTAAAGTCTACCGTCAGCTGACTTCACCGAGCTGGTCCAGGCTTTGGATTAATCCTGACTAATGTTAGGATTCCCCTCCCAAAAGCTGGGTCAGCCTCTCCACACATTGCTAAAAGTCTGAGCCAGCTACTTGCGCCCCCTTTACGACCCAGCACTTTAGTGAGCACCAGAGGGGCAGAGAGCAGGTAACCTTACCTTCTGCAAAAAAGGTATTTGTTTTATTTAAAAACACCACATTAAGCCTTCTGCAATAGCCAAATTAAAATACAGGTAAACCTCAGGTTTCAAGTAATGCAGTTAATGAGCAGTTCGCAATACGAGCATAAAAAAAATAAAAAATAAAAAATAAACACATCTGGAGTGTTGTCTCGCAAAAACTAGCAGGATTTAAGCCTCTGCAGTACTACATTTGGCCACAGGGGTCGTTCCAGTGTTTCCGAATGCAGCCAAACAGTCTGAGTATTTCCAAGTCTCTCCGGCGCTGCCCACACGTGATATTGAATGCCAGAGAACAAATTATTTGTCTCCATTGCCTTCTATGGGGAACTCGCTTTAATATGCGAGTGCTTTGGATTACAAGCATTCTCCTGGAATGGATTATTCTCATAATCCAAGGTTCCACTGTATAAGATTTTGCCTTTATGCTACTTTAAAGCAAATCTAGGTTTCTAGCAGACATTCTAAACCACCAGTCATGCCACAACATGGACCTTTATAAACCATTTCACTTCTCCATAGCTGGCAGAAGCACAAAACTAGGGGAAGCAGTTTTGCAATTTATTTATTTTCTCCTGAACTTTTGGTTAACCATACCATTGTGAATAACAATGAGATACAGGGTAAGATGATGATACAACCCACGACATCCTTTCAAGCTTTAGCTCCCATTTTGAAACCCACAGAGCAAAACCCCCCACAAGGGACAATGTATGCAATGCTTTAATGCAAAGTCCTATCCAGTAGCAACTTTTAACAAAACAGCTGCAATAAACTTGAGAACCCTTGGGCTCAATTACACTGCAATCTCATTTGTGACAAACTACTTTTCAGGTGTTACATTTACATGCAAAAAGTGTAGCATACTGTACATTTAAAACAAAATCACTGCAATGGTGTAAACTGGGGTCAATGAAACTTTTAAACAGTATGAACTCCCCTGGAAGAAAAAGTTTACCTTTAGGCCCCTTTCAGACGTCCGCCTCCGTTTTTACAAGTCAGTAAACGGACTTGTAATGCATCCCTATGGGATCGCGTCCGTTAGCGGATGATGCATCCGCCAATGTCCGTAAAGATCCGCGTCCGTCTGAATCCGGTTTTTTCGGACGGAAGAAAACCCTATTTTTCTTTCGTCTGGCGGATCGGGTGAATACGGACACATGGTCCGTATTCATCAGATTCCCCATAGGGGAGAGAGCGGAGGAGAGACAGGGCGGTCCCTGCACAGTGTGTGCGGGGACCGCCCTCTCCGCCGAACCGACGGACACACAGAGCGGACCGAAAAAACGGTCTGCTCCGTGTGAAAGGACCCTTACAGTCACTGCATTGAAGGTAAACAACCTTTTAAATAGTTGCCAGCCCCAGCCATCACTTAAACACTTACCTGAGCCCTCTCTAGATCCAGCACTGTCCCATCTGCAGCAGCACTAGCCATTGGCTCCTGCTGTCAAATCCACGGAGGAAGGTGACCCACATGTCCGAGTCCCTCGCCACAAAAGCTGAAGGCAGGGCTCATAGCCCCCGCCTTGGCATCCCAGGCCCTGTGCAAGAGGGTCTCGGTGATCCATCTGGTCTCTGATGTTGCCTGCATCCTGAAATGAGAGGTCAGACTGCTTGGACACCAGAGCCAGGAAAACATCTAATCTAGGAGTCTTAAAGAACCTCTTGCTCCTTGAAGGGGCACCTAGGTTTCCATTTCCACGTTTTAAACTTCAGTTTCCAGGCTCCTTCTACTCCCTCAGGGATATCTTTAAGAGCCTGGTGAACTGGGAGAACCTTGACTGGGGCTTAACCAAGCCTCTATACATTCTGTCCTGGGCCGACACTTGGGCTGTGGGTTCTTGTACCTCCACTGAAGGCCCTCCATATTGGCCAAAAAATAATGTCTGCCAGGTGTGGAGTCCTTTTGACTGTCTAAGCCCTCGTCAAAAAAAAAAAAAAAAAAAAAAAATTTAGTCTTTCCTCAGAGTCCTGTGTGAAGAGATCTCAATGCCTTCTACGCCACGTTGGTCCCTCATGACCCAAGAGTTTTCTTTCCCTGCTAACTTGAATACATTTGTAGCAAGAGGGCTTAGAGTGGTCCTGAGGCAACTAGACGTTACAAATACCAGCATCTTGGTGCGGGAAGAAGCTTTCATAGGACAGCTGGCAACCCCCTGGGCAGTGATGTCCTCGTCTATAAAAAGACACAAGCTAGTCTTACAAATAAGTACAAAGAGGTTTCCTGCAGGGGTAAGAGTCAGGATCCTCACCCCCAACATAACCCATGCCAGCTAAAGTGACTCCTTGTGGCCTCCTCCATAGCTGCTGCTGGCCTCTCCTCTCACTCCATCAGTCACACCGCCTCAAGAGAAAGGCCTGGTGCCCGTAACTGGTGAGAGCAGGATGTGGACGCCCACTCCAGCTGGGACCAGTCATCTCTCAGGGTGCTGCCCTGGAAGACAACTTGACGGGGAAAAAAAAAAGTCATCTGTCAAGCATGCATAACTTACCTGTAACTGGGAAATAACACAAGCTGATCTGGTACAAGTTCCTTTTGTAGAAGATTGACATAACCCCTGTGATCAATTAAGCCGACAGATATACACTTATTCTCTTTACTTGCCCAATAAAGTTGTCCTGTGAACCAGTCGACAGATATGCTGCTAACATCTCCAACTTCTGTAAAATTAAGATGACATCCATTTAGAACCTTGTTCATTTTGCATTTACTACTTCAGCTCTCAAATTGCCAGATCTTGTACCACCTCCCTGGCCCACACATTTGTATACACAAAGCATTATTACTTAAAGTAATATAGGCCAATTACGTGCATCCAGAGATTTAATAAAATTTTGTTTTATCATGTTGCACGCAAGTTTCTCCTTTGTTTTCATATGAATGGCATTTAGTGTGAACAAAGGTTGGCATTTAGAACCATTTCCCAGTGCGATTTCCTTTAGCTTTTTTAATTTTTATTAAATTTAAAGATGCACAAAAGACGACAATTCAAAGTAAACAGCACGCGACTGGTGTGCCGAGAAAGACAACAGGGTAATACAACGAAACTATCACAGGAGATTTCCTTTTGGATACACATCCGGAGCTGGCCAAGGGAGTCTGTAATTGTGTTTTAAAACTCCTTTTAA